>VXBL01005920.1:315-10891 GCA_013400195.1 Aramus guarauna
GTGGCCGGTGCGTCCCTCCCCTTCTCTCCTTGCTTGGCACCCTGGCTGGGGCAAGGCTTGCCTGGCTTCGCTCCACGCTGCCGGAGAACGGCATGTACCTTGTCTAGTCAGCCTCCAAGTTGTCCCGGAGAGCCACCTCTGAGCTCAGGTAGTGTTTCCAAGTGGCAGGGCAGCAGAGGACTCCCAAGTCACAATTAGCAGAACAGGTATTCTCACCTACAGATCAACATTATAACTAAAGGCATTGGCAACAAAGGGGAGGCGAGCAGGTATTTTAGACAGAGTACTTGGTGGTCAAATTAGCCCGCAGGTATTGGCTACAAGGATTTTTTTCTTTGAAATTATTTCTTTCTTTCATGCAAGAATCAATGGAAGTAGTCAAAAAAGAAATAGTTGAAAGGCAGAAGGATTAATCAGAAAGATACTGACTTATTTGCACAGTTATATGTAATAATTAAGGTATGTATGTTTTAGCTCACTACGTCGGACACACCACACACAGTGTAACACAATAAATGCAGTTCACTATCATTTTATTATTTCATAACATTTTAATAAATATATAGAGCCACAACTTACTGCAAATATTTCAGCAAAACTCTTAGCACTTTCTGACTGGGACTACTGTTTAGCTTGAGTACTGTAGTTATTTAACTTTCTTTTAATACAGAATAGTTTTAGAAAAGGATAACTGGAAAAAATTACTGCTTTAAAGGTAGTACTGACATGGCTTTAACTCAGAACCCAGACTGTTTGAAACATAAGGTTTTTAATAGCCTAACATTCAATTAACTTGATATATTTCTCCACACAGCAATGTATTTAGTTACTGGTCTATCCCACAGTAAAATGTCAGCCATTTATTTCTGAACAAAGGCTGTATTTTAAAATATATCATTTTATACCAGTTAGATACAGCCCTGAACAATTAGCCTACTATGAGTTTATTAAAATGATGGTGTGTTTATTAAAAACACAGACAGAGGAACAAAATGTGGGAGACATTAAAAGAGAAGAGGAGGCATAACACAGCACAGTCTTGCACATGATACTATAAAGTCTGTCTCCTCCCAGGACACTTATCTCTACCAGCCAGTTTGTGCAGCAGAACTACATGTAAGTATCCCAAAATAGCTCACACAAACTATAGCTTCATTTTACCCTCCAGCCTCCAGAACTGCAAGCTTTATATTATAACTTTGTTCCTGAAATATATCTACTAAAGCTTTTTAGAAAGTACCTGTAAGCACAAGGACTGAACCTGACTACTGAATGACAAAAAAGTACCTAATGGGTTAAAAAAAGTATGTAATGAGTTCTCATTTTGAAAAATGCCACACACAGTATTGTACAAGAAAAAGCTAAATAATTTTGTTTCTTCCTATTAATTGTGAAACTCAGCAGCTGAACATCTTCAACAACCATGCAAAATCTATCAAGTCAAAATTAAACCCCGTGACTTTCTTGGGACATGTTTGTGTGCCACAATAGGAAGGGGAGCTTGAAAGAAACAAACCAAACACGTTACCACATTGCGTCGGCAGTCCTTAAGGAGCTGGTAGATCGGGATCTTGGCTTCATAACAATGCTCATTTTGAAAAATTCCTTCAGTATTTCTAGCAGTCAAACATCAGTTGTCCTCACAAAGCTCATTCTCAAAGTACTCCATTTCAAAGTATTTTTTTTTAAATCCTCTGCTTTTTAAACCCCTTGAAATCCGTCTCCTGTAATAATCCAGACTGCAGAGGAAGAATTCTAACACGCTGCAACTCCTTCCTTTTTCATGCTGAATTTACTCTAGCACTGTGCTGTTCGGAAATGACAGTGCTTTTCTCTTCTGTCTTGTATTGCCCTGGGAGGAACTAGTCTATTTTGAATCTATTCTCCCTGCAGGTCACATGGGAACGAAGGCAGCTGAAAAGAGTCTCTATCTCTTTCTTGCAGTTTGATAACAACAGGTTTAAAGGTCAATCACATAAAAGAAAAAAAAAAAAAAAAAAAAGAAAAGAATAATACTGATGGATAATAAATGAAAGGAAAAGATGAATGTAAGTTACAGTAACATTAGTGAGTTTGCAGGGAATTTCCACTTTGAGACGTGCTGTATAAATTAGTCCCTGTTGAGTAAAGAAAGGAACAAAGATTTTTCATTCCAAGTTAACTGAAAGTCTTACCTAAAAACGTAATTCTTCCCTTTCTTTTTCTCCTAACCCTTGTCTAGATACTGTGGATAAACACTATTGTCTAACTTCACAAAACAGAAAGTATTCCCTGTCTGAAAGACATTCAAAAACACTGTGGGGAAGTTAAGTAAAAATAAAATTCCTTGTTGACTGTTAAAGTCAAACACACATACAGACAGCTATTGTTATAAATCACTGAAGGACAAAATACCTCAGTTAAAGAACTCTAACGTGACGTCCTCTCTACTGTACTGCAGAAAGAGATCTTTTCCTGTTACAATAAGTACATTAATAGTTAATGCATTACAAACAAAGTTGCATTTGTAATTTCTAGCAAAAAACTTATCATAAAAGCTTTGAGAGTTAATTCCTTTTAGGAAATATTAGCATAAGCACATTTAAATTTCAAAGTTAGAAGAGGAAAAAAATGCAGAGAACTGGATAGTGAATATAACATTTAAATTATACATTTTGAATTTGCTCTAAACTGTGTTAGAATTTTTTTTAAACTGAAAGAGTAAAGTTATTGCTCAACAAGTGGTTACATGCTTAATAGCCATTCCTTCGTACAGTCTTTGCAAGCGTTACAGTATATTGCTTTTGATGGTAGTGCAGCTAGATTAATAACGAAAGCAAGCACTAAAAATTGTGTTTATAAAATTTATATAGATTTGGCAAATAGAAGGAAAACATGATAAACAGGCTATGCATTAAAATACAAAAAAAAAATCATCAAATAGGAATGTCCATAAAGTGTGGAAAGTTCTCTAGAACCTTTGCACTTTATTTTATAACAGCACAATAAAATGCATTACCAACTACATTGTGTATCAACAGGAAAGATCCTAACTGCCCTGGAGGCTTGTGCCAGTCATCTGCATATAAATCAGAAGGAATATTAATAAGGTTTCTTACTAAGCATTCTGTTCTTCATGTTGTGTGGCACCTACCTTTCAAATATCACCTAGTGGTTAATGCAGGACCTTTTGTAAGAGTCCCGTGGAATCATAAAACTTAACCTCAGAGTGGAAAAAGCATCTGTGGTAAATTTAACTCCAAGGGTCATACAGTCATGGGACTTTCAGTAACAGTTGGGTCTGTCACTGTGCAGGTCATACCTCTGTGGAAGTGGACATAAATCAGGCACCATGTTGTGAAATTTTTTTGTACCTTAAACAGATGGAATAGATCATGAAGAAAACTAAAATCTTTTGAAATAGAGGTGCTATTACAAAAGCTGGCTATTTTAAAAGGGTTATTTTTTAAGTGTGCCTGATCATTTATTATTGATAAATATCAACATTATTCCCATATCAATGAAGGAACACAAAATGAAAGAAAATAAAGCTTTTGACTAAGTGGTTTCATTATACTATACTGGAATGGAATATTCAAGGACTACTTCTGCTGTGCCATACCTGATATCTTAGGATGGTTTGTTCTCAAAAGCGTCAAAAAGTCAAGATGTTGCCTCTTACTTGTAGTTAATAGAAATATAACTACAAATATCCTGTAGTATATTTAAATACTAAATATTACTAGACGATATAAATACGCTGCGGTTTCAGGTAGTTTTATATAGCTGAGATAGTGTTTTTCAGTGCAGATTCAGGAAAAAAGGTCTGACAGAGATGCAGATCACCAATAGGAGGTAAATACTAATACCTATTGCTAACATGCTTTCTTTTTTAGTCTCCATCAGCTCCTTAGAAATAAACCCCTGCCCTCCAAGTGCCTGCCAATTTCAGAATAGGTGCTATTATGAAACATATATTAATTAGCAACAGGACTATGGTATTGCAGCCATATTCCAAGCAGCCAACTCAGAGCCTGTCCTCAGGTAGTAATCTTAGAAGCATAGGCTTCCTGTGGAAAGGAATGCATCGAGTAGGAAGGCGAGCTCACAGTTCTCCAAGGAATGATAGTTTTATGTGAAGTTAAAAATTTTACTTTGGTGAAGCAAAAAAAAAAAAAAANCTTGTAAATTTTTCATCTGTATCGGTATCTTGCAACCCACATCTAAAGCAAAACCCAATTGTTTGTTATTTCTCAGTTCCATTAGTAGGAAAAGATTCTTGCAGGGAACCCAGGTATCTGATAGTGTGAGAAAGACAAACCTTTTCTAGAGAAGTTTCTAGTGAAACTATTGGACCAACTTTGGCAGTTAGCAATAACTTCTAATTTGTACATAAAACTGTTGTGCTACCATTTTTTAATATCAATGGTAGTTTTATCTCAGATTTAAATAAAGATAAGAACATACCAGTCCACTGTGCTCATAGAAGATGACACAGCATTTATTTGAGGACCCAGGTCTTGGTATGGGGTCAAATAATATAAACTCTCAATTTCTCATAATTTGAGGAATTAAGAGAGAGAGAAATTAAGAGAAAGTAAGAAAATAAAGAGAGAAATGGCCATTCCACTCTGATAGCAATAGAAAATTGTGATATCAATTAACTAATTATTAAAATAACCATTAAGAAACCATCAGCAAGAGAAGTAAATGCAACTTCTCAAAGACATAAGAAATCACATTATGAGATCCAACTTCATTATAGAGCTAAGACTTACATAATGGAAAATGGAAATGTTTTCTTCCCAGAACAATATTTTTTGAGGAAAAGCTACTGCATTTTATTAAATCCAAAATGCCAAGATGCAAATTATGTATGGATATATATTCAAAGTACTCTAAAGAAGATAAATATAAGCACATTCATTTTTGTACGCTGCATGTTTATGAAAATATGTGCATGGCTTAATAGATGCGCATATAACATACATAGTGCATAGATATAAGCATTTATTTGAGACAAATGCAACAGGTATTTGTAGCATCTGATTTGTACATATAATTATGTAACTTAAAAAAAGTCGTATTTCTTTTCCTTTTTAGAATCCTTTTTTAGGGTGACAGGAATAAAGGCGCTCAAATTGAGCTTTTGTTGGTATGCCATCACAGTTAAGGCAGGTGTTGATTGCATAATGAAAATAAGGAAGAAAATATTTTAAATTAACAAAAATGCTAAAAGATGTAGCCTTTCAGTACTGCCAAATACACTAATAATAAAAGCAGCAAGAAAAGCAATAATATTTTTTAACTGCATGTATCCGTCGACTGCGGTTTTGGCTGTATAGTCAAGCTGTCTAAGAAAGTAAAGATATAGAAGTAATTAAAACACCAATAATAAAATGAGTGCAGATTCAACCCAGTTTGAGGATGCTCGCATCTTAGTTACCCATCTTCAAATTAGTAACTAATTGAATTAAACCAGTGTTACATTGCACAAAATTGAAAATTAAAATGGATATGAAAAAGCATGGCTTAGGGAACGAGGCACAGGACTGACTGTTCTGTTCCATGCTTGGGAACATCTTTGTTTTGAGAGTATGGAAAATTTGCTTAAACATTCTGAGTTTAGGCTTCCTCATTTGAAAAGCAGGGCTAATGCATGTCATGCTGCTTGAAAAGCACTAGGACATCAAAGGGTTGAAAACACGTGATAGGTGCCACGTCATTATTGCTATTGTTGTATACAAGCTGAAGAAATGGATTCACAATCTTCCTTTTTAAGACTAAGTGATAAGCCCCTGTAGTCTGATAAGATTCGAGTTTAACATTGTAAATTAAACCTGCAACAGCTGATACCACTTTTCTGGTTTACAGGGTGAAAAATTCAGGATTTTCTAGCAAATATGCATTGCTTTAGGACATGTAGGGACATTGGCAATGTATCAAGAGAAACAGAATCCTGGAAGCCTAACATCAAGCCTTAACACGTAAAGAATGGCTCTGCCTTTGAGTATGTTGTTCGGAATGCACGTTAGCAAATGAAAGGTATACAACAAGCTGCTGTTTCTTGATGTGCAGTCTTAGTTTCATCATAAATTTATTTCAGATTGGATTATTAAAGTATCTCTAAAAACCTGTAGCTGGGCTCATTCACTCAGAACAAGAACTTTCCCTGGCATTGCTAGGCTACTATTGCATCTGGTCTTGAGCACATTTTGTATCTTTCTTCATGTGTGCTTGCCAGCTTACATGATTATATGGAATATAGTTTTCAATACACAAAGAATATGCACTGAGACCTGCACCTTTTCTAATCTCCAAGAGCACGTACTCCACAAAAGGAAACATTTTCTCACAAACTACCACCGTACCAGTTAGTTTTGCTACACAGTTCATCCTAGTTCATCCACTGCACTAGTTTATCCTCTTATGTCCTGTACTGCAGAACAAGACTGAAGGACAGAAAAGATTAACAAGATGTTCTTATATTACCTTCATGGGTGGGTTTAAGAACTAGTAATACAAGTGTAGGTTCAGAAGAGACATCTTTCAGTAACAAGCATTAAGCCAGAGAATTAGAGAAGGAAATTTTTGACCTGCCAGAAGATTTTGCCACTGCTTACCATAGCAAATTATTTAAAAAATGCTCTTTTATAGAGTATTGACAGAATGCCGGGGAATTAAACTCTGCCGTTCATTTCTAGGTAGCAGCATATTCCCTTTTGACTGCAGCTACTTTTTCAAAGAGAAAAAAGGTATATATAACTTCATAAGTAAAATAACTGAAAAATGTAATAATTACTGCTTACAATTCTTAAGAACAGAAAAAGGCAAACCAAAGGGCACAAAAGAAATGCAACATAGGTCATTAGTGTTTCGTTTCTATATTCATTTACACTTAGCTGCCTGGATCAGGCTACCTGACTTATGAATAAATATGGTTTATTTGCTCAGTGATTACAGTGTAAATAAAGTTATGTGCTCTACAAAAGCTTTACTCAGACTTAAGCACGCAAAACTCCTCATAGGTAGGATGGCAAAGTGGGCCTTATGTGAGGATACCCTGTTCTGCTATGGTGCCTTGTCTGAGAATATTCAGTCTTGGTACTCGTTTTAAACTGCCGGGTGCTGCTGCCTGAGCAGCAAACAAGGCATGTCTCGGAGAGAGGCATCGCAGTAGTCATATTCTTGATACAAGCTGAGCTTAACATATGTCCCTCTACCTTTATTCTGGCCAAATTTTCATTTGATTCAGTCAGTTATGCAATTAGAGATTAGCACACTCAGTACTAACTGACCATTGCAGGTCCACATAGACTCAGTTGCAAAAATAAAGCTTTGCCACAGTAGATCTAGTACCTGTGTAAAGCTTCATTGATAGAGATCCAAAAAGAAAAAAAAAAAAAAATTAAATTTTAGGAGCAGGACAATATATTTTTCTGACAAACTTTATAGTCTAGAAAAACAGTGTGAGCTCATGCTATCAGCTATGGCTGTGGTCTACGTGGTTACGCGTAGCATTAAGGTTGGAATAAAAGATACCTGCTAATGTTGGACTAATACTGGATGACAGTGAATAGCCTAAAATTAAACGCTAGCCCTCTGGAACACTTTGAACTTGAGCTAAGCTAAGGTTGCCCAGTGTGTCAGGCTGTTTTTCTTTTTTTAAAAAAATAAGACATAAAAAATCTCCCCAGATATTCAAACATGTACATATATATATGTTTGAACACAAATTTTATATAAACTATAAAAATATAGTTTGTATTATACAAACAGTCTTTTTGTCAGCTTTAAATGGACATACTGCAAAAATTACAGCAGCAACTACACTGTTGAAAGGAAAATCTATCGATGTTTCCATCAGGCCTTCTGTTTTTCAAGAGTTCGCAGTTCATTAGCAACTATTTGTTCCACACAAATTCAGACTACTATTTCTTAACTAAACAATTGCTTAAAAAAATAAACATTCGTGGCTCATACTTTTTTGCTGAAAAAAGGCAAAGGCTAATACTTTTTTCTCTTTTGTTAATGAAGCAGTGCCTGCTAGGAAAAGCAAGAGAGAACCGTATTAGGACTGATCCTGGGCAAAGTTACTGTGTCAGGCTTACTACTCTGAGTACAATGATATTTTATTGAATATAACCTCTTTCATCATAATCCTGTTCAGAAGAATGGGATAGTTCTGCTGAATATCACTCAAATGCAAAAGTGGGAGATTAAGGAGAGACGTCTGGGAGACACTTAGGAATACCACCATTTCAAGGAGACTATGTATATATTTCAAGAAGACAAAACTTATATATACAACCTGAAAACTTACACATACACTTAAATTTTAATTATGCTAGTTAATTTTATATTTTAAAGCACTTTTTTCAACTTTATCTTCTGGGGAACAAAAATCTACCATTAACAGCAAAGTTGTATACTCCAATCACACATATTCTAAAATGAGTATGTTTCAGTAATATTTTTGCCTTTTTGGAAAGAGTGAAGCAATCAAATTTACCATCAGAAAGTATCCCTGAAAGCAAATCTGAGGTGGGGTATTTACATCAGTGTAACAGTACAGTTCTCTCAAAACCAGGAGAGTGAATATCCCCATGTTCTTCACTAGAAACTTGGCATCCACAGGTATGGGACCATGACCTGAATGAGTCAGACACTGATAAGGGTCTTGTTTGGTAGAATGACATCATGCATACTTCTAAGTCCTTCAGAAAAATGTGAGGAAGTAAAATTAAATCTAAGTTATCCATTATGCTACTGAACCTTTCTTGAAGAGGAACTACACCTCCAGGGCATATGTGTTTTAAAAAAATCCACTTTAATTTGTATAAAATTCTCTAATCTTGTTTGTCTCCTAGGCTTGATTTTGAGGTATGGAAAACTCCAAAGACTTAATCTAGCTGGTACAGGGAGAAGAAAGAAAAAAACCAAGCATTTTATGTGAACACCCAGATGTTTGCTTGATTTTTAACACAAAATTGTCAAATGCAAAACTGTAATTAAAAGAAAAAAGCTATGTGTTTAAAAATGTGGCAACTTACTGGAGAGCATTCTGTGAGCACAAATGAAGGTTAAATTGAGAGTACATTACTTGCCATGAATTATTCACTGAGAGCTAAACAAGGCACATTAAGAAAGGAGTTTTCTCAGTAGCCTTGAGCTGTCAGAAGGTTTGGTTTCTGATTTAAACTGGTCAGCTAGGCTCCCACTATAGACAACTCTGATAGGTAGTTGCTGGGGTAGTCTATTTCTGTGATTCAAACATCTATTTTAAGACAGAGAGAACTGCCTCTCACAGCTGTCTATCTATCTCTCTGTGGACTATGGCTGCCTGCCTGTTTTACACTAGAAATCTAGATTTTGGGTGATTTAAGATATACTTGATAAATCCAGTGGTACCAGCCTAAAAACTATAGGTTTCTATAACATGATTTTTTTTTCCTCTTCACTCTCATACCTGTAGCAATTGAACTGAAAGTAGATGACATTAAAAATTTTGCTTTTATAGAAATGCAAATTTCTATAATGAATTTATGAATTTTAAAATATTTTCATATTTGGCCTCACATCTTATTATATCTGGATTGCATGAGAGATGAAAAATGTCAAGACATCATCTCCCCAGTCCATAACTAATGCAGTAACTATCAAGGTTCAAAAAAAGCTACTCGTCTGAACTCTCACTCTGTCCTCACCAGAGTGGGGAAAAAATAATGAGATGAAAAGGAATATATATATATATATATATACACACACTATATANGGGTTGGACTAGATGATCTCCAGAGGTCCCTTCCAACCCCTACCAATCTGTGATTCTGTGATCAGCTATGCCTACCACTTAAAATTTATGTAAGCCTGACTTCTGAATACCCAGACATCTGGAAGGGGAGATACAGTGTTTTCTCGTGTTCACTGATTCTAAATTTCTCCCCATTTTAGGGCTAATTTCATTTTTGTCTGTTTGAATTTTCCCTTATTGGACAATGTAACAGGCATAAGAAAAGCATGTTACAAAATAAATGTGAAAGAAACTGACAGCTACACTGACAGTTAAATACCACCAGAGATGACAATAGCCAGAAACCTCATGTTGTTGTGGACGTATAAATTGCATAAATTGGATGCAAGCATTTCAGTATTGCCAATGCAGTGCCACACAGGACATGGACAATATGTTTCCTCTTTGCCATTCCATGAATAAAACAGATACTTTGTGTGTCATCAAATTCCTGAAAATATGTCATAGCTCAGCATGTTGTATAGGTTTCCATAGAGGCATATTTCTAAGTAGGACAGCAATTCTGAAGCTAGCAAAGTTTTACTTGATAGTGTTTTCCTTTCACATACTGTAATGATAGCCTTCTAATATAGCAAATCAGTCTTTTCTCTTTTCTTGATGCTCTCCTTCAGTAGTTGATTAGCAAAGCTATCTCTATTTTTAACCATTGAATCTAATCCAGCTAACTTCCTTCTAGACATTTGCTGCTGTGTTAAATGCAGAAGAAAGAATCTTTAATTTAAAAAAAAGAGGAAAGGCTCCAAGTCTTTCTTGACTTAGGCTTGTGTTGTGTTTTTTTTTTTT
>VXBL01005920.1:10913-61583 GCA_013400195.1 Aramus guarauna
GGGTGTTCATCAACCTTACAACACCACATTTCCTAAAAAATAATCATCAATGTACAACTGTAATGGGAAGTCCTACCCGTTCATTTCCCTTCTGTGACTGACATGTTTGTAAGTCCATTACTGATGTATTATTACAGATAATTTTCAATGGTGACGAAGAGTTCAAATTGATTAAGGGGTCTGGACTTAACTCATTCCTTTTCTTACAAAAGACTACCTCTAAAAGAACACAGATAACAAGGTACCTCTCAATAAGATATCTTTTTAAAGTTTTACTTTCTCAAACACAATAAAACTAAATTTTAAATTGTCACTTCTTTGAAGAAATATGAAACTTTTCTCTCCAGTCTTTTATAAATCAAACAACACCTTGAAAGTAACCTTTCCTGTAAATAACTGTTCCTTTAGAAGAATATGCTTTTTCAAATAACATAACCTTTATGATGGTAGTTTTTGAGAAAGGTTAGATTCACACATTCTTCATAAGAAGAGCTATATGGCCATGATTGTTACCCGCTATAAAATAAATTATATCTGTTGTAAAGTACAAAAGGTAAAAAATGTTATTTCAATTATGGGTTTTGACCTCTAAATAGCTATAATTGGGTTGGTATATACCTCACAGATTTTCAGTATTTATTTTGCTCCTCTATCAGTCAATGCTTCCAATGACCTCCTCCTGGCTAAACACTATTTTCATTCTCCTTGAGCGCTGACAGATTTTGAAGCCAGAAACTACTCCCTGACTCTAAGAATTCTTTCACACTCAGCATCCTCTCTTCTCATATTTCAACTCTCCTGCCTGTCTGAAATCTTGTTTTCTTCTCTCAGTTTTACCCCATATCTTCTCTGAAGCTAATTCTGTAGTCCTTTACTTTTTAACATCTTTCTTATACACTAACTGAAATCTATTCTTAAATAGTTTTAAACAGCAGATCTATGGTGAGAAGCCATTATTTACCCTTCTGTATTAAAATCTTACTTCATTTTAACTAGTCATGCTTCTCATATAATTTTCTGATATTCCTGTACAAGGTAAATGTTAAAACTGAGCTTTAATTGAGCATTATCTCATAGGTTATTCTGTCACATGGATAGCACTCTCACTTATCCATGTTATTCTAAAATGTTTTCAGCCTAGATTCTTCATTTTGGCCAAGCCATCCTTGCCACAACTGAGTATCATTGATTCCACTTGGAAAATATTTCTAAGAATGGTTCTATCCAGAGTCCTAAAACATGATCAGACCTTTACTACCCATTGCCCACTGGACTTGGCTGGTATTACCACTTCTAGGCAGAAAGACTGCCACATCTTTCTGACTCACTACTTCAACAGTATAATTCCATTTGTATGTCCCTATGTATGGCCCTTTCCTGTATGAAAATTGTATTTTCTACATACATTCCATTCTCTTTCCTCCCAGACATTTTCAACTTCACTGTATCTATTAGTTTGTCAAAAAGTTGACTTTAGTTTGATAACAAAGACCGCTTCAGTCACCAATGTTTTGCTACTTTCTCAAGCATTTTGTGCTTTTCATGCAGACCCTGTGTGCAGGAGAAAAGACATCATCAAATTTCATATCTCCTCAATCTTCTCTTTTAAATTACTCCTCAAAACATGCTCTTCCTAGAATGGCTAGAGAATGAACATATCTGACAATGGTTAGAGAATAACAACTTGGGCTTCTGTTTTTTATAAGCTTGAGTAAAATCCTAGGCATGCTGTGGTCACAGAAATTTTGCTACTTCGGTAGATTCAGAGTCACGTTGTCTACATTTTATGGTGAGTACCTCTTCTCCAAATATGTTTGTTCAAGTTGTCTTTTTACTATTGCATCATATATCTCACAAAAATCATTAGCTCCTTGGAAGAGTATATCTATGCCACACCTTGAATCTGTTTTACACATGCCTGAATCTTGACAATATTCATGTCGTTAAGAAACAGTTATGCAAGGTCTAAATTAATTTTAAATTATTTTAAGTCTGTGTTGAAGCTGGTCACGGATACAGTGTAAGATCAGAATGGACATATTATTGCATTGTGTTTGGCAGTGTTTTTAAATAAATAATGTCCTTATGCCAATAGAGATTCATAGCATGCTGTACTGGAAATGTAAATTTAATGATTTTATAGAAATTTACAGTAAAAATAAATCTAAACTGCAGCAGTTATTTGAAACTACTGAATTTAAACAGCACGTATAACAATGCGTTATATATAATGGTTGTTTTAGAGATTATCTGGGCTGTATTTCAGTGTGTTTGCATGAAACCTAGAAAAACTATAGTCAGCCTTTTCATTCCATTGTCAGCATTTTACATGTAACTTTGAAAGGCCGTTTGTTTGGTTTCTGTTACATGTCCAAGGGAAGGTTAAAAAATAAAGCATACTGCCTTGCAAATGCTATTCTGAATTCCTTTTATCTCTTCTCACCTTAAATTACCAATGAAAATACTANTAAGAATATGTGAAAGTTTAAATGAAAATAGTTGATTCATTTATAGAAAATTTCAGAAAGATTTAGGTCTACAAATATTTCAATAGTAAAGTTATTTATTTTATATTCATACACAGTTTTAACAATTCAGAAAACTATATTATATTTGATATTGCAAACATTGTTAAAGACTAGTACTGACATTAAATGTTGGCTATAATAATACCTTTTAAAATGCTCCATGCTCATAGGCACATATTTCAAAACTATTATCTTGAGCTAGTGTTCAAAATTCTCTGGCAGTTTTACAAATCACAGCAAGAGGCACATTTTGGTCTCTGGAATATGAAGTTATAAAATGTTGAAATTTACTTTTGCTGTTTAAGCAACTTCTACATATGTAAATAAACTCAGTCCAGCTGATCAACACCCAGATAAGGTGACATTTAAGGAAAGAAAAACTGGCTGACACTTTTTTTCCCTTTTATTTCTCTCCATCATGTTCTGTTATTTTGGACAAGAACACAAATAAATGATTCACTTTTGCCTTTTACAACTGAAAAAAAAGGTGTTGGCATATAAAACATTTCTCAGTTAGGATGCAATTGCAAAGGATGAGCTACTAGGACTTTTTGCCTAAAAAGTTCTCGATCTAATATACATTGTGCTGATTGCAGTTGAAAAACTATAACTTCTTCAATGTTTATTTTAAATTGCATTTAACAGTGTTAATGAATTTAATAATTTTATAAATACGTAAAGCTCAGTTATCCCAATCTTGTCCAAAGAAAGTCCTCCACACAGTGCATTGGAAGCTCTCCTAACCCATGGTTTGCATCTGTCCTGTTTTCCCTTCTGGCATAAGTTTCCCCACTGAAGCCCTCTGCTGGGTACTTGTTTTGTGGTCCTTTGCCAGATGGTTCAAAAAGTCATCATTTTAGAGAAAGGTCTAGGAAGAAACCTTTCTTCTAAAAAAACACTCACACAGAATGAGATTATAACGACCATAATTCTGCAAATATTCTTTCTCAGAAAGGCACCTAAGGAAAATAAAGACTCCAGAATCTTTCTAATCTTCAACAAATTTTCAACTATCTAGAGAAAGTGAATAACCTAGAAACAGAAAAACATTATTTTAACTCAAGCAAATTAGAAAACCATTTAAAAGCCACAGCTACTAAAATTGATTGCAGTTCTCAGCTTTGCAGTTCATAAAGGACTCAAGTCCTCTCGTCTGAGGATATGCATATTTTTTTAATACAGGACCCCCTGCATGCACAATCCCAGCGCATAAAGCAGTAACATCTGTGGCTGCCTTGCCGGACACAGACGTGTGCCAGGCTGCACACCACTGGAGGCTCAGAGGTCTCAGGAAGGAGGCTGTGCTCTCAGGAACATACAGAGTACCTTCAGGTCTGGTCATTCACAACCTTGTTAGGGATGACCATGTATTTCCAAATTGTGGGTCAGCAGCTATTTATATCAAAACAATGCCAGCTCTTAACTTCTAAAATAACAAGGATGCCAGAGAATAATGTTTTTTTGGAACAAAACAAGGCAAATTCTGAGACTATTCTTCTACAATCTAGATTCAAATTTTCAAAAATTTGGATGGTGATAATCAAATTTGTAGTACCAAAAAACCTAGAGTTTGAACATGTTAATGTTATAAGTTCATAATCAATGCAAGACATTTCTACAGAAGTCAGATTTGTGGAAGACGTCGCAAAAAGTGAGTTGACAGTACTAGAAAAAGGGAACAAAGTTTGTGTATACAATCCTTTCATGTAGATCTAAGAAGCAGTAAACAAAAGACTAATATGAAAGAACTGAATGTGTTTGTAGTTTATTTCTGTGCATTGATTAGAGAAAAGACAAAGAAAAACAAACAAACAAACAAAACCATTTCCTGTGAAGAAGAAAGGGAACAAATAGCTGATCGGTAGAGAGCAAAAAGGGAGAAATAGTATCTATAGAATAGAAGGTGGACAGTGGGAAGATGAGGAAAAGATAATATTGAAAAAAACAATGTATCTGTGGATTCTATTAATTTTAGGGTTTGGTAAAATGACAACTTTTAATTCCCAGGCTTGCCTTTTGAAGATATTGCTAAGTGTCACACTGAAGTATGAGGTATAACATGGCTGCTGTTGTTTCTCACCTTCCTCCATTGCTTCAGAAAGACGATGCTAAAGTGCAGAACCTGTGCATTTTGACTCACACAATTTCTACAACAACATCCAGTGCATGGATAAAGTACATTACACTGATGAGAAGCAGATGTAGAATCTATGGATTTTGATATCTTTGTTGTGAAAGATACCGATTGTGGAGGCCTTGGATATGTGTTGGCCTTCTTAATGTATGAAAACATTAAAACTCTACTTGTGGGCCTAAGAATTTTGCCTTTATGGCAAATTCCTTCTGGTTTGGTTTGGTTTGGTTTGGTTTGGTTTGGTTTGGTTTGGTTTGGTTTGGTTTGATGAGAGTGCCATTTAAAATAGGCCTCCTTCAGCTGAGTACATTAAGATGGAAAATGGGTTAGTAGAGTTGGTGAAAAGAGTAAGAAAAAAAAGGGCATTGGAGCTTTAGAAAAACATGAGTCTTCTCCCTGACACAAAGTTCTCTTCAACTCTTATCAGCAACCAAAATCTTAATGCAAAAAAAGCCATTAAACATCACAATAGTTAAATCACTTTTCTAAACAACCTTAAGGCCTCTCCTACAATGTAGTCATTCTTTCATCCTTCACATATCCTGGTTTTGGTGTAATTTTAGTTTGAATATGAAACTTATTTGATCTTTTATCTCCTGCAATATGTAGTATATAAAACAAAATTAGTAACTTCAGTCTCCTGCAGGGATTTTTCCACAGATATATGGAACCGATAGAACTTCAGTAATTCTAATCTGTGGTGTAGACATGAATCTGTGGTTTAAATCTCAGTATGTATGAGAACACCACATTCAGTTATCCCACTTCAGCTTTTTTAACATAAACTCTTGATAAGCTGGAGCAGCTACACTGCAGCAACAGATTACATTGCTCTTCCCTTGGTAGGTATAACACTCAAAAAAGTAACCTGTTTTCCCTAAAGTGGCAAACGTGACACATTATAAACAAATACTACTACTACAAAAAAAAAAAAAAAAAAAAAAAAAAAAAAAGGCATTTTAAAATAGGACCTTACAGAACACAATCCAATAATACTTTACTCACTTTTCTTCAATTTAGGCTTCAGAACTCAGTTCTGCCCCTATTGTTTATTTTCTTATCCATATCTGAAAACAGTCTGGGATCTCTTTCAGGCTCAGCTGATGGGCCATTATTGCTGAAGGACTAAGCTATCACTATAGCAGACGTGCCTATTAAGTACACAAAGTGATGTTTAACTGCTCAATACATTTAGTTTAAATGATAGATTTTAGATAGACACACTCATTTTTACTCTGTTGCAATTGATTTACAAACTGAAGTTGATGATCGCTAATATCACTTTCGTGCCTTATTTTGCATTATAACTTCAGCGAATACCATCTCTATGTTATAGGAAAAAATAAAGCACAGAAAAAAACCCAGTAAACTGACTGGTTATTTACATTGTTAGAGAAAAAAGCACCACTAATTATATATTATCACACTTTCCTAAAAGTCAGTTTGCAGGAAGAGTAAGATATTGCCTAACAAATATGACCCTATGTTTTTATTTAAAAATATGATAACTATCACTAACAAAAAATAAAATAAATAATGAAGAATGAGCATTTGCAGCTTAATTAACCAAGTTTCTATTTAGATGAACAACTGGAAGCCCTCCTCACAACTCACAAATATCTTTGTTCATGTGTGCGCTGCTTTCACTTTTCTCTCCTAACATATAAAAGTTAGAAATATGTAGGTATCCATACTCCCATGTTATCCATTTGAATTTCCCGCTAAATGACTCTCAAAACCTCTCACAATACAGGTATTTTCCTTTGCTTTAATCAATCTGAATTATTTACTATGGTATGTCATTTCCTGACAGTCATCTCAGCAAGATAGGTTCAGTTCAGTTAACATGGTTTCACATGTATCTTGGAAAACTTTCTTCCCTGTAAATTTACTGGTATAATTAACAAGAAGCTGAACTATGTCAGCTTTTTCTGAGCACTATTTCATAATTTTTTACTACTTTCTCACAAAACATGCAAATGCCCAAGTTGAACTAAATGAAATAGTTGTCAAAGAGCCAGTTCCTGAAAAATGTTCCCTGTACTTTGATCTGTCTAACCCACTAGACAGTAACAGCCATGTGCTCAAGACAACTGTTCATGAACTTCAATGCATACCAAATTACAAGTAAAATAAGTGGGTTTTTATAGCATACTTGGCTTCTGCATAGCAGGATCAGGAATATTAACATCAAACAGTGCCCTACAGTTGCACTGTATTGTCTAGTTTAACTGGGCCTCCAGAATTTTTCTTTGGACAAGGAAAATTAAGTACGAGTTTTCTATTTGAACTAAAAATATAAAGCAGTAAGAACAAAAACTCTTTGCTTCCTCACCAGCAAAAACTAACTTTGCATGGCATCTCAGAAGGATTGAAGATTAAGTGCAAGGTTTCAAGGTGATATTTTACATGACCTAAATTTTATAGCGTTCACCAGATCACTTTGCAGCCGTTCAAAGAGGGAGGAGCTCGAACAGTACTTTTTAAAAGTGCCTGCTGCTTTAAAGTGTACAGACCTACGGGCACATGTGGAGCAGGAATTCCAGGAAATGTCAGCACTTGCAGGCCACTTTGATGACCTGGACAGTAATGCAGCTATGTTTGCAAATTAAGTTTCCAGTAGCATTACTTAAATGGTATTTATTTCATTAAAAAGGTCTTTTTTAGAAAGCCTTTAAGTTTTTGCCATATTTTTTATTAAAATTAATTGTCAGAGGCATTAACATGTAGTTTATACATTTTGAAAACCTGTCAACAAGAATCACAAACAAAATCTTTCGTCTTGATACTAAATACTAAGCACACCATGGTAGTGTTGCTTTGAAAAATAAATTAAATAAATACTTCTGCAATTACAGTGGCTGTAAGAGATGTAGGGCTGTTAAACAACAATGTAGAAGTTTTATTAATACAGTCTGAGGCCTGAAGAGGAACCTTCTGAACCACTGGCCTGCCACATTTGTCTACAAAACAGGTAGGGATTTTCCATAAAATTTTGCATTGAAAACTGTAATGAAGCTGTTAAATTACTCTAATCAAGGTGCTGCTTGTTACTGGCAATTTGGGATGGTTCTGACCTACACCTGGCCATTACACAAATTATTAGTTATTTGTTATGTAAATAATTACAACAGGTTAATTTATATTCAGGGAAGGGGAATGTATCTTGATCTCTTGAACTCAGTAAGGTGTATCCATGAAGGCAGCTCAGTGGAGCAGACTGTCACCTCCAGGAACTCCTGCTCCTAAGGACCTGCAAATCTTGTTTTGCTACAGGCAGATATTAGAGATCAAAAGGCTCTAGGCAACTGGAAAACAATTTCAGCCCTGCAGAAGGAAGAAACAAAAGAATTGAGCTGCAGCAGTATGACGCAGCTTTTGCTAATGATTGCTCAGACAGCCTTCGTACGTCACTGTAGCACACAGCTCTTTCATCTGCATGCTTTTCTCCCCATAACAGTTCGTTCTTCTCTCCTTTCCACTCATTGCCCCATATTTTTCTGTCGTGTAGCCAAATCAAAATTAGGTATTAAAGCTGTAAAAGTTAATTCTGTGACTCTTCTGAATTTTCTGCAATTACCTATTTCTTAATTTGCAGCTCCTGCAGCTCTTAATTTGCAGGTATTAAGATGTTACCATGCAACCCAGCATTTGTAAATGAAAAATAATATCAGACTATTTTGAATTTTAACTTAAAGAGATATTGACAAAGCCTAAGCAAATCACTAGATTGATATTTTAAAAAAAAAAAAGACAATATTTTCTTTATCTTCCTGCCAAGTATGAAAATAAAATATTTTTCCATAAATGTGCTATGAACTAAGTGTTACTCCAGTAACAGTAAATCAAATTGTAGTCCTATTACGTATACTTAGTGACACAACAAACAGAAAGAAGGTAACTAAAGCAGGTAATTTGTTAGCCTGAAATAAATTCCAAAAACATGGCAGAAATTCTGCAATGACTTAATGAAGGAATAGGAATAGAATACAACTATAATGAAAAACGGTTATTTAGGTTATACATAAATACTGAATATAAAAATGTTCCTAAACTACAGACATAAAATCTATTGACAAAAAAAATCCATTTTCTTAAGTATGTAGAACCATAACGTCTTTCTAACAGTATACTCATATATGACTTTCCTAACCTATCCAGTGTAAAGGCAAAAAAGGTGCTGCTGCACCAAAGCTGGGACAAGGGCTGTAGGACTTTAAACACAGAAGAGTTCTTCACATTGTTACCACAAACTGCCCTACATTGCTTTACATTATTATCATAACTCCTAAAGTGGCTATTTTGAGAGAAGTGACTTTGTTGGTATACCCGAAGAGCTGGCATGAACAAAGTCATGTCTTACTGAAATAGTGTGTACTTGGAAGCAGTTTTACCCTTATCCTTTTATAGTAACAGAGTGTATGACATTTAATTGTGAATTAAATGTTCCAGGATCAAAAAAATATGTTGCACCAAAAAGAAATGTTATCTAAACCAGTATCATACAAGATAATATTTACAAGAAATTGTTAATAACATCCATTTATTTCTCTTTATCAAAGTTAAGAACCTGGCAAACTGCAGCTCCGTGAGACAGTTCTGCACTGTAATAAATAATTTTCACGGACATTCTCTGACTGCTTTTTATCCTCCTTCATTTAAACTTATATTAGCTGTTATAAACTATAATCAAAAAGACAAAAATCAATGGTCCAAATTATGAAATATTTTCTTGGTCGAAGAGCAACTGTTCCTTTGAATGCATGAAGAGAGTGCAAATTCAGCAAATCTCTCTCTCAGAGAGAGCACAGCTTTTCCAGGATTGTCTGCTCCTTTCTTTCAATCTTAAAACAGCCCCATTATACAGTAGGAAATCTACATCTTGAAAGAGTATCAGGGAACAAGAGGCTGGTGAGTTTTGTGTGCTAATAGCAGCCTGGGTGAATCTCTTATGCTAACACATAACAACTTTCTACATAACAACTTTCTGCTTCAAACTCCAAAAGAATGTGTAGGGCATTGTGAGGAGCAGTCTGGGTCACACTTCCACCCTCTGTGTTGTGAAAAGTAGAATTTTAAATAAATAAACTTTTCAGGGTGTGACTTTTGAAGTCACATTATCCTGCCCTGCCAAGCTCTGAAATGTTATTTCCAGTCTCACAGATTAAGTTATTTTCCTCAAAGCTCCTACAGTCCAGCTAGTAGATGAAAATCTCAAACTGCATCTAAGAAAGTTCCTGGCTTTTCTGATTTTGGGAAAGCCTTTTAGATTTAACCACTTGAGGAAAAAGCCTCTCCCCTCCCCCCAAAAAAAAGGCTTTTTAGACAAACTCTTGATATTCGCCAAGGCATAATTAAAAACAGTTGGAGTTGATGGTACCATAATATAATCAAGCAGAATATAATATAGTCCAGTACAAAACTGTAATGAGTTTATTTTAATGGAGCAGAAAGGCCGTAAACTCTTCTTAGTTTGGAGGCAACCATGGACCACCTAAGCCCTGAACCAAGGACACCTCCAGATGAGTATTTTGTCCCCTCACATTCTGGTCCGGGGAGCAGAAGAGGTTGGCTTTATGGACATTAACCTTGTCATGACAGTTAGTGCCAGTTCACCAGCTGGAAGGATTCCGGGGCTGTTTTATTTACTGTGTAGATACAACCAAGGGAAAAACAAGGTTGTCACGTGGCACTCACTAAAACCAGTCCAGCTAGCACTTTCTGATAGCATCAAGCTATCTCAAAAAGAGCTATCACATCAAAATTTTACAGAAACATACAGGTTTTGACATGCAGTGGGGATAAGACAATCATATCATGGTATGATTGTGTGTTTAATGGACACTACCTGGATTACTGCCTATTTCTATTTAAATTGTATATGGATTTACAGGTCAATATTTGGTGTATTTAGGAGTCCAGACTGAAAAGTATGCACAGCATAACTAAAATGTTTTATATTTTTATGATATCCTCACAGGGTCAGCCAAGCAGGAAGAACTGTGAGAGCAAAACTTAAGCCCTTGGTATCTGTTTCTCTGCATATGAGGATGAAATTATGTCTGTATATTGAAACAGATTTTTAATGAGATCACACTACATTTTGCTATTGGTCCTAAGTATAAATTGGCCCCAAGTATACCATCTGTGTTATATAATTAATATTCCTATCTACACACAATAAGTGTTATTTTGGCATTAAAATGTGCTCATATTTGCACTGCAAAAGCACTCTGGCTAGAATTCCTTCTGTTTTCTATGAACCCAAGCAGTTTATCAGAAAACAGAACTACATGTATTTTTATGCCAAATTTGGATAGGACTCAAAACATGTCATGTTCCAATATACACTGTACTGTGTCATGTGGGAGAGAGCTTAAACAGAGGCTGTGTCCAAGATGAAACATGGAACAAATACGGTTTGCAACTTACGTGCTCATTAAGATTGCATGATTCCCTCATTAAGGGAAGTGTCTAAATGCTGGGATTAGTGTTAGGAAATTGCATTAATATCTAGGGTTTTTTTCTTTCTATTTGAAATAGAAAAATATCTGCAAAACTCAGTATTTTGTTTCAGAAGGCTGACATGATTAACCACACATGCTAGTACAATGTAAACTTCTTCCTGATTCTCAGGAGCGAATGACACTTTTGTTCAGGAACCCATCACTTCCAGATATCTCACAGGAAGTTCATGGGAGTGTTTTCCTTATAAAATGTTTAGAACAATGTTTTCTCCTCTGCCACCAGTAAAAGCCTAACTCAGTGGATTTTATTTCTACTGTTTTACAGATATACCTCAGTTTTAAAATTATCAATTTTCTGACTGTTCAGTCCCTGGTTCTATGGAGTACAAATGATGTTGAAACATTTGGCTTGGCTTTCAAAGCATGATATAAAACAGATGAACTTTGTTGCTTAAAACAGCTGACTTCTCTGCTTTTCCCATTTAATGTTTTTATGACTGCATTATTTTCCATTTTCTTTTTATTTTGCAAGTAAGAGGAGCAAAAAGCAAGGAAAAATTATGTAATTGCATGGTTACCTAGAAGGTGAAACACGTTTCACACTTAGGAAAATCAAGTAAACATAAGAAAATAGCCACACTTAGTAGTGTCATATGAATTAAGGTAAAATCCTGCATCATTTTCATAGTGCTACATGATGCTTCTGCCTTACATCAGAGCTGTCTGAACAGCAGATCCTGCTGCATCTGCAATATTTTAATTGGCAATTATGAGTTCCAGGTACTGCCACATTTCAGTTTATCAGAAGGAAAAGAGAACTTTAAATTGAAGTGATTAGAGTGTTTCTAATTTGCAGAAAAAAACAACAAACAACCCCCCACAAAAAAACAAAAAACAACCACAAAACAAAACAATCAACCCTGATGTACTGTACCCTAGACATGCATTCCCCTTTGGAAGGCATGAAGAGATGAAACCTTTAGCCATCCATCCATCCATCCATCCATCCATCCATCCATCCATCCATCCATCCCTCCCTCCTCCTTATGGTCTGTACACCTAAAATGGCCATATACAGAAGTAGAGAATTCACCATTTAAGAAACTGGCAAACTTTCCTTTGGAGCATGAACTGCCTGTGTTTACTCTGCAAGTGAGAGGCTTCTCACAGCAGATCTGACGAGGGTCAGATGTAATTCCTGACAAAGCAAGTGGAAAGAAAGTCACTGAAGAGTGTCAGCCTTCCCAAGTCCTTTGGTGCTAGTACTTCTGTAGCAGCTTGTAACAAGGGCTTCAGGTGTGTCTGGAAAGAGCTTGTGGAAGGAGAACGTGCCCTAGATGAAGTGTCATGAGGATGCTGAAATATCTGGTGTGGCTCACTTCACAGCAATTGCAGATTAAATTAGATTGACAGGGTAACTCACAGGGTATATTAGAGTAATACATGTGTAGCTCTAGCTGGAGTTATTTTGCATTTGAATTTTCTATAGTTGGCTTTTTCCTTCACCTACATCTTTTATAACCAAGAAAATGGGGCCTCCCATTCTCCATCTGGAGGCAATTATATCCTATTTAAGTAGTTTTGCTTTCTTGCTTTTTAGATTTCTTCACTAGCTAAATGTCTTCAGCTAGTGTTAATAGGAGTTTATCTGATCCTCCTTGCGAAAGACAATAGAAATTCTTAGGCTTTGCTGTTGTTTGTTCTGCTGTGTCATTTTGCTTTTACAACTTCAATAGAAATTTGTACCAAAGCCTGTGAAAACTAAGCCACTAAAGAGTGAGTATTGACTGGAAAATTTGCAAAGGTAAAATAAATAAAGCAAAGCCAAGTTCATGTGGACAAACAATAAAGTAAGTACTGTGTATTCAGCTTCTTCCTGGCAAACTTCTGACAGTTTGCTCATTTTAATGTAGGTTATATATACAAACATGAATGTGTGTATGTGTACGTACTGTATATAATATACATTTATATAATGACCAACTGTATGACTATGTTGATGGGAAGCATCTGTCTTCTACTGCTGAGACCCATGATTTCTGCATTTGCCTGGATTCTGGCAGCTTGCCTGAAGGACTTTCTAACCTCCTAACAAGTCAGGAATCCTGAGGAAGAGAGGCTATAAACAAATCTAAATCACATTTTATGTTTCATTATAAATGTTTTTCCCATAGAAAATTGTGTAAAACTGGATATTCACCATGAGGGGTTCTTTTCCTTTAGAAATGCAGAATTTCCAGTGAGATTGAAATTCTGCCTCCTGCAATGATCCCTGTTGCCGTCACTCAGTACTGTGTCCTTGTAAATGTCTCTCAGAGGAAAGAGAATGGGCATACATTGAACAATGCTCATGAGTCAAAATTAGTTAATCTGTTAATCTGTTAAACTACACTGGAAATGAGATAGAGGGTAATAATGGAAATGTTATAATAGAAAAGTTATTAAAATTATATTTCCATGAGAATGGGAATATTATCATTTATCTAGACCATGTGCCCTCTTCAGAAGCTCTGGGTTTACCTCCAGTCACTCTGCATTAGAAGGAACATTGCAATAGGAGGAGGAGTTAAGAGATCTGCAATGTGAATGACATGGATACAAAATTCTTCCATGTGAAAAGAGGTAGTGAAAATACAGACTACTTAGAAAGCTGATGAGCAAGTATGGTATACAAATATATAAAACAACAACTAACGCTTTAGCAATCTAAGGTCGCAATACTACTTAAAATGTTCCAAGGCAAAAGACAACAGAGTGAAGAAACTCCTGCACATCATGGATTTTACCCGTGGAAGCGAGTGTCAAAATATATCGCTGAAGCCAAAAATTCAGCAACTTTTTTATTAAAAAAAGATCAAAGTTTGGTGTGAATAAATGAAATACCCAGACTTGTTATAGTAAGCAATACACACAGTAAGGAGAGTTCTGGAGCACTTATACAAAGGGAACTACTGAAGATGTTGAAGAGACTCTCACTCAAGGAAAATTATACTGTAATCACCAAGTTTCTCACTGTTCTCTCAAACATTTGCTGCTGGCTGCTGTCACAGACCAGGCATGGACCACCCCCTATGATGAAATATAACAACACTCCTACAGCTAAGGACACCAGACTGGTGTGTGTGCCAGACCCTTTTTTCTTTTTGCATCATGAAGAAAGGCACATTAGAGTTTTAAATTACCCTTTAGCATATTGCAGAAGTTCTCAATTAACACTCACATACGGCTTTCATAGAGACAGCTGAAACATGAAATGACCTGTAAATCTTAGTGGCTTCTGGGGCTCAGAAATAAACTTTATTTACTAGTTCCAATAAGAAATTCCAGTTTTTCAATTTCCTTTGCAGTAGAAGAAAACCCAAACCAAACCTCTTCAGATCCACAATGGACATAAACATAGTCTACAGTGGCATAAAATAAACATTTTTAGGTTACCCCCATACCACTTCTTGTTTGATGCAGTATCTATAAATTAATTACAACCTTTTGACACAGTACATGCTGAACTAGTGTCAGCTTGTTCCTGATGTATTCGGTATCAGATTGAATGATAGATCTATTTATAGTGCTCCTAGAATTTGTTATACATCAGGGAATTGCAAGTCAGATAGTCCTGGCATTAACATAAATATTCATGGACATCTAAAATTTGTAAATCAAACTGAGCATTTCCTGGTGTTTATGGTTGGTGTAATCTTTTTCTGCATCTCAAGGGATTCTAATGCTCCCAGCCTAATCTAGAAGGCCAGCTTTCTATGGGGATTGTTTCAGCCACAGACAGCAAAGCCCATCCATTTATTTATTGTAAACTGTAGCAACACTAGTCATCATAATTTACTTCACTGTGTATAAAAGAACATTTCTTGACGGTTATTCATACAGGTTCTGGCCTGGCATCAGTCTAAGCTGTTAGAACTTACTTAAGCATAAACTGGAAAAAACTTGTTGATAAAATACCTACAGATATTCTTCAGTTTTCTGTTTATTTCACACTAACTAATCACTTTCAAGGCAGTAGCAAGAACAAGAAAATGCCACAGAATAAGCGTTCAGGTAATGCTAGTCCAAAGCAACAATAAGAAACATTAACAGACTCTATTTGTCCCACTGTGATAGACTCACTCAACCTATCTGTGTGAGGATCAACTATGTCTGAGAAATTTAAGCAAAAGCTCAAACTTTGAACACAGTACTTGTTTTCTACATTTTTCCTGCTGTTGGGGAACTATGGACTGGGACTTGACTTTCTGAGGTTTTAGAAAATGGTGTAGAAACTCTTTATATTTAGTCATTGTCAAGGACTCTCCAGACAGTTTTGTCAATGACGTAAGTCTGCAGCAACACCAACAGTCAAGTATCATTCACTTGCACCTGCTTTCCTACTGCTACTTAACCTGACTAGCAATATGCCTTGCTATTTTGCCACTTTTCCTAAGATTTCAAATTAACATAACCAAATGTCTGAATTGGGTATGATGATATTTGGTGTGCAGATTTGTCTAAAGTAAGTCTGAGTGAAAGTCAAAACATCACTTTAACGGTGACATGGCTGTGTGACTCATGTTCACTAGAAAAGTCCGCGCTTATGCATCTGAATATTTTATTTCCCAGACAATGTTGAATGGCTAGCCAAAAAGAACCAAACTAATTCCAGTGTGCTGGGACTCTAATTCGTAATAAATAAAATAATAAACTTTAATCTGGGTTCTATTCCCATTTCATTACAAGGCTTATAATAAAAAATTAGAATATTACACTCTGCTCACTGAGAAAGGTTTGACCTCATTAAGAAATCCCCTTAGAGAAGGGATTCCTGAAAATTGCTGTTTGAGAGAGAGATTCCACTTTACAGCCCAGCTCCCAAGAGTTTAGTGGCATGGAGTACAATTATCTGGCAGGAGGGAATCTGCCTCCTTATGTACGAATGCCACAAGCAGCTGGCTGCAGAAGCGGTGTTGGCAGTAGCTTCAGCCACATGACTATTCCTCTAGTCCAGGGAAATATGCCAGATGGCAGCCAAAGAAGAAAAAAAGAAAGCAAGCAGAGGAAGGAACAAAAGAAGCTCACATAAAACAACAAAGAACCTTTCTTTCTTTTCCATATGAAGATATAAGTTTCATGATTACTGTCTGAAGAAGTGTATCTTCATAGCTAATCAAAGGAAGATGTAGTTCTAACACTGTGATAATTTAATGAACTTATTAATTAATTATTTGCCAGTGTAGTTTCTCCATAACACCTATTTTACTTTACAATCTCCACAAAATTGTCTCCATAAACAGGTCTTAGCAGATTTTCACTCTGAGTTATTCACAAATCCTTCACTGTGAAAAAAGACTTTAATCACCAGACAGACAATCAGGACAGATCCTGCTGCCTCTGGAGAATCTTCTAAGTGGTCCTGAGGACCTGTCATTAAGTCAGTGGGAGATGTCAGTGTTTAGCTTCTAGCAGGATTGAGTGTCATATAACATGTTCTTATTCATAGATCTCAGTTATGTGCAGGAAATTTTGATAGGTGCTTTAGTTCTTTGTCATCCATGCGTGAGAGGATTTAGAGGTCATGAAGAAGGCTTCTGTCTCTATCCATTCTTCAGAGGTCTTGGGAGGCTCTAAAGAGTAATTGTGCTACTATTAGGACTCAGTTTTTATAGCCACATCTATTGGTATTTTCCTGTGCAAAGCTAAATGCAGCAGGAAACACGATTCCTGTCTGCATTTCAGGAAAAGAGGTGTGCTGCAGTTTAGAGAGACCCAGGGCTTAAAGAGAAGAGAAGAGAAGAGAAGAGAAGAGAAGAGAAGAGAAGAGAAGAGAAGAGAAGAGAAGAGAAGAGAAGAGAAGAAGAAAAAAGGTAAGCTTGTTTGTGAGTTCTGATACATAACAAAGATTTACAAATATTTTGTTTGTATCATTCTAGAAGAATGTTCATCTGCCAGAGAGCAGGATGGGCACACCTCCTTACAAAACAAAACAACCCTCCTCTTTCTCCAGCCTGCAAAAATATAATGAAATTGTGAAATGATTTGGCAGTCTCATGAGTTTCCTTATCTGTGAAGTACCCACTCCTGGCCTTGGCTCTACCTCTAGTGCTGTGAATACTTGCACGTCTGGTGTATCATAAGTGAACCTCTACCAGTTTTTTAGGTCTGCTTTCCTGTTTTTGCTCAGTACTATTTGCTGAGGCTTTAACCTATGGCTTATTTGATGAGAAGGGCAGAGGAGGAGGAGCTCTAAGTGACTGCACTGCATCCCAGCTCTTCCTAGAAAAATTGCATTGTCTGAAGGCATATTTTTTCCCCACTCTGGGAAAACTTGCATTCGCCTGGCTCTTCCACCACCTTCTGAAAGATGCAAACCACAGCACTTGCTGATACAAAGAAACTCAAATCACTATTTGGCTATAAGGGGGCATCAATGTATCACAGAATCTACCAAAAATAAAATATGTAAATTAAAACATAATAGTCCATTTAATCAATAGATTCTGAGTATCCCACAGAAGGAACACTATGGTTTTTGTCCAAAATGTAGCAAAAGAAATTTTAAAATCATGGCCAACTTCACAATTTAAATTAAGACTGTGAAGTAGAACAGCACAGTTTGCTAAACAATGTTCATCACGGAAAGCCTAGACGGTACTATCAGGTATTTAGTTTTAGAAACCAAAGACCCTTGACATCAGATAGTTGAGTGACGTGAGCAGAACTGTCAGTTGACATAAACAAGGTTATTAAATTACATAGGGACCGGGTACTGTAAAATTTTGTAGTAGATTTCTAAATATAACCTACAGTGTGAATGGAGCCATGGCAGTGACATGGCAATATGTATATTAAGGATTTTTAATCCTCTTCTCAGTCAAAACTTATAGTTAAATTAAATAGTAACAATAAAAATGTCTCACATTCAATAATACAATGACTCAGTATTTATAAAATTATCTTCAACCTCATGCTAATTCTTTAAAGCTCCTGAAAAACAAACATAAAACACTTTCTGTACGGTAAGACCAAAAAAAAAAAGAAGTTCCTTGCTTATTTTTATTAACAGCTTTTAAGACTATTTTCACTTTGTTAGATTGAAAAATTAGACAATGTGTTATATTTACATAAGTTAATCACAAAAATAATCAGATATATTAACATTTGAAATATTTTTCTTTTTGCTTCTGAAATGTTATGTAAGTTTGTAAAAGAAACATGAGTAGGTTTCTTTAAGCAAAAAAAATTCATGTTAATATTGCCTTAAGAGAATCTCAAATACATTTTATGATCCAGTTTTGAACTTTTAGAAACTATTATAGATACCATCTTTTTTATTCTCTATTCAAATCCCTTTATCTGTTATTATTAGTATTTTTTATCATAAAACCAGCTACCTCTGTATGAACAACCTAGCTTTTGCAAAAGAAAACACTGAGAGAAGCAGGACTACACCTAGCCATTTATTTTTTTTTTACAGTATTGACATAGACAGAGTCTGCTATCGATAATCCTACATAAAGCATTTAGCTTCTTGGGCATTTGATATGGTACACATGTGCAAATAAATGTTGATGACTTGCATCAATTAGTATTAAAAATTATCATCAAGATGATACGTAGTAAGTTCTTCAATGCATTATATACAAATGGGAGGATCTTTTCTTAATAATTTTATACTTTAAAAATATATTGCTTTTATTATATATAAAAGCAAGGAAGTTGAAAAGCAAGTATTGGTACAATTGCAAAAAGCAGTACAATAAATGATGGAAAGCATACTTTACTATTGTTATTTTTAAATAGCAGCAAAGGAAAGAATAAATTTTGTGTGTTTTCCTCATTGGTTATACTTTTAAAATGTTGAACACAAAAATATTTAACAAACATGGTTTTCTGGTTATGCAAAAGCCCCTCAACTATGAATATTAATTCAGATTTGGTATGCTGTAGCAGTGTATCATAAGTATAATTAAATATGTTTACTTATAATTAAGTACCAATAACATTTAGAATTAATATTTTTATAAGAACACTGACATAAATGTTAATCTACTTTTTCCCCAAGTGCAAAAAAAGATTTAAAATTATTATTTGCTTGAAAAGTGCAGTTTCATAGACTTCCATGGTCATTTATTCATTATATTTTCCAACCACATAGAAACACTTATTATTTTCCTGATACACATGTTCAGCAAAGCCTTTATGAGCACAAGTCACAATCAATACAAGACATTTCCAAATTTTTATATACTGTAATCCTATAGAAGAATAAAAGAAAGCCGCAGTTGCAACTATTATCACCATAAGCCATTAGAAGAGATACCTGTAGGACTTCAAAAAGCGAAATCTCATCTTATTTCTTGGAGATGGACGAGGGATATAGGCTCCAAAAGGATCCCACAGAAAGGCCATTGACAAAGTTAATTCTAAAATTGTCTAAAAAATATATCCTTGAGGGGAAGCAGGACAGTTGTGCTGGAGGTGCCCCGCACTAATCATGAAGCACTTGTAACTGTGTAAGGGAACGTCCTTTTCCTATGGTATGCTTTGGCAGAGATGGGGCTGGCTGAGAGCACAGGCTAGAAGGGATAACTGGGATTTCCTGCTGCATGAGACTTGCCCTTTGCACGAACGTTTCCTATATTCAGGGCTCTTATCTCATTATTCAAATGAGAACTCTTATGGTAAACCCTTGGATAGTTATAGCAGCCACTGAAGAGCACAGAACTGTAGAACTATGGCAGACCAGAAATAGCCAATGCTCAATCGCTGCCACCCAGACAAAGGCCTTCAAAATCTGAACAGTCTGTTTTAAATATTTTTAATATGGATTATATCTGAACAATGTTTTTTTGCTGGCATCAGGCATCTAAGGAGTATGCAGAAGAAAAACCCAAACCCCTGAAAAGAACCCCAAACCAAAATCTACTCCATCTCCCAGTGTAAGGAGATAGTATCCAGGGAGTAAAACTGCTACTGAAAACATGCCCACAAACCCCTCAACTGCCTCTTTGTTTAATTCTTAGCTCTCTTCAAGTGTGTCTTCCTTCCTCACAGTTTCTAAAGAGAACCAATTTATAACATTAAGTAGCTTTTCTGAAAGGGCTTAATCATCTACGAGAGATCAGCCACTCTAAGAAAGTACGTCTGAGACTGGTGGATAATTTTCAGGCCTCTTGGCAGCTTTTCTCAAAGACATCACTCCCCGCACTGAAATACCACCAGTGACTTTGAGAACTGAACTCAGATCCCTGCTACCTGGGGTCATTCCGGTTTGGCGCCGCCTTCTTTGTTTTGCTGGTTTGGTTTTCTGTTGTTTTAGGTTTGTTTTGTTTTTTATTTTTAATTCAAGCCCCAACTCTTGCCTGCAATTGTTTCAACCTAGTGCTAGTAGTGTTGAAGGCAAACAACAGCCTACAACTTAATTCTCACACCAACTGAGGCCATGCCAGCAACACCATCAGTATTTCCTCTACCAGCTCTAAATGTTGCTATGATCTCCCAGCACTGCTAAGCAGAGGATTTTGGGTGATCTTGGCAAAAAAGCTAATTTAGGTATTTTTATTCATGAGAAAGGTGATTGAGGAGAAATTGAGCATTCACCCAGAGCAATGTTCAGGATTAGTCATGGCTCTACTAAAAAAGGTCAGAGAATTAGAAAAATAAATTCCTATGGATAAATTATGTCTATCCATCAATTATCTCATGAAATGGACTATTATCATGGTAAAGGGTAACATGAGAAACTACAGTCTACAGAAAAAATGATAAATATACTATAAGTGAGCATATTTTGCTCTTTGGAGGAACTATTTTTCTTCTGTTACACTGATAAATGCACTACAGGGCCAATTGACAAATCTTTTCACACCATGAAATAAATTTTGGATATATAGGATTCCTATGTGTTTCCTAGGCCAAAAGTCACATTATTTTAGAGCAGTTTAAAGGATATACCGTGTAATTAAATTATCATAATATAGCATCTGATTTCCACAGGAATAGAACTGTGATCATTCCAACAATGGTTAGTAAGGTGCCCTCTGGGTCTCATAAGCTCCAGTCTTCTTCATAATCATGATAACATAAAAATTTGAGTGATTAATAGTTTCCCTTAAACATACCTGGATGATAATAGTGGATGTGAGCGTTGCCAAAATCAATATTCCTCTTCTGGCAAATAAAACCAAGATAGGCTACATTTTTATAATTACATGCTAAATAACTTAATATTTCCAGGTATGTTTCCTTTTCACATTCTGTTTCTAAAAAGGATTTTTACAACACATTCCTACAGCAGCAACATTTGTTTTTTCTTTTTTTTTTTTTATAAAGAAAACGGAACCATACATGCTTATGATGAGCTCTCTTTCCTCCTCCTTAGTGCCCTTCCTTCACTATTGCACTAAACCTGCTAATACAGCCAACCACAATAAGGTCATAGAAATAAGCTTCTTACAAGATTACTAAAGACTAAATTTACACCTTAATATCAAAAACACTTATTGTCACTATTGAGTGGCATTCAGTAGATCACTGTATCAAAGCATATCACAGTGTTTATGGAAATTAAAGGAAATGAAGGAGCAAATAACTCTGTAATATACCTTGACTTCTACAGAGAAGTCACTAGGCTCTTCCTGTCTTTTTTCTTTTCTTTTAGACAAAAATAAAACAACGCTTCTAGAAGCACCCAGAGAACATAAAATGATTTGACATTAAGTTGTTACTAGCAGACAGTGTTTTGTGGGAACAACAGCTCAACAGCGTGAGTAAATGAATATCTAGTTTTACATAAAAGAGGTAAAATCAATCATTACACTCAGTGATAATCCAGACCTCTTCTAGATACGCATACCGTAATAAACAGCTATGGTGCAGTATCTTTGACATTCTATGCAGCTTTGTGGTTGCAACTTTTGCTCTACATTTTTGGCAGATATTGGGGTATCAGCTTCATACTCCTAGCTGTCAATGGCACCACTATAGTATGTCATTATTGATGACTTCAGGTTTACAAGATCTACAAAGAATGAATTATTAAGGAAGTATTTCTTTTACTGTTCTCCCATATATGTAAACTACTCCTATTTTTTAAAAGGTTAATATAAATGAATAGAAAAATCATATTTTTCATAATATGACGTAATAATGAACACACAAATCCATGTGAAATTAGACTTTTTTTTTTTTTTTTTTGTTCAGTTGCAGTCATGTAAGTGACTTACTCTTGGTAGTAAGTCGGTCTGGTGATAAGCATAAATATCTTTACAGAGTCGGTTCACTTTCCCAGCTGTGTCCTGACACATTTTAGAACTTGAAGGACCAAATTTTATCTGTAAATTCCTTTCAATGTTTCCAACGTTCAAACAATTACAGCTTGAAGGAGACCGCTACCAGGAGGCTCGCTAGTGGTGGCGATGGTGTTTCACAGAGATCTTTACTCTAACCCAGCTCCACGCTGTGGGTTACACGATGGGAACCCATTACCGCACCGGGACGTGTGACGGATCGTGCTGTTCAACAGAGCACATGACAGAAGTATAGCCTGGACCCAGACACTATGACTCCTAACATAGTTTCTTTAAGTAGCTCATCCCCCATTCCTTGATGTCATCGGTCAGGTGCAACCTATGACAAACTCCTAAGGCAGCTTCATCATCTGCATTTGACATGTGCCATCCTGAGCGGGTGGCGGGAGGGATGTTAGACGGGCAGCGCATCACGCCAGGGGGCACAGGGGCTGCACCTCAGCCAACACGGGAAAGCGGACTGGACCACTGCTTTCTCTTTTCACAGATGAAGTAGCAGTAAATGTAGGAAACAAAAAAACCGACTGCGGTTATTACTTTGTAAGTTGTGGAAAGCAATGGGGCTTTCCCGCATGCTCCCTTCATGGCTCCTGCATAGTGCAGTTGTGCTCCTTCCCCAGACAGCTGTCCCAAAGCCTCTGTCCTGCAGTGTTGTACTTTGAGAAAAAGAATGTTACTATTGCAATAATACCAATATATAAACTTTGGGGTTTTTTAAAAAAATGCTTATTTATCAACAGCTGGAAACTCTGAAAGAGTTCAAACTGGGGTCACTGCAGTAGACAGAACAGTTTACATTAGTTCAGAGTATTTTAGAAATGCTTCTCTCAGAGTTATTCCTTCTGTTTTCATACATTGCCTCATGGTTTGGTGGGACATCTCCAAACAAAATGCCACTAAATATTATGTAGCTAAAATCAAATATTTACTCACTATTTCAAAGACATGGCTTGCGCAATCTGAATTCTAAACAGTTTAATAATATTTATGCTGATTTTATTACATACAAAATATTTTCCCAGATTTTTTCCCCCTCTTGCCATTACTGAGACAGGAATGAAAGACAACTGAAAAAAACCAAGAATTAGGAGTAAAACATTTGAATATAGAATAAACGTGCATTTTAATTTTCCCCAGTAGTGTGATAGTATCTAGAGTTTCATAGAGAGCTGCCTCAATAAAAGTTTACACTGGAAGGCTAAGAATACATAAGACCTAGAATTAAAAAGAATTATTTTCCACATTTTATTTAGTTGTTAGATAACTTGAAGTCTCTTTTTGTAAAATTTCTTCTGACTTGTATTTTTTCTATTATTCCCATTCAGAACGTTATTCTTCCATGACAAAAGTATTTTCTCCTGAAAGAAGCATCCTGACTTTGAAGTATTCCCTTTCCACCTGAAAAGAAAAATCACCCCAGCAGAAAACACCCCACCTAATTCTGACTTGGGGTAATAAACTGAAAGTCTGAATTTTCAATCCCTCAAAAGGCAAGTACATTTTTTTCAGTCTTTCATTTTTTTCCATCACTCTGATCTATTTTAACAGGCTAGAAAGTCTGAATATATTATTTATGATAACAGCTTGGCCCTATTAATATGTTCAATAAAAAAAAAATCACAAATTATTTCATTGGGGACTAAGTGTCAAGAAAAATGCATGTGCTGACTATATTTTGTTAAGCTTAAATAAGATTCTACCCAGGTCTATTATCTCTTTCCACTGCAAATTCTTTCTGATTATTATGACTTATCATCCCTTGTTGGCTTTAATGCTTAATCTGGCTGCCTTATAGGTGAATATTTCTGTAAGACCTTTTCACTTGAACAACAGCTTCTGAAGTGGTTTGTAGTGGTTTTATACTGTTCCTGAGGTTGGAGCATTCGCAAGAATGCTCTTTGGAAGAATTTTTTGGTGATTAATAAAGAGCCAGCAGAGCCTGCAGCCCTTCTGTCAAAAGAGCAGCTCTAGGGTGTTTTACATATCTATTCTACTATAATTGTGAACTTTCAACAGTTTAACTATCTCTCAGATTCTCATAAAACCATTAAATTTTGTGGAAATCATTCAAGGTTAAAAATTATCTAGAAGGAAGACATACAAACATGCATGCACAAGCATGCACTCACTCACAAATTGATTGTGTAAATAGGAAATATAAAAACTTCTGAAAACATCACAAAATATCTGAGTTTTGCTCTTTCTGTAACTTTATAGTAATGTAATTTTTTGCTAGTACTAGTTTTACGGATTATAATATAACCTGATTTGAGATGCACGTATGAAGGGTTTTGTCTCATCAGTCATGAACTGTTGTTCATGTTCTGAACAGTCATGTTCTGTTGTGTGGAAATTATTGTCAAATAGTGGTAAGTAATTTAAAATAAGAGAAAGTTTGGTCCTCTGATCATTGCTACTAGAGCCATGCAATGAAGCAGCAAGATCTTGCTCAGAAAGTAAAACAAATGTGTCTGTGCTGGAAGCCAATCACATGGACAGCTAAATGTGTGTAAGAAAAAAAAAAAGTGTGAAATTCTTTCCTAGAGATTAAAGTTTTAATACCAGAGAGCGAGGAGAGATATGTCCAAAGAGTACCGGCCTAAACAGATAGCTCTTTCACCAAACACGCATACAGAAACTACCCACCATACGTGACAGATAGCATCAGGAAGAGAATATCAGAGTGAAAGCCAGAAGACACATGAGCTCAGAAGAAGGTTGGTTTAATCATGAAGGAAAGGAAGCTGCTAGACCAGGCAGGAATGTTAAGTCTACTGAAATATGTCTACTCAAGTTTTCTATGGAGTTTGCACAAAGAGCTTCTACTGAGCAAGGGTTTTTTTCTGAATTCACTGGCAACTCCTGCAGCCTGTGCAGGGCAGATATTATCTTTGGTACAGAACTATATGCTCATCTATGGCCATTACACAAGCACTGTACACTGATCTGCAGCTTAGAGTTATAAACTACAAAATTCTGTAAAAGCCACAATTAAATGTATTATTTTTAAAAAGGTAGCCAGATTAAATAACGTGTGGTATAGAACTGCTTTTATTCCTAATAATTTTCCAATAAATTGTATGACCTGTATTTAAAAAAAAAAAAATAAAATTACAAAACAAAGAGATACTATCCCAATATATGTTGTGGTCATTAATTTTTAAATCATTGCCTAAATCAGAGCACTTCTATTTATCTATTCTTTCAAAGGATGCTGATATACTTCAAGGACAAGCGGTGTCTCAAGAATCACTGAGGAACCTAATTTTAGTACAAATGAAATTGAAGAGCTTGCGCAAACGATTACCAGGCACCTTTGACTCATGTTTGGAGCTGGCTCATTGAAAGGGGATTTCACAAATAAGCAAAATCTGTAGTCAGCAAATTACCTGGGAAAGCTTTCAGTTGCTCCTAGGGACATTAAACAGTCCCCTGATTCTGAAAAGACCTGTCAGAGAATCATGAATTAGAGTCATTCCTTGCCCTGAACACTTCCAATCTTGTGTTTTTAGTGGGATTTCAAGAACTATTTGGCAGGAACCCATTCTACGTCTAGCTGACTGCAACAGAAGTGGCATCATAGCCACTTAGATCAGAGCTAATTTGAGAAGTCCTGCCTTAGGACAAGGGGAAAAAAATGAGACAGCTTTGGACAGTGATGAAATGTAAAAGAAACAAGCTAAGTTTACAGTCTTCATTTTAATTTACTGAATTTACTGTTAACATATATAAGAAATCCCATTTGCATCATTTATGGCATTAAGTGATCTTTTGTAAAGATGGAAATGAAGTTCCTACACAAGAAGATAGAATTAACATTGCCAGCAAGACTTGGGAAATCTGAGTCTTAAAGTCTTTGCAACTCAGCCTTGCTTGTCTGTGTGACTGTTAAAAAGCAATGTTCCTGATGCTCCTGATGCTCAGATAAGCAAGTTAATCTTTTGAAGATGACAGATAATATTTATAGGTACATTCTTAAATGGAGACATATGTTTTATATATTAAAGTTTTACTCAAAAGAAAGGAACAATTTGAGGAAAAGTATTAGGGCTGGCCAGGACCCATTTGCAAGAGAATTAGCAAACTATGGTTTTGTTTCAGCCTCCGTGAAAAATATACCCTGTGAAAATGAGTAGAGTGGAACGGTAGTCATCATGGCAGACAAAAACACTGGAAAAACCCAGAACTGCCTGCAAGAAAAGAGTGGAGATCAACTCTCTTGTCTAAAATACATAAATGTTGATTTATAATGCAAGCTTCCCAAGAAGTGCTAAGGTTTTCCTGAATAAATTGTCTGAACCAACACATATTTTGTAATCAAAGAGAACCTCATTTGTGAAACTATTTATTAGAGATCACCTTAAATATCTTTTTTTTTTTCACCAGCTTATTAAAAAGCAAATTATCCATCTGGAAGTAAAACGTATTTTCTCATTTAACAAAAATGGAAGGTGAAGTAGGGAACTTAGCTGATTTAACCTAAACCAAAAATGAAATCACTAACTGAAATAGGACCAGAATCTTGCTTAACACATGACTCAAATGTAATCAAAACCTGTAATAATATAAACTGCATCTTTAAGCAAGAAATTATACTGCAGGTAGGAAAAAATAGTATGTTTTGATTATTTTTTCCATATATTTATCCCCATTAATTTTGTCCTTATGTCTTTGAAAATTAAAAGAATTATATTTATAATTCATTCCTTTAGCTTTAGTGACTTATTTAATTGCACAATCCTAACACAAGAATTACTATATAAGATGATGAGAACAGTTTTATATAGATTTTATATAGAAAGTACTATCATAAAGTTGCTAACATAAATAATGAGAATTAACTTATCAAAGAGGATGAAATAAAGAGTCAATGCTTGGCATTACAAGTTACCCTAAAAGCTGAACAGATCCAAAATTAATATTAGACTTTTTCTTTTTTTGTGGGTGATTGAAGAAAATTTACTGTAATAAATTTACTAAAGATTTCTCGACTGAAATAAAAAAATGACATTATACTATAATATAACAGTTTCGGTCACTTCATGTTCAGAGCACACCAAAACTACAAATAAAGCCGTAAAGCTATCAAGTGCCATGGTCTTGCACCACCTGCTCCAGGTGACCCCGCTTGAGCAGAAGGGGTTGGACTTTCCAGAGGTGCCTTCCTGCCTGAGTGACGCTGTGATGCTGTAAACCAACCCAGCTTCCCACAGGGTTTGAGATCATGAAAGCTGTAAGATTTCAGAAGTGCCCTGATTTACTCGCAAAGCACTTCTGTTTCTCTAGAAACACGCTTTCGTGCCCTCTAGTGTTCAAAACAATAAAAACTGGTTGTCTCACTGATCTCAATTGCATCTGAAATAACAGCAACACAGCCTGAACTAGGTCGCTCCTCTGACCTAGAGAAATAGTTCAGATTATGATCAAAACAAGGACAATGGGAATTGTTTGTTTGGTGAGTTGATCTCTTAGTAAGGAAAAATAATGTAGTAAGTTCAAAGATACAGTGGTTCAATGATTCTAGTATGGTGGCAGTCAGCAAAATGCAGTGAGCTACATTGAGACCGCTCTTTCTAAATAGAGCAACTTCTATGTATCTTGCCAGAGAAAATTCATGTGAAATATACAGTAAGTTTCCTATTGTTAGGTGATTCACAACACACAAGGAATTGAAGCTATAGTTTGGTGATGAAATACCACAAATACTTAATTGCTAAATGTAAAGAAAACAATTATAAAGTGCGCACTAAAAGCACACAGAACAACAATGCAGATTAGATGACAATAATACATTCCTTTATTCTTCCTTTGGTAATGGTTTGTTCGCCCAGCCATCACCAGGTGTCTGTATGGTGAACTCAGCTGATCTGTAAGGTACTCTGACAGTATTGACTAGCTGCCTGTTGATTGCATTAGCCCTGACACTTGTCATACATGCATAGATCACCCCTTACACGGATAGTTCTCCTAACCTGAAGCAAGTCCCATCACTGGATTCTTAAGGGCTTAAATCCCTCAAAAAATGGAGCTTAGACAAGATTTTTGAAGTGAGAAAAATGCCTAGAGAGCTTAAAAGCACGAGCTGTGTACAACTCACAGTGCTTAACATAATATTATTCAATCTCAATAATACGTGATTGTAAGGTAGAAGCAGTACAACTATGCCAATTCAAAGTAAAGGTGATTCCAGCAGCAAAGCTGACTTACGACTGTCTTCCCAAACAACAATCTTAGTAGCTGGGGTTGAAATACAACTTTTTTTTTTTTTAAACAGGAACCATCTGAACTTTACATATGCACACCTCTTTAATACTCCACATTGCAAAGAAAGATATTGGGACCATCTCCAATACACAACTGCCATACCAACCACTGACGTATACCTTCAGCATGAGTCATAATTTAGAAATTAACTCAGCAGCTTGGGAATCAGTCCACAGGTAACAGCTTGTGCCCATTAAGAATCAAATCCTGGGTGCATTAAAAGCAAAAATGTACATTTCCATGTTACCTCATGGCACACAGTTTGGCAGTGTCTTGAAGAAGGGTAGCCCTTTGTTCCCGGCTGCCTGATGTCCCCATGCATACAGTATCCCCGACCCATCAGCAAGGGGCACGCTGCCACCTTCCAGCTCCACTGAGGCAGTCCATTATTCCACCAGCCAGGACTGAGTCTCTATATACACTTCAAATAAATGACTGAGAATTTCATTTACCATGAAAACAAAGAAAAATACAAAAAAACTCAAACCTGCTTACTACTAAATTCTTAAAAAAAAAAAACAAACTGTAGAAATGGTGGTTCATGGAAAGTAATAACCTTTCAGCCAGTCTGTTTCTAAAAAATGAGTGGAAAATGAAGATTATTTTTAAACAAAAAATCAGTTTTAGAAAGAAGTCCTGAAATGGAGTCAGTGAAATCTTCTCTTCCTTTCATGTCCTCATAGAAAATAAGGAAAATTCCATCATGCTGCTTCGTGTATATCCAACAAATTTTCAGCAAAGTTCTTTTAATAATGAAAATAGGAACAAGAACTACCACCATTCACCATATCATAAGATTACAAGACAGAGACTGTAGAGAAATCAGACGCATTCATGATGGAGGTTTGCTTTCACGTGAATACATGAACAACAGACTCCTATGAACAACACATTTCTCCCCTAAAAAGTTGGAGTAGAAGTAAGAGAAGGACCCAACCGGACTTTTTTCTTTCTTTCAGAAAGAAAATATGAGAAACCATGGATTAGAACACATGGGGAAACAGATGAGTAGTGCGCCTTTCCTGAGCAGACAAATATAGTTGATGTACTGGGTAACCTTTGTAAAGAAGCTATTAACTTAGTGCCTTTTTCATGTTATATTTCACATTATAAAACCAGATTACATTGTCTTGCATTATTCTGTCTTTTATTTATTGGTACAGCACAATGTGACTTTATAATAAACATATTTGTTCCTCAGTTTCACAGGTGAAATTATATGGAATACAGCACATTTGTTTGTCGAAGCAGATAAATTAAGCCCTTTTGTTCAGAAGTGGTATAGCAATGCTCTTTCATGAGAAGTCAAGGCCTTAGAGAAAAGCAGCGTATCAGCCCTGGAGCCAGGTGCATCTAGGTGAACTTTTGAAGCATGCAGAAGTTTTAATTAAAGCCATGGGAAAGGACAAGAAAAGGGCTTCACACAGAATATCATAGAACTCTCAGAAAATAAAGAAAGGAGTGAATCTACCAGAAGAACTGTAAAAACAGGTAGGAGTTAGCGGATAAGGAGGGAGTAAGAGATGTTAAAAGATGCACAGAGATGAGAAAGGAAATATGACTGAAGAAAAATCCAGTTTTAATACAGAAAAAGATTTCTGGGGAAGGGAGAGGGGTGATTTCTAGTCTAAAATTTCTCCCATTTTTTTCCTTTCCAATTCATAGAAGAAACTGCTTTATTACCATGTACCTATTTTGTTCAGAGAGAGACAATGTGTTCTGTATTTCACACATTTTGGGCCAAAAATTGCTCTTCCCTCATAAGAAACACAGCCTTGAAAACCCATACAAAAGTCTGAGCTCTTCCCCTAGATTTACCTGGAATGTTTTATGTGACTTTGACTGTATTACCCTGGGAGCTTGTGCTAGGCTTTTACAGCTGCCTTAACTAGTAAAAAATCTTGAGCTTCATACAGAACTATTTCTACATACTAAAAATATAATTCTGGACAAAACTAATAGCATTTTTAAAAACACAAGTAAGAGGAAAATAGAGATCTGAAAGTTCCCAGCAGTGATCTTGAACTTGGTTTCATAACAGTATTTCTTTTTGCCCTATCTTCATGTTATAAGTCACCACTTTCTCAATATTCTTAAATTATGTAGGAGTTAAATTCTGATTACATATTGTAGTGCAAGGTAACATTTGAATAAAATGTTGAGTACTATGCCAATTTGCAACATTAGTTGCCAGTACACTAAATCATTTTTATCACCTTCACAATTCTGGAGAATAGGCGATATTAAGTTGAGTGAATAAAGATATTTTGGAAATTACTTCAGTGATATTTCTGTAAATTGATGGTTGACTGTAACAGATGAAGCTGAGTCATCAGTCAATCATGGCTGAAATCAGAAAGTGCAGCTCTAGAGTGTATTGATTTCATGTTTATTATGCTGTTAAGAAAGTTTCAAGACATTTTACCCTTTCTGATCAGATTTTAATTCAGTACAGGTCAGCTCATACCATTTAATAATTTCATCTACTTTGTAACAAAAAACTTTGCAGAGTTCAAATAGCTCCTCATTAGAAGCCTAGATATTTTAAGTATTTTCAACCCTAAACTTTTCTGATGGATTTCCTTTAAGAATCAGATGAAATGGACATAAACGAAGTGTGAGTTTAATAAAATGCCAGTCTTACGCTGTCTGTAGAGCTGCCTTTCCAAAATTTAGACAGATTTGCTATGTCTATCTACCTTGTGCATTCACTGCCTTATTCTGGGAAAAATCTCATACCTAATAAATTTTACCTGTTTTGGAGGTGTCGTAGATTACCCTGTCTGTCTGACCTCAGACAGACAATGTCACCAGAAGAACGGGTGAAGGCTGCCTGGCTCACTGCAGTTTATCATGACCCAGTCACCTGACAACTAAAGACACCATTGAATGAAGCTAATCCCACAAGCTCTGCTGAGTTTTCCTCCCCAGCCATAAGAGCTGAACTTCCTGCAGATTTGGGGCGGGGGCGGGGGGACGGCGATCTATGCAGATAAATATTTGAAAAAACAGAAAATCTCACTTCAAGACTGGTCTCAAAATTATTGCACAGCAATATTGGTATAGCCATTGTTTAACAAGAATAACGCTTTTCAACGAACTTCAAAGCTAAAGAGGAAATTAAACACTTCCAATTGAGTAGTAATGCTGCAAAATCCTACTAGATTCTCTTACAGCATCCTGCAAAAAGCAACATGTTCTGTACAGGGAAGTTCATCTTGGTTTGAGGGCTACACTGAGTTTTGAAGTAGATAATGCTTCTAGTATTGTATACAGAAATAGATCATCTTATTTAAAAGTTAATTTGTAATTTACTGAAAATGTTGTCAAGAGCAGCCATTAGAAGAGTAGTGACAGTGTCCCGGCATTTGAAATTCAAAGCATACCTGCACTTTTGTATGTGCTGTAGTCTGGTAGCTATATGACTGATATTAAGCCTTCTATTTTAACAATGATATTATAGTTCCTGTCTTCAAAGGCTTCTTATTTAGATCCAATAATACACATTATTTTTAACATAATTGCCTCCACTGATGAATAATTTACATTGAACAATTTAATTAAATGTTCCTGAAGACCCACACAGCAAAACATTTAATTAAAAATCATCAAACCAGGATAAGAAAAAATAATTACTTTGTTTTCCAAGATTATACTTAGATGAATACTGAAGAGTCGAGATTAATACACTATCTCACAAGCATTAGCAGTATCAGGCAATTCGCTTCTGAATGGGGAACAGCACATTACAACCACTTTATGCTTAAAGTCTCGTATCTGCCTTTTTAATTCACTATGCCTTGCATGGCTTTATTTTAGAGCCTTGGCATTATGTAGTTTGCTTTGTAATAAACACTTTTTGCCCAGTAAGAACAACTATGTAACACTCACATAAAGTATTCGGGCAGACCAAATAATTGTGTCGGCCACTTAGTTTTATGTAGTTACTGTATTCTTTGCAAAACCACCTAGCACATAAGAGACTGAAGAAAGTGGGAAGCCTGTACTGTTCTGGTGACTGTGTTGGAAAATAGTTTTCCAAATTTGCAGAGATGTCGCCCTTATGTTCCTGCCTCTCCCAGAGACTCAGAGGAGGACAGCTATAGAGTCCCTCTGGCTCACAGTGAATCTGCACACAAGGTGTCTGTGCAGGAGGACATCCAAAAACTCACGGGATCCATGAAGTCTGGCCTTGTTCCACCATTTACAGAAAAAATACAAGAATCAACATCAGAGGGGAAAAGCAAAAGTAAGTTAGTTCAGTGGGACTTGTCCCTGGCTAACCCATTTCTCTTCCTGGTGAAAAGAACTCAAAACATGAAAAAAAGTATTTGCAATTTCTTCAAGGAACTAGATTTCCAGATCCCGCTGTACCTTTTCCCCTTCTCTTCTGACTGTAAATATCTCAGTAAATGATACTTCTGAAAGCAATTTCTGTGGGCCCTGGAGAGGCCCAGCTGTCTCATCTCACTACAGTCTTTAATGAAAGGACCATATACACTTTTTATCCACTGCAGTCCACCTCATCCACTAAGATGGAGCTGCAGAGGGGAGAGGAAGTATAGATAGGCAAGAGACATCCTTTTGGCCCAGATCAGAAGGTATATAGTAAATAAGATGGGAAATTAAAGAAAAAGAAAGGATGATATTCTTAAGGAAACAATGCAGAACTGAAGAAAGTAATGGATAGCAATTTTATTTTCCTCATATTCTGGCTATCTGAGCTTGCTTTGCTAAAGTACTGAGTTTATAAACACAGATGAAGTTAAAGGAAGTTTTTTCTGAACATGCAAACAATTTTATCACAGGTCCTTGAGGCATCCAACTAGATACATAAAATTAAGAGTGAAACTTTGACCTTACTTTTGCTATATTCAGTACCCTTTTACAAAAAGAGAGGAATATTAGTCCCTCATTAATCAGTTCTTATTGTGCTGAAAAATATCTTCTGTTGTGAAGTACTCAAGTATTGCAGCAATGATCCACAGAATCACAGAGTGGTTGGAAAGGATCTCCAGAAGATCTCACCCAACCTCCTGCTGGAAAATGGGCTATCACCAACACAGAACTAGACTTTGTCTAGCTGAGTCTGATAAACCTCCAAGGGTGAAGATCTGACAGCATCTGCAGGCAACGTATTATAGCACTGTACTACCCTCCTAGTAGAAGAACAGAAAAAAATATCTCAAAATAAGACACCCACCTGTCCCAAAGCCACAATTTGTGGCCATTGCCCCTTTTTGGATCATTGTCCACTATGAGGAAGAGCTTGTTATATCCTTCTTATGTACGCAATTATCCTTCAGTAGCTGTTATTAGACTGTTACTACGTGCAGATTATTAGATTTGTTTAGTCTGCTGTTTAGTTGAGCAAACAGGCCCAACTCCTTCAGTGTCTCCTCACTCCACCTTGGTAGCCCTCCACTGGATCTCTGATGGCTTCTCCAAATCCCTCTTTAACCAGAACTCTAAACTACAGGATATATTTCAGTAACTCACTAGTTCTGAGGGAGATAATGACTGCTGGCTCCAGTCCTCCTAATGTAGCTCAGTACGTAGTTTGCTTTGTTCACGATGAAAGTGTGCTATTAGCTCATATTCAACCAGGTGTCCATCAAAATCTCCAGGTGCTTTTCAGTAGAATTGCTACTCAGCCACTCACTTCCTGCCTGGGTTATTCTGACCCAGCACTCTGCATTTATCTTTACTGAAGTTCATGAGGTTAATGCAATTTGTTGTTNTGCTATTGAGACTATTTTGAATTTAAAAGACTGAATGAAAAAGGTCAAGTGGACTTCACACTAATAACCAACTAGTGAATCAGTTTTTCTGCAAAGTTAAATTCAGATAAAAAGCTGTTTAATTCTTCAAAAACTTATACATGCATTAGCAATGACCCATATTTCACATGTGCATTTAAACCAGCAACTTTTACTATGGATGTGCCATTTTGTGTCAGTAATAATTAAAGTTTATTAATTCATAAAAATAAAACTTAATTCTGGGATCTCCAATTTTTCCTCTTTTAGAAAAGAGGATTACAGAGACTCAAACATCCTCACAGCAGAGTTTCATTCCCAAAACAAACCTTTTTTGCAGCAGGTGCTACACACTCAGAGGAAAGGCAGTGTACCCCCATTTAATAAAAAACCCTATTGCTCCTATGTATAAGACTTTTTCAATACACTCTCTGGCACTGCTGTTGGCAGCATAACCAAGAACCTGATAAATTTGGTGGCTTTCTACAATAGGGTTACAGAATTGGTGGATAAGGGAAGAGTGACAGACATCATCTACCTGGACGTGTGCAAAGCATTTGCCGCTGTCCCACATGACATCCTTGTCTCTAAATTGGAGAGACATGGATTTGATGGATGGACCACTTGGTGGATAAGAAATTGGCTGGATGGTCGCACTCAAAGAGTTGTGGTCAACAGCTCGATGTCCAAGTGCAGACCAGTGACAAGTGGCGTTCCTCAGGGGTCAATACGGGGACTGGCATTGTCGAACATATTTGTCAGCAACATGGACAGTGGCATTGAGTGCAACCTCAGCAAGTTTGCCGCTTACGCCAAGCTGTTTGGTGTGGTCAAGACACTGGAGGGAAGGGATGCCATCCAGAGGACCTTGACAGGCTTGANTATAAGGAAGAAATTCTTCACTATGAGGGTGGTGAGGCACTGGAACAGGTTGCCCAGAGAAGCTGTGGATGCCCCCTCCCTGGAAGTGTTCAAGGCCAGGCTGGATGGGGCTTTGGGCAAGCTGGTCTGGTGGAGGGTGTCCCTGCCCATGGCAGGGGGTTGGAACTAGATGGTCTTTGAGGTCCCTTCCAACCCAAATCATTCTATGATTCTATACTTGAACACAGACATCTCCTACTAACCACCCCTGGAGGCAAGACACCATTTTTGATGGACTCCTAGTGTAATCTGCTACAACTGCTTTTATGATATTTTTTCTTCACTTAATAATTTTTAACATAATATGAAAATTAATTTTGACTTCTCTTCCAATGGTTTACATTGTTTCTAGTAACTTGAGCAACTGTTCCTGTGCCTATTGCAAAGGTTGGAGGATGAAAGAAATCTATTGTTTCATTAGGAATAGAATTTACTTCACTTACTTTCAGTCATTTAAAAGTTAGGGGTTCAGTTCAATATATTTTTACAAGTTTATGTACAGTAATGAACAAAGACAGGCACCTTGAAAAGGTGATTCATTCCATCTGCCTTAATTTGGGACAAAACTCTGGACATGCCTTTCTCTTTTCAATACTAACAAAAGAAACTTTATGACTATCAGCAAAGGTACTTGGTTTTTAAATGACTACGGAGTTGAATCTCAACCCAGCTTCTTAATTACTAGTATGTAGGTATATTAATTTAATTTCTTCTGCTAGCTCAGCCTTTTTTCTTCAAGCTTCTGAGCTTAAAACCCCATTTTTGTCAAAGAAAACAACTGAAGAGATACACAAAAAGGATAGTTAATTCAGAATTATGAATATCAACTTTTTTTTTTTTTTTCTTTTTTAACCAATACTTTCAATTTTTTTTCTTGGTTGTGGAATATTGGATTGCAGAATATCTATTCTACACATCTCTTACTACACAGTTAGAAAACCCAGTGCATACTGTTACTTCTTTTCCTATAAGCAGCTTTTTTTATGCACCTTGTTATGCAATGGTTGGAGGACTACATTTCCCATTTTCCAAATAATAATCTTGTTGGCCAGTTTATCACCCATTTTCAAATTCTCAGTACATGTGGCTCTCAGTAATACCTTGTAAATGAGGGATTGGGGATGGGGGTTTTGGGGTTGTTTTTGTTTTTGTTTTTTGCAGGGGGGAGTAGAGGGGAATTGGCCTGGGAACTCTCTGGCTGTTCTAGCTCTGAAATGCCACAGCACAATGGGAGAGCCTAATATGACACTAGAGACCTATGATGGACCTATCCCAGACTAATTATCATAAAGTTTGCTCTTTCTCATTGACACAGCATATTCTGGTTGCTGTGATACACCAGCAGAATAGGTCCCATTACAGTTGTGAGCTTGAGGATGGTATGTTTAGTGACAATCCTCGTATTTCCTTGTGTTTTATGGTATTTCATTTGGGAGATGATATTTTGTGATATAGAATCCACAGTTCAAATAATTTTATTTTGTAAAGCTTCAGAATGCACTTTACAGCAATTCACATCTAGCTTCCCTTTGAGAAGTAACATTTCTTCAGTAGATGTTTGATTTCAGAGAGCACGTTTCAGCAGTCATCAGTACTAGGCATATCTACTCCTGTGCATTTACTTTCTCACCAGTAAGACAATAACTTATTTCAAAGTACAACAACTGTATTTGTTATTATTGCTACTTATTATCTAAGTCACCATAGTACCTAGGAGTCTTCAAAGTGAACTAGGGCTCCTGGTTTTTAGCTATGAAACAAGCATATTGAAATCACAGACAGTGTTTTATATTAATTCAAGTAATTCCTGTGAGCAAGTCAATCAATACTGAGAGAAAAAAATTATTTATCTAAATAAATAATTAATTATCTAAATTCAATAAGGTTGATATTTTTGTCTTCACTCTTCCTTTTTTTCAGGGAAATATAGCCTTTTATGAAGTAGTTTTTATGTACACCTTGAAATTCAACAGAAATCTTTGGGTTTCCAAACTTTCAAGATTTACCTTAACATAGTTCAGAATTAATCTATTTCTGCAATATCACACAGGCATACAATACACTGATACAATTAGTTTACCAGCCCATAACGATACATGAATGATCCATTCTTATATCAGCAACATTTTAGGAACCGCTCTTAACAAGTATCAGAACAATATATCTGAGTGATGTTTAAGTGACAAGGAAAAGGTAAGTATTTCACTAAAAAACAAAGTTTGAAGAGAGGATTGGATCATCACCCTATATTCCACTTACAGATCATTGTAGGGCTTAATCACTGTAGCATTTCAGCAGATGCAAATGCTGTAATGCAGAGGACTATATTTGTTATGTGAGGTTCTAAATCCTGGACAAAATCTAAGTTGTTTGGTGAACCAGCAAAGCACACAGAACTCTTTCTTCAAATTATTGCATCACCAAAAAACCAACTGTGGTAGTTTACTAAAGAAAGAGAGAGGAAAAAATAGAACAGTAAAAGGAAGAACAGCCTGATATAGAAGTGATTGTAATTATAAGAAATCATATGTCTTCAAAATTGAAAAGGATAGTATTGAAAATCCATTTGAAAATAACAATCAGCTTTCAAAAAAACCCACAACATTGTTGTCCTTTTTTTTTTTCTTTGAAAGGCATTAATCATTAATTCATTTCCATTTTAGTGCAACTTTAGATGGTCAAAGCAATATAAGGCAGATTGCAATGAAGAATGCAAGCAAGAAATAGAGACACAAAGTTCAGAAAAAGTGAAAAAAAAAATCTAAAAAAACACATTGGAGAAAGTAACTTTATGTCATTCTTTACAAACAGAGAAATCCATGACAGAATGAGCAAGACTGAAAGGAGTTGTATGGCATAAGATGCACATCAGTATCACTCCCTGAAAATATAGGAGTAAAATAGCAACTACTGAAGTCAGATTTGTGACCCAGTACTACTAGTCCTTAGTAGCCATTAGTTTGTAACATGAAACGTTTACGCATAGTCATCTCAGCAAAACTAACTTTTTTTCCTAAAGCATAGAAGTGCAAGTAAAAAACTGAAAGAGTCTTCACATTGCCTTAATATTTCTACTTAAGACACCAAGCACATATGGCTCTGGAATCAGGCAGTTGCAAACTCAGAGGAGCATATGTGAAAAGCAAATGGGTATACCATCCAATCTTCCGTTTTGCATGCATGTAACTCCTGCAATGTTAATGGGTGATATTCACCCTTATCAAGTCATGAACGTGCCCCAGAATGTGAGCATCTGCTTCAAATTTCCTGGCTTTTGTTGATTTGTCTCAGTCATAAAGCTATTTAAATGTACATTTCCTTTACTAAATAATAATAATAAAAAATAACGATGCAGTTGCTGTGCTTATCTATTTGCCAACATCTGTTGCTTTGTGGCTGGTTCTTATTATTTACTTTTTGGATGACATTTGTTAATTGACATCCAATAAGCTTTTCAAATAGCTATTTGACTTTGCTTTTATTGAAAAGTAATGAGAGATTAAGGAAAATATACAATTGTGCTACATGTTTACACAAACCATACATCTTATAATTTATCAGGAGTCTCGTCAATTAAAGAGCTCAGTGAAGAGCTTCCTAACATTTTTACTTCTTACTAGTGATTTCATTAAAATCATAAACACGTGATTTCAGAACAATGTTATGATGGATATTTGTCAGATGAGTTACAGAACAGACTAGGATTGCTAAAAGCAGAAAGAAAAAAAAATAGGAACATATCATATAAAGACCTTTCCCATGTGAAGGAAGCTGCAGAGCTATACAATTTATTACATCACGTAGAAAATCTTAGCTGATTTTTGTATAATATAAGAAGAGATAAAGGGACAAATTCCAACCTACTACTCAGCTCTTAACCAGTTTTTGAAAGCTTGCATCAGCTTTGGCCAAATCTCTAATCTGAAAATTTAAATATATTATATACTGTGCAAACTTCTGCAATCTCATTTAATTAGTAGAAAGATGTATAAATGAACTTCCTTTGCAATTTCTTTGAAAATTTTGCAGCTAGATTTAAGTAACTTAATGCCTCTACACTACTCCTTTAAAGGACTCATAAGCCAACAGGAATGTTAGCAGCTGGAAAAAAATTGTTAGTATCTTTTTGACAAGACTGAGGTGAAATTCAGTGACATATGCTAGAAAGGAGATTCAGATGATCTCATTCTAATTGTCTAAAATAGCCTTCAGTACAGGAAGCTCTGAAAATTTTTTATCACATTAACTCATCTTCTTGAACTATATGTTAACATCAGTTAAATTAAAAAATGTTTTTCTTTTGTGCTAGAAGAGACATGTTAATTAGAGCATCAGGAATTTTTTAACTATACAATAATGTCCACCTGTGTGACTCAAGCGGGTTGATTTGTAACACCAACAAAAATAGAAAAGCAAATGCCAACCGTATAAAAAGATAGCCACTGGCTTTTCCAAATGTACAAAACAACAGAATGCATTTTGTTTCTTCATATTTTGCTTTCTGTTTCACAATAATCTTTACAGAGCACTTCCAGAACCCACATGGCTTGCACAAAGGCTGATAGTAAACACAACATGCAGCTTCCTATTGAGTGATAACTGCTGTCACTCAATATGCCCAGCGCTGACCATTGATCCCGTATTTCAACTTCCCTTTGCACATTCCTATAGCCCATCGGGATTATCACAATAAGCAGAGCTCAGTCAGCAGCTCAGTCCAACTCGAACACCTTATCAGCCCAAGGGGTGGGGAGGTCACTATCAGCCATGTTCTGCCTCAGACATTTACAAATAAAAGGAGGGATGAGGGAGCGTGGGCTATTAACCACATGCTGTGGCTGTTCAGAGTGGAAGTGCAAACTGGAGTGCAAGCTGGCTATTTGCCACACTGCTGTTAGAAGACCTAGCTACAAGTGTGTTCACCAATAGGTATACTTCCACTGCTGCCTCTTGCATTATTGTTTTTGCATTATTTTTTGTAGACTGTAAATAAAAAGGTTAAACTTCTAGTGTGTTACTGGTTTTTAACCAAGTTTTAATATTCCAAAATATTTTTCATACTAAAGAAATAGAATTGACTGAATAGAATTTGCCAGAGTAAGTATTAAATGAATTCTGACCATTGCAATTTCCAAATAATTTATGCTAATATACTTTAATTGCAAATACACACATATATATTCCATATCATCTGAGTAACTGTTTTAATGACTGAAGACTTCTTGAGTTGAAGTTTGGGTATTTATTCCATTTATATGCACAATTGCTTTTTTGACCCATGGAAACCGTCAACATTTACAACATCCTTTGATGAGGATTTCTATAGCTTAACTATGCATTTGATGGAGAGATGCCTCCCTTGGCCTGTTACAGAACTGCTCCCCTCCTGACCGGTGCTTTGTCATTGCTCTGAAGGAGATGCTGGAACATATTAGGAATTAGTATTAGGAACAGAGGAGCTGGCTAAGAGCACTGAGAGCTTGAGTCGTACGGTTTTATTTTGTGACTGCACATCTGTCCGAGCTCTCAAATCTGACTAGTGGAGACTGAAGCTAAGGTGTTTTTTCTTCACACCACAGAAGGCTAAATGGTTGTTACCAAAGATCAGCGGAAATGTGGTAACTCAGCCCTGTGCCTCAGCCATCAAAATGACTGAGGTACTATTTCTTTAGCCAGCTTTTTCACCAATTTTTTAAGGATGGAGGCCTATTTGAACTCACTCTTTCTACTGATCTTGAGAACACATTCATTAATGATTTAGCTAATTTCTTAGATATTTTCATTTAAAGACATTAAGAAGCATGACTGACAACAGTATGAAACTGTACATTAATGATAGGACCTGCTTTTCATTTATGACAGAATTGCCTCAAACAAAATAGCATTTTACATTCTCACTGGTACAAATGACAGACTTCAAGTTTAGTACTTTTGTTGGGACATCCCCTAGTGCATAAATCTACTGTCATTCACTGGTGTGTTTCCCTGAAATTCACTGTTGCCAGAGTCCTCCAGCTACACTGTCTTTGGAAGAATTTCTCTCAATTACAAAGTGAATACAATGAAAGAAAGAAGCAAAACATAGATGCAATGAGTAAAACTGAAATGAAATGCCTACAATTAAATGAAAAAAAAAATTAAAGTATTTTGTTTGCTTTTTACTTTTATATATATATATATACAATAATATATAATATTATGCATAATATTTTCATGTTGTTTTTTTTTTCCAGGCCAACAGGCTTAAAAATAAAAAATAAACCTAAGATTCTCATCTTACAATTTGTCTCAGGGAATTAGAGTTGAAAGTCATGCACTAAAAAGCATGCCAGCTAATAAAATAGACTGTGCTGTAAATGCTCTTTTAGTTACAGTTATCTTAAGCCTCAATTCAGATGCACCAATGTTTCTAAAGAAGAAACAAACAGAAAAACAGTAATTAGAGTCTCAGTGAGCTCTATGCAGCAGCAATCATCCATGGTTCTCTATTTTAAAAGAAATTAATATAAGAACATTTTTAAATTAAATAAGTTACATAGCAGATATGTAGTAACATTTTATTCATGCCTATGAGGAGAAAAGCCAGAAGGAATAAAATGGATGGCTTAATGTTAAAAAAGATAAAAATAATTCTACTGTTGGAAATGGCTATAAAATAAATGTCCTTAATAAATTATTATTCTAAATCTATGCCAGTACTGCTCACAAACAAGAAGCAAATAAAGGACATACGCACAAAGCCATTTATTGGCCTCTACATGGTAATTTATATTGCAGGGATGCGTGGGGCTGGGGCGGGGGGATTGGGGGAGAACAGTTGATATCACCTGACATTCACAGTGAGAAAGAATGTGTGTTTCATAGAAATGATAAAGAAGAGCATGGGCAATAAGCAAATTATTTCAGGCACTTTGCACACAAAAAGATCACATATTAGGGAAAGGACAAAAGGGACAGAAATTGCAACGTAGTGTGAGTGAGGATTGCGCCAGTGATATAAGTATAATGTCGTTAGGCATCTTCTCTGTACTGGAAGGTCAGGAGATAAGAAGCAAGCTCCCAAACCATCTAAACACTGTCCATGATGATGGAGGATGAGGTAAGAAAGGGCATGGGAACTTTACTCCAAGGAACAGTTGTGTAAATCAATTGAGGATCAGTGTGCCACTACAGTATGATACAAGCTGATATGAAAACACCATCACCTACCAAAGCAACATTTATTTCAAGTACCGTAGAAGTGTCGAACGTTATCATTTCCAAAATAATCTACCCAATGGAGACTTACAAAAGGGCTAACTGAAGGTATACGATACAGTTTTTGTATGATGAAACAACATACCTTAAAATTACACCAAAACAAAAAGCAGGTTTTAGAGAGCATTTCATACAAAATAGAGCATGAGTACTAAAACATTACAATGCAGGACCAGCTTGTGAAATGAAGTTGTTTGCATTAACCAGAGAAAAGAAAAGAAATAAATTCAATAGCTAGTCAGCTCCCTGTTACAGGTCTTCTTGTGCCATGGATGAAGAAACATTAATGATGAGTTTTAATAAGCAAGATTTATATCAATAACAGGCTAGCAAAGTGCTCATTATGTTGTTCACTTACAGGTCTACCAGTTCACCTAAGCACTGCATAAGCAGTGCATACTAGATACTGTAATTAAAAAAAACAAAAACAAAAACAAAAACAAAAACAAAAACAAAAAACAAAACCCACAAATTTCCCATCTATATTAGATATAATTTCCCTCAGTATCCTTTTTCAATAGAAGAAAAAGGGAGAGTTCCTTTATAACTCTAATAGAACAAATAACTTTTTCCCCCACCAATAGTTTCCAATCAATTCAATTCCTTCTTGGAACATGATGTGCTCTGTGGCATGTTTCACCATGTATTGGGGCACCCTGATTGTTTCATTTCATTATTATGGACATGAAGGTACAACTTATACATGAACATTAGTCCAAGTCCTAACTCCCGCCACTGTGTCATTGCAATCAAAACATTTCCATGGATACCATTATAAAATGATGATAAACAAAATGATGACTAGCTTGGCAATTTGACAAAAAAACCCTACTTGTACTCAGACGCAGGCCTATATGAGAAACACTTGTCTTGCTTTGACTGGTAGTATTGCAATTCTGAAATTCCATCCTATTCCAAAACAGAATCCTAATGCAGAATGGAAATTTCAAGTGACTCAAAATTTTAAAAGGCTTGCACTTCAGGTTATTTAAAATGTATTAAATACCTGAAATGTTTCTTTTTTTCAGTTTCTTTTATTAGCACTTGGAACCTTCATGATATAAAAATCTAACCCCAAAACCTCTTTTGAAACATTTCTTCCTAACAACAACAATGGAATTATCAGTTTGAAAATCTCCAAACAATTAGGTGTCATGTAATTCTGTCACTTTCAAGAAACATTAGGAAATATTCAACTGGCACTATTTAAATACAAAAATACTTTTCTCTGTTTTGGTAACAGCCATGAAAACAAGCAAGACAACATTTCAAAATGTATATATATACGTGTGTGTGTGTGTGTAGTACCTTTACACGCACACCTAGGAATTATTGGGTTTTTCTCTAAAAAGAGATCTGCAGTTATCAACACAATTCATAGTCCTAACTCCACAACCTACATATATCTACCTGGCACCTCCTGTGAGTATCTGGTTATGAAAGATTCAATTACTTCCCCAAATTTTGATACCATTTTGCATTGATGACAGAAAACAACTCAGTTGAGACACTTCTTGCACGTTAAGTAACAAACAGTGTGATCTTTGAGAGAAACTCTTGTGTCTCATACACCTACCAAAACCAAAAATAAATGAAAGCTACCCAATGGCAAACAATTCCCCTAAAATTCCTTCCATCCACACTCCTCCCAGACAGTCAAATCTGTGTTTTCTTCTATTTGCCACAAAAAGCCTTGTTGCAAATCCACACTCAGAAAGACTAACTTGGTGTATTAAGAGGTAGGAGTTTTCTTGGTGACTCAGTCATCTTAAAGATTGCCTAGTCTAATTGAGGTTCTGGCTCCAAAGTTCCAGTAATTTCTTTCATTTCCACTATATGAATACTCCCATTAGCCTTAATCCTTTAAAATATTTTAATTATGAGGTATACTCTCTCAAAAGCTCCTAAATAATACTTGTCATCACAAAACTAATTATATTTTGCAGCCTCAGATCAGTGTGATGCCTTAGAAAGGCCTTGGAGATGGAGACTGACAGATATATCACATCACATTCAGCAGATACTAGCACCAACCTCCATGGTCTTCAAAGGCAGCAGAGAATGGAAAACATTCCCCATTGTTAAGACAGTAGAAAGGAAGAAATTTCTCTGGCTTACACACACAAATGAATCACTAGTGGTAAAATGAAGTTATGAATTTGTACAGCAGCATTTGAATTTCACTTTTTATTTTTTCTCCCCAATATATCCACCAGCTCTGTTGAAGTTATATTGATGTGTACTCACCAAAGACTGGAGTCGACTTGGTGGCAAATCATTTACAGAACAGAGTAATATGCCTTTCTAGTACCAAAAACCAAAATTCAGGTTTTCATATATCCTGATACTATCTTAGGCCAGGGAAATATCTTGGGAAAAGTTATGTATTACAGTGATTTTTCAAACTATTAACAATTAACAGCATATGCAAGAGGAAAGTAGAATTTGTAGAAAAATCATGGAGCTCTTCAGTATCTTACATTAAATCAGTCCCTAGCATTTTAAAAATAGGAAGTTTTCTTGAAATAGTACTCAAAATTTTCTTACTAGTTTGATTACTTTTTTAATCAGAGTATTATTTTTAAATTACATTAGCAGAAATATTGTGGAAAGGCATAATATTTTTGGAAACTGGAGAAAGATTTTCATGGAAGTTTTCAGATTATATTTTTCATTCTCCATGCTAAAGGTTTGTTTCTTCTATTTAAAATCTACATTTTGACATTTCAATAAACGCTATTATGTACCATATATGCACATGAAGGACTTCAAATTAAAACTATTTATTTAACCTGAAACAACTTTCAGGAAGGCAGCTGGAATAAAAGATAATTTTTCTTAAGGTAACTTTTTTTTTTTAGAATCTCACTAGTTTACCTTTTACTCAAAAGAACCTCTGCTAAAACACCAACCAGATATCAGCAGTTCTCTGATCCCACATGGAAATTTACATCTGTTTTTTTCTACTAGGACAAAATTAAGAGATTGTTTTACACAAAAAGTTTCAGTAAGTCTCTCAATTCCATTCATAAAGGAAGCTTTTCTTCACAGTACAGTTTGATAAACAATATTGAAAAGGCTGTTTCAGCTATTTCGCTAAAATATGAAGCAAATATATTCCAGATAAAAAGACAGAAAACATTACATGTAATGCATAATATCTGACAAATAGATTAAGAAATAATTTGTGACTAATCAAACTCCTAATATATTTTTTGCTTGAAATGTAGACAACACCCTTAGTTTACTTGTATTAAAAAAAATAAGCAACATTTCTTCCCTGAAAAAGTGTCTAATTATTTGTAACTGCACATACATAGAATACTGTCCTGTCCAAATAGTAAATATGCTGAATGCATTCTTCATATCTTTGTGTAATACAAATATGGCTTTGTGCTGCTATATTTATTGCTGCCACCTGATATTGTCTTTTTGTCCTTTTTCACTACACTCCTCTTCCACAATTCAATACTGAACACAAACACAGTAAGATGTTTTTTATAGCATGCCCCTTCTCCCCCTTTCCCTACACACAAGCACAGAAGGTTTAAAGGCAGCAAGCTGTAGATGATGCACACACTTTGCTGAAGAATAATAAAGTCTCATACCGTCTCCTTTGCTGTTTAATATCAATTGGCTTGTTAATAGCATAAGGCGAGCCGTGAATGTAAGCACACCGGAATCTAGCCACTTTCTCCAGAGTCAATCGCTCACACCTCGATGGTAAACTCATTTTATCCCAACAGAAGCAGCACAAGACTAACAGCCAAAAAGATGCATCCCTGGGAAAACTGGGAACAAAATGCTACACAATCAACTTCATTGATGTACGCTGCTCCGAAGGAGCCCGACACTCCTGTGCCTGGAAAGCAAACACTCCTTGTCTCGGCTGCAGCTGCCACCCTCATGGATGCAGGAAGCTGGCGGCTTTTTTCCACCCAGTCATACTCCAACCAATTACTGATTAAGCAGATAAAGCAGAAAGCCTCTCAGGAACAGTTTCCTCCACCCCTGGGCACTAATCTTTTCTCTAATCTTTTTTTGGCAGAGACAGACTATAAGCACAGCTTAATCAGTTAAGACCAATGTCTAAAAAAGCCACAGACTGAATTTATTTTGAAGCAGCAGGTGGCCCAGGAGAGATACTTTTGCATACATCGAAAGATCACTGTGGGAGGAGGAGGATCTACCCACCAGTACTTTTGAAAAGGTCACGTAACTTTTCAGGTTCACAGTATGAACACAGACTGATTAGATTTGTTGCACAAATTATTTCAGAATTTGATGTGTGTAAAGACAAAAAGATGCTCATGTAATGTATGATATATTTTATGAAGTTTTGTATTCTGTGGTATGTTTCTTATTGCATAGCGGCACATCCTCCATTAATGCAAAGTAATAAAACGTGTATAATCTCATATAAGAACATATTCTGTCTTCGATCAACAGGAATATATTAAATCGTTTTCCCATATTATAAAAGACACTGTGGGCTTTTTATACGTTCAAATACTGAAAATTATCCAGGAGATCGCCTTTATTTCTGAAAGTGCATCTACTTGGTGTCCACTATCTGCAGCTTCTGTGCAATGCTCTTAGAGGTCTCAACAACAAAAAGGCAGAAAAGTAGTCGTACTACCACTTCAGTGGTACTTTCACGCACAATCAAATTATGAAATGGATTTTACACTCTGGCATGAGAATTTGAGGGATACAAAGGAGATTTACGTTCCGTATAGAGAAAGCTCTATCATGGAGAACTGCAAAACTGGAGGGATTTTGTGTATATCATACATATATATTATATGCACCTAAATCTGTCTGGCTAATACTAATCTTCTTGAATTGCTGGAATTAAATCAAAGGAGGCTGCAAAGGTGGAACCTCAACAGGAAACAAGACAAAAAGAGAGATAAGGCTCCTTGCAAAAACAATGGACGGGGGAGTGTTCCCAAAAAGGGAATACCCTCAGCCTGGCACCATTTACCTTTCCCAGGCTGCGGAGCACCAGAGAAGGAAAAAGAAGCGAGTGGCAAGGAGTTGCCCATGATGCCTCAGCAAAAGCAGACAAGCAGTAGGGATACCCAACAGAACGGGAAGGAGGCTGCTTCCCCTTGCCACTGCTAAAATGAATTGAAAGGAGGCATTCTTGCATGATGTGCCAAAAATAGTTCAGATGCTAAACTCTGAGGGCATGTTTGTTTACTTTTTGCTCTATGTGCTTCATACATAAATTAAAAAAAAAAAAAAAAAATAGTTCTTTCTTTGAAAAGACTGATCTGGGGAATGAATTTAACCGATTTTCAGGTCTGAAGTAACCAAAGTCACTGACTTTGCAGTGGACGGGTGCTCCAGGCTGCAACTAGAAGGCAGCCGTTCTGCGGGCTGCCACCCCCAGTGTCTTGCTGGAAACAGAAGCAATTTGTCTTGTACTTTTGGCAGGTGTTAAAGTGCCCGTAGGGCTTTGTTAAGTGACAAAAAAGCCAGGCAAAAAGTGGATAGTCATCTATCCTGTACCCTTTCCTTGCATCTGATACAAACTGCCAGTGTAACAGATAAGCCTTTTTTAGGTTGTTCTTAATTCTATTTGTGTCCTAAAACCTTTTCGTCTGTATAACTGAAGTATAATTTTGCATGCACAACTATCGTAAGATGGAGTTCAAGTTAGGTAAACTTTACACTGCGTTAACAGCCACTCTAAGGAAAGAGGACGGCATATTCTTGAAAAAATTAAAATGACTGAAGTGAGAACACCTGAAAATCTGCATTAGTTTTTTACATGTGAAATCAATAGTGTAAGGCTACATCTGATTCTATTTAGTGTTAGCAGTTAAAAAATCAGCAGTTAAAACCCCTTTAGAAATTAATTCTACTTTGTACAAAAGAAAGCTAAAATGAATAAATTAGTCTAAGTCTCAAGTAGCAAATCTCCAACTTGTCAATACAGCGATTATGAAGAATAAAAACTAAAAAGCAAATAACCCTCAACCTCCTAGCTTTTAGCTTTTTTACTTTAGTTAAGAAATAAAAAGAAAGGAAAAACAGGCAAGAAAAGTAGATAAATTTGACAACCATTTAAGAATAATGAGATTAAATTCAAACTAAGAGGGTTTTTTTCTTGGTTGTGGTTTGTTGGTTACATTTCTGGGGGCATTTTTGGGTTTTCTTTAGAGTGCAGCTAAAGACAGCTGTAAACCAGTTTTTCTATATACTGAACAGATTCTTCCTTGCTAATGGGATGGAATGGGTTCTTTCAGTTTCATAATGGGTACACACACACAACTGTTCTAGATTAAAAAAAAAAAAAAAAAAGACAATTTATACGTTGGAGATTCTTCTCTGAGGAAGGAATTGAAGTGTGCACAGCAGCCCTTCAGGAGCCACGCTGGGTCAGTGAACTCTCCGTTGCACTGCTGGTGCCTGTGCCCCAGCCAGCGCATTCACTGGGCAGCCCCCAGAGGTGTTGGGCTGGAAGACCTGGGGGGCTCCAGTCTCCCTCCCAGCAGCCTTCCCCTCTTTGGAGGCAATGCTAATTTACTGGGAAATTTATGGCAAACAACGTCTTCCCATCTCATGGTCTGTGGTCACACGCCAGATAGGGTATCGTACCGACTGAAAGCACTTCCTGAAGAGCCCATTTGACATGATTTTTTTTATCTTTTGGGGGCAGATGTCAAGTGTGGAGCTATTCTGATTTTGAAGTCTCACTGATATCAGTTATGTGCAGTGGAACTTGGCTTTTACCTGAGAGCTCTTTTTTCCTCAGTGAAGTATGAATCTTTGAAAACTATACACTAAACATATCTTCAGCTTTAATACCTTTGTAAAGTATGCAGGGAACTTATTTCATCATAATGTTTCAGAAATAATGTGTGCGCAGGTAATTAAACCATATCCAAATCACTATCAATGAGAAAAATTTCAATGGAACAGTATAGCATCAGGGTATATCAAAAGCATTTTGAGATTCGATTGAATTTTATTGAATTTTGGCAGAAAAATTAAAAATGCTTGATTTTTATATTTTAAGTGCAATCTGAATTTTTCACTAAGATGTCATTTACTTTAAAGTTTTTACAACACAAAAAAATACTCCAAAGTCAAAATTTAAGTGAAATAAATCCCTTGCATTTCTCAAGATGAAATATTGAAGTTGGTATAAAATTAATCCATCTGAGATTTCCCTTTCTGCTGGGATTTTGATGTTTTGGGTTGCCACACAGCTTAATTTAGGTATCTCAAAGCTCTTGGCAAAAATGAAACTTTAATTGTAGTTTATGTCCATGACATAATCTAAGATTTAAGTGTCACTTAATCATCTTCCCATTTATTGGTTTTATAAATAGCTTTTCAACATATTTTTTTAAATGTTGAACTTTACAAACAGCTACATCTTTATTATCCCTTATTCATTTACCCAGACCCCAGTGAAAAAAGAACATTACCATTGTGTCTTTTAAGGAATTCTATTCATTGTGGCACTTGGTATATATGTGTGAATATCGTCTGTATCAAATTTTGACAATATGTCTGCAAAGCTGTTAAAAGTTTGTTTGATTTGTGTCTGTTACCAGCTATTAAAGAATCATTATGAAAATCTCCTCTTGTTGTATGAGACATTTTATGTAAGATTTTATTACTACTATTAGAATACATTGCTATAGACTGGATGGCCTCAGCCGACGTCATGGGCTTCATTAGGCTACAGAACCTTTTAAGGAAAGGGTAGGTGTTCCTCACGTTCACAGGCCAGGCATATGAAAAGATTTTTCTTGATCTGTATACTATTATTCATCTATATACTATACTATATACTATTAGTTCATCTACTAACGAGGCCTTTCTTCTTGTGACAAGAGTTTCTTCCTAGAAAAATCCTGAATGACAGAAAATAGAGATGATACAAAAATTGTTTTGCAACATGTGACAATTTTTTCTGATGAAGATATGGTCTGTCCAGAATACAGAAGTAGTTCAGAATCTTCTTTATTATATTAATAGATTGGACAAATCTCCCTCCTACTGCTCCCCCCCCCCCCATTT
>VXBL01005920.1:61612-82270 GCA_013400195.1 Aramus guarauna
CAATTGTTCTGAATATTTTCCCTTTATATATATTTATTTGTTTAACTAACTCTTCTAAATCTTGCTGTTGAACATTCCCTCACTGATGAATACCAGCAACTATTTACCTCTCAGGAGATGAGCAAGAGAAATCCAGGAATATAAGTGTTATTTCAATTATTCTGTCCTTGACTGATGAAAATTTGATTGTCCTTCCTATCTTTTAGAGAATGAATCTCTTCAAAAATGTAGTGCTGATTTATTTATAAAGAAGATTATTGCAGGAATTGTCCAAAAAATTTGCTCATATATTTTTATGCAGAGCTGAATGTACTCTGACTGACAGTGATCTGAGAAAGTATGCCATGTGCCTCAAGAAGTGTCAGCCAAAACAAACACACAAAAAAAATCCCCAGTGTAAGGGTCATACAGTGAAGTTGTGAATACGAGCAAGCTCTTACTTATACCATTGCACAGTTTGCATAGGCATATTATGAATCCATCTGTTACATATGTTACAAAATGGTTTTATCCAGTACACATCAAACACACGCTGGAAAAGACCCCAGGTTCAAAGGAGGGAGACAAATATTCACTAACGGCATATGCTTGGCTCGACTTTGTAATGTTTTGTCGTATTCCATCCTTAAATTTGCCTTACAAAGATGAATGTGTTTTTATCACACGCTCTTTTACCTCTGCCAATACACACATTTGCTATTGAAACATGAGATTTCATACTGCTGTCCTTAAAGACCTTTTTTTAAATTGACTCCTACAGATTTTCCTTGCCTTTATTTCATTAAATATCCCAAAGACCCTTTCATTAAGACCTTCTATTCTCTCCCTTACCTATCATAAAATCATCAGAACAGCCACACTGAGTCGATTCAGCTCAGCACCCCATTTGCAACACTGGCCAAGAAACCTACCATTTATTTGGCATACATACTAATGACAAACTCAGAAAGGTTCTATAGATTGAATTTCAATAATCACATTGAAAAAAAATCATATTGTTCTGACAGAAAAAATTTTAAGAGCATAGAGTAGCTGATAAATGGAATCAATTAAAAAATCAAGAGTTCTTATTAAATCCTGTCACCAACCATAGATAGTCAGTATCACCGTATATGATGTTACTTATTAAAAAACATTAATGACATACTGCTGTAGCTACACAGCAGTACAATTCTGTTTATTCATCTCTCCATACGAACATCTTCCTTGAACATCAGCTGCTACTACTATATTTAGAATAGCAAGGTAGAAATATCAATGTTGTTTATTGAATAAGCAAAATAAAGACATTTTAGAAACGTTAGGTGCTGTTAATATGCATTGCTTCTGTAACATTCTGACTACCAATTTGACCATTTTGGATTAAATTTGTATATTCTGTGCAGGTTAATAATCAACTAATTTCTGAATCCATTTCTTAGGTATATATGCCTATGTTCTTTTAACATGATACCACCTTCCATGGAGTTATTTCTTTTTTTGCCAAAACCAAAGGTGTATCATGTGTTTGCACACTATTCATCAGGGCTAAATTAAAATTTACAATGTACAGGTGAAAGACTATGTATCCCATTACAAGTTTCCACTGACAACTAATTTTCAAGAAAGATATTTTCCATTTGAAATTGTCAGTTTATGAAGGTTATAATTTCTGGTTAATTTTCAACTTTTATTGGTTGTTTAATTAATAACTCCACAAATAAATCAAAGTAAAAGAACTATGCTCTCCTCTTTAACACTGCTATTATCAAGACTTTATGATTCCCATAGAAACACTGCAAAGAGTAGCAAGTTCTCCTCTGCATAAGTTGACCTACACATTCTATGACATTTGAAAATGTATAGTATTGATCTACTAGTATTCATTATCTCTTCACAGCAAGTTATAATTAGGAGATCTTAAAACTTTCCTTTAAAACCAACGCAAAACATAACCCAAAAAACAGTGTCCACATGGCTCTCATGGTCCACACAAATCACTCATGAAAGAAAGAGAGGGACAAGTCTCCAGCTTAGTATAACTGATTAAAAAAAAAGTAAGGTGACATTCTTTCCTGAAGGCAAAGGAGTTTTAAGTTGTACATTGTATAGGAAAAAGGAGGAACTTTTGTTCTAAAAAAAAGGTGATGTAGCATAATTACAGTATATAGCTTGATGCTGGTCCTACCAAGAAAAGTTCTTCTTGCTCTGAGGAATTTTCACAGCACTTTGTTTACAATGCTGTTTAATATGATCTACCATTCCAAAGACTTAAGTGTTTCCTTAGGAATCAAACCTTAAGTATCTTCTCCTTATGGTTCAGTCAGAATAACTCTCAAGCTCCTGAGTGTCCCACAGTAGTCTTGAAGTTACCGCAGCCTCTCAGAGTGTAGATAAAGGTGAGGGTACGTATGCATACCCACGGGTGAGCTGCATGCTGACCTCCCTTTTGCTCTTGGTCATACACTCCTATTGCTTCTTCATGGTGGCTAGGGTGCGCATCTCAGCCCTTGGTGAACTGATTCAACTTGTTAACCGAAAAAGCAAGAACAAAAGTAAGGAGTGTTTTGCTAGGCTAAGCATTCAGACTTCTACAATGAGACAAGTTACTCCCTTGAAGCATCAGCTTCAGGTGGTGAGAAATTGTGCTGTTCGTCATTTGTTATGTATTGTTGTTGTTATTATTATATCAATATTATTATTTTCATTATTATTATCACCATCATTATCATTGCTGTTATTATTATTATTATCATCTTTCTTTTCTGTTCTANTCACAACAATATATAAACCATTTGTCAAGGCCTCAGATATTATACTGCTGAACATTTCAGAAAAGCGAACAAAGGAAGTAACAATTTGTTTTCCTGGGAAGGACTCACATTGTTGTATAGAGTTTGGAACAGAGTTGTTTGGGGTTTTTTAAAGATAGGGACTCGCCACAAAGAACAGTAAAGATAAAATAAAGAACAGTGAGTCCTGTCTATCTCATTGCATACATGAGGCTAAGGTCCTTTGTAAAAGCTGACAATTATACAACTGAAGAGTATCAGTCCATGTATGCAAGGTCAAGATTAAGTTTATAAAGCAAGCATAATTTAATTCTTTCCAAAGGTGGAGTGTCAAAGTTTGCAACATAGATTTTTCTTAATGCATTTTTTTTAGTATGGAGTTTTAAGTATGTGGCAGCAGAAAAAGTAAATTGAAAAATGGTGAAAATATTCACAGTTATGAAAATAGTGCAGAAATTATAGTGTCTATGCAAGAAACAAAATCCCTTATTTCCACAGAGATCTTGCACTTACTGCACTTACAACATTTCCACTGTGACAGCTGTAGCACTTCGTGCTGCACTAGCCATATTGCATCAAACTAAATCAGAGAATTGAATTGTTTTCCTTGCTATCATCACCCCAATTCCTAATCTGTGCTGGAAATGAACTTCCATCATTGCAGAGAAAATTGCATGTTGATTTGCAACTGAAATCAGTAGAGAATCTGCTTTCTCACACAGGGGCACGGCTTCTGCATTACTGCATGTGGCATTGTGACAGGTATGCTATTATGATTTTCTTTTCAAAGAAAAGAATGGGTTTATTTCTCTTGCAGGAAGTGTAGGGTAGGGTTTCCTTTCCCTTTTCAAACCGTTTAAAATAATTAGTAGTTAGTCGTCCTATCTTCCTATGTAATGGATATACCTGTTTCTGTTCTCTGTCCATTATGGTAAGTTTTGATTTCTATCAAGATAAAACAAACACAGCACCATCTCATAGGAAATCATTCTCTACAAAATGGCTTCATTGTATGAAATGAGTCACTGCTTCCCAGGGTAAGCTGCAGAGCAAGAGTTAGGGAAAACAATTCACTCAGTATTTGCAAAAATTACTTCACACCCCTCAAATTTGATGAGCAAGTGCTGAAAACAACTATAAAAGTGAAGAGAAAAATAAAAATCAAGCCATTAGCTCACTTTCTTATTGTAAACAATCATCCACACATAATAATTTACAGTAATATATAAGTAAACATTATCACAAAGCTTTTGAAGCAAAGGTTGGATTTCCCTTCATCACCTTAAAATTTAAGTCCATTCAAACTTGTTAAACATATGGCTTTGCTAAAGACTACCAATAAAGGCTACCTACTCCTGTGTTATCAGACCCTTAAACTAGTGTTAAACTAGTAGAGAAAATTTATTCTGCTCTGTAGTGTTGATACTAATCAGGATCTTAAAATCAAAAATTCTAGAAGTGACCCTTGCCAACATTTGAACTTTTTCTATTGCTTGAGGTCAAAACTGTGAACAGTTATCAGATCACACATAGTGCCACCTTATGTATAACTGAAGCAGGTAAAAAGCCAGAGGGAAATTTCAGGAAAATTGCACTGCAAGCCCTGAGATACAGGTAAGGAAGTTATTTCTGAAGCTGAATTTGGGTGAATTATAAAAGTCATCATCCCTTTTGTTTTCTCTAGGTGTCGGTGTAGATCCCATTGTGGGCACCTGACAGATTTTACCCCCTTGGGATGGTGAAAATGAGAAATGCCAGCATAATCGGTCAGAAAAGACTGTAGTGCCACCCTTAGACTTGTCATGTCATCCTGTTAACCTTATATTGTTCACACAGCTAAACATCATGTTGCTTGTTTGAAGATTTTGAGAACTGCTTTATCTCCAAGTTGGCAGTCTTGCTTGAATGTGGATGGAGCAAGCCTTCATGTTTGATGGGAGAGATACTCAGAGATACTCTCTGTTATCATAGCCGGATAGAACTCAAAAAGATCATGTAGAACTTACAGTCTTTTTATCTATTCAGACAGACATTGTCACCTTTGAAAAATTCAGCTCTCTATTATGTTGTTCTTTTGATATAATAAAGCAAGGCTCAAAGTAAAATTTTGAAAATGTTACCTGTGAATGAATGCCTTGATTTCAGTGGAATTTTGAAACCACTTTAGTAAATGATTTAAGTTGGTGTTCCTGTGAAGAGTCCTTTAGGGAGATTTGGCCATTATTGTGCTCAATGCCAGTGTACTCTTCTAGTTGAGGAGGTAGCCATTAGAAAAAAAAAAAATCTGCAGAAAGCAGTGGTGTAAGCAGAACAGCTTGAAAAAGGTCAAAATGAGACTGGTCATGAATTACAGGGAGGTGATCATAAGTCTGAGGCAGGAATGCATCCTTTGGTACAAAGTACATAACAGAATCAGTTGCAGTAACTTTGCATTTGGATGAAGTATCTGACCGTTATAATGGGAAATCAGGCCTTGGAGCTAGAGAGGCACAGATCAAATTTCTATCCAGGATTTAGTTACTGTACATCATAGTTCCTTTCCACACCTAGTACATAGATCTACCTAAAAAAACCTGAGTACAGAAGATACAGCCTCATCCAAATACAGTTTCAGAATATGGGCAAATTATCTGTTGAGAACCCTAGCAACTAAAAAGCATCAGAGCCACCATGGCTTTTGTCTGGCAAGTCAGTTCCATTTCAGTGTCAAACTCTTGAGGCAAAAAATGCTAAGATGGAGAATTAGCAAGAGTTAAGTTTTGTAGGATAGTATCATGATACAACTACATAAGCAAGATCTCAAAATATGATTTTTCACCTTTTAAAAGACTAAAATATTTGAAGACAGAGGACAAGTTTTTGTTTTCTGCAAGTACTGTCTTGAATATTACCTTTAAGCTTAAAAACATACAAACTATTCTAGAATAAATCTCTATAGCAGGAATAAAAAAAAAGATCCAATGAATATCACTGTTGTCGCTCTACCACTTTGTGGCTTAACAACAAAAGCGTCATAAAATTATCCATCCAAACATATTAACCATATTAAAGACCAATAAAATGTCCTGCTACTCAACAATAATAAACAGATTTCGCAAACTAGTTTTGTATTTCTTTCTCCCTTAAAACAAACAAATAAATAAATAAATCTGTACAAAGAATTGTATTCTTGTCCTTTGTTAGTCTTCTAGTTCACAAGGTTGGGGAGGACAGATAGAACATATGCCCAAAGGATGGCTGGAACAGGGGAGAAGATGGGCAATAGAGTTGTGCTGAGAAAACAGGAAGGGATGAGACAGGATAGAGACAGGATAGAGAGCACGAGGAAGGAAGTCCATGGTTACCCAGTGATGCTGACAGTTTCCTGTGGACCTCTGGTGACAGGGTGCAGACTGTGCATGTTAGTTCCAGGTCCAGACTGGAAGAGGGGAAAACCAGCCAACTTGGGGAAGAGGCAGGAAGCAGACTGCTCTTCTGGACTCAACAGGGTGATACTGAAACATTTTTGTGACTGGCATCCAACATGGACATTTGCTACAGAGAGCATAGAAGATATGAACTGCCACAATCTCATTTGTGTGGTGGGGAAAGAAAACCCTGTCTTCTTAGTAATTACTTAATGGGGTGATGTAGAAAAATCTATGAAAGGATTAGTACCTTCAGATCAGTCACAAACCCAAAATCAAATAGAAAAAACCAGCTCCCATAATTTCCCTCTAGATCCCTCGTATTTTCTATCTGCAAGAGAGTCACTGTACCAAAGCCAGCTAGCCCTGTAGTCCAGACTTATTTTTATTGTTTTTTTTCAGCAGTTTCTCTGAACAAACTACATGTTACTAGGCATTTTACATACATTCCAAATATGGAAATTATGCAGTATATTACCTTATAATTATCTGATGTTACCTTAATCATCTGAGAGTAATTGCCGCAAACTGAGATATGAACAAAGATCTTGAGCTTATGTCAGCTGCAACAAGACAAACCAGGTACATTTCCATTTCTGCTGTCATCAGCTGTAGCACACAGTATCCATGACTGTTTCTCTTTTATTAGCTGATTTGTTCCACTACTACAATCCACTACAGTCCTGTCCCTATGAGCACACAGCTTTAGTTCTTGTAGGAGCCTGTGGGAAGATACGTTATTTGCTCTTTTGAAGAACACATTTTCAGTGCTTGGTTCTGTGTCTGTATCATAATGCAGCAAGTAAGGAAATGACAAGGAAAAAGTATTCAAAACCTAATAAAAGCCCACTGTATGCTAGACAACAAAAGATTCATTAAAAAAAACCCCATATAACATTCAATCTATTAAGCCAGTAAGACTCTGCTACTAAGTACATGATTTGCATCCAGTCTTTCTCTAACACAAAGAACACCTGTATATTAAATTAGTTTGACAAAACGTGTTAGAAAAATATTAGTAGAAATGGCGGAACTACTCAAGGTAAAATGTCAGTATTTAAAACAAACAAAAAAAAGAGTAGGCTAAAAAGGAAAAAAACAAAAACAAACAACTCCAAAACCAGGCTGCATTTTAGTTCAGATTGGTCTGTGCTTGTGAACACACAATTAGGTCTGTGCCATTTCTCAGCACTGTCACTTGTGCATGCATGAGATACTGTAAGATAGTGTGTGCTTACACAAGTTATTACCTGAATAATAGAATTTGCACAGTTGAATTCTCCCTGCACAAATAAATAGAAGACCTTACCTGAAATACATCTGTTTCTCTATTTTGCATGGTCCAAAAGCAATTCATTTTACCTTCCAAGCCCCAATTCCTTTTCTCTTAGAGACGCCCTTCTGAACGGTTCTATTATTTGTGCTCTGAGGATGGTAATACAGGGATTGCAGCAGCCAGTTCTCAACAGGCTTCTTGTCAAAGGACCCACACAAGTCAGATTCGACTTTATTTTCTGCCAGAAAGCATTCAGCACTATGAAATGTGCTTGTACAAAAAGTGCAAGGTTTGCCAGACCCAAGTCTCACAGTTGATTTTGATCATATAATGGGATTCACTCTTGTCCTCCAAAAGGTATTTTAAATGAGAAGAAAGAAGTTTAAAGTTGTAGGGAATGGACACGTAATCACAGAGGTTTTTAATATATATATTTGAGCACACATTAATCCTCTTCCTTTACGTGCAATGCATAATTTTGAAGGAAAATATTGTGGGACAGTATATTTATTGATTTATCAAAAGCTTTACAGGACTGTATTGATTTTTTTTTTTTTTCTAGAATTACAGAGCAAAAAGATGTTTTTTTAAAATGACTGAGCAAGACAGTTTCCAACTCAGAACAATATATATTATTTTAGTATTATAAGCAGCAAAATATAGTAACAGTAGTTATTTTGTATGAACTTTTAAACTAGTTATAACGAAGTCTTAATGAGCTTTTTCGTTTCCCATTACAGCCACATAAATCTTGCTGTGCCGAACCACCATCTCGCCCTCTAGAGGTTGATTTAGAAATGTACTCTGCACCAAACCGTCCTTTCTGTTTGCCTGGAGCATCTTACCTCCTATATATCCGAACTATTAAAAGCTTTAGAATTATGTCATTACTATAATATTACTATATTATTACCCAGTATTAGTCTCCCTAATATTCTCAGAACAAATCCAGGTTTTAAAGATCTCGATATAGAGTAACTATGTAGATTCATCAAGGAAGAAAATTACATCGTGCCACAAAAAGAACACATTCAATAGGAACACAGCGCATATGCCTTTTGATTTGTTGTTTCTGTTGTTCCTTCAAATGTGTTTATTTTTTTTATTTGGAAGAATAATAGCTGGATTGAATAATTTAACTATGTATCATAGGCAAAAAAAAGTTTGCATTAAAAATATACATGATGATCTATTTTCAGAAAACTGTAACCATTTAAAGGAATATTCCTCTATGTCTGAATATCTTTAGTTATTGAAAAGTTGAATAAGCCATTTTTCAAATGAAGGAAATACTGTAAATGTTGCCCCTGTTCTCTTTATTTTTAGGCAAGACAGAATTTCTTATGCATCATTCCTATAATTGCAGTAAACACTGCTTAGTCTTCTCCATTTTAGACTTTGAATCTTTCCTCAGGTGAAATCTTTGCTATGGAGCTATTTTCATTTCCATTTTCCAAACACTGTCTAGCTCAAAAATACTTGATTTGTTTTCATCATTGTTTTAGCTTTGTGTGTGTGCGTGCGCTTGTGTTTCTGTATGTGTGTGAATACAAGCACAGGAAAATTTAATGTAGGCACAGTGCAATTAGGCAAACTAAAGTTCATGCAAGATTAAAGTTAACAACTTTTTCAGTCATATGCCAGAAAATCTTTAATGGCTACCATGCCCAAGATCATGAGTTTTGCAGTAAAAAACGTATAGATTCCTAAGCCAGTACCAGTCTTGAGGGATCCACAGTGTGACACTGGTACTAGAAAGGCCAGGTAGAGAGATGAGATTAATCTCTGCCAGTATGGCAGCCTTCAGTGTCATGTCCAGGATCCCTGGAATCCCCTACAGCACTACTAAGCTTTCAAAGCTCACATTTGGAGAGTCCAGAGGACCTCACCGTGTGACACCACCGCTTCCAACATCTTTGGTTAGGTCCTGAAAAGCACCAGAGGGCGAGATTCACGTTTCTGCTGCAAAAACCACTTTTGCAGTTTTCTTTGTAATTATCTTTTCTGCAGTCTCCTCCTCCTCCTCTCTTCCTCTTTTTCCTCTCCTTGACCTTCTAACTAAAGCAATCGGTCCTAGCTGGCTAAGGGTGCATCCTGCATTTCTGTGACTATAGCTACAGTGGAAGCCATCAGTAAAGTCACAAATAGCTTCAATTCTGCACAGGACAGCCAGACTTTGGAGAAGCTCAGAAGGACAGCTGTTTTACCTGAGATTGCTTCACCAATATGAACATTCCGCATTTTTCCATATTTTTCACTTTTTACTTTCATTTGTTCTTGCCTTGTTCCCCTTCAAGGAAGCAACTGTCAAACATAGAGACTACTGCCATCAAAACTCTCTGGCTACGCTCTATTACAACCTTTTCGGAAATAAAAAGCCTTTACATTAATAACGTGAACCTGGACCATGGAGAGGAGGGAGTGCTGCCTGAAGTTCACCTGGGCAGCCTGCAAGTGCAATGAGCTTTTCATGAACAGCTGCTGTAATAAGCTTCCCTCCTCTCATCCGTTCTACACAAACTAATCCTCTGTAATGGTCACATTCCTCCAAAAATAAAGTAGATCAGCACGTAACTCAAAATGAATTCTTACCAGATGGGCCTTCATTTTTGTTGTGATTTTTACCTCTTTTGTGGTACTTTGAGAAGGCAGTGAGGAATGTTAGGATTTCTGTCAGCTTAATGAAGAAGAATGCAGAGAGTACTTACCTAGAAAACAGAACATTAAGAAAGGAATTATTAGAACAAGGAAGTTTACAGTTTTTACTTACATCATTAGTGCAAACAAGTATTTACAGAAGCACTAGGAAAAATGGATTGTTTCTATTTAGGTATCAATGTTAATGTTTTTTATGTCACTGTGTCAGGAATGTGAACTGAGCACATAAATACATACATATAAGAACACCTTATTTCTTTTATATTCAAAATTATTTCCAAATTTTGTTATGAATCTTCTTTCTTACAGGCACTGTTCATTAACAAGTCTCTTAGACTACTTAATATTTGTTACAGCACTTATATTTGACAGCTTCTGTACAACATATATCTCTTTTTCTGTGGACAATCTCATATAAATTCTTATTTCAATTATCAACTACAAAATTAGTTGCCAACATATATTTTTGTGCACTTGAGTTTAAAATCAGGTTTTAGTTCAGTATTATTGAATATCACTATGTTTACTAATATCAAAACATGTAAGTAAAATGTGAATTCTCAGATCTTCATAGAAAATGACATTTTGCAACCATTATACATATAGATAGATCACATTTTAGATAGATTAAAAATGAAGTATTGCAGGCATTTTATGATCTCTAAAATTCTTTTGCTATTTAGTTCCATAAAAAAATCTGTGATATAAATTGTGACAACAGAAAAACATTATGAAAATTACTTGAATTATGGGAAGAACTCTGTAAGAGGAAAAAAGAATGCCCTGAATTTAAAATGTGGCTAGACCACCAGGAATTTTACCAGTGGTCAGGAAAGTGTTTCTTTCTAGTAATTTATCCAAATCATGCTAACAATAAACAGTCAAGAATTAGTGTTTTAAAAAATATCATCCTCAGTAGTTTAAAAACATATCTTCTGTCACCTTAGTTACATACACAGGCAGGTTCCTGGCCAAAAAAACCTCCACAACCTAAAAAAAGTAAACTCAGAGAATAAAGCCCTATTTTTTCAGGGTTACTTAATTTCCAATCTATTATACTTTCAGCAGAAATACCATGAAACTATGATTAATGAATGTCTGAATGCTCAGTCCAGAAGCCAGAGTAAAGAGCCCTGTGAGGAATACAAGGCTATACAAATGTATCTGACGCACGTTAGAAGTCATTGCTTACTGTAAAAGACTTCTCTCCGTGCTTTTCCATTCATCATTTTTCTGGCTTGCTTTTGATGATCTTTTGCTCAGCAAAACCCAAAATCCCCCCCTGGTGGTGTTGGCTAGCCTAACATCTGGACTATCTGGGCGTTGCTACCTGCTTCCTCTTGGAACTGTCATCCATACACAATGAGAATCCAATCGGGATGTTAGTCAATGACAGGTGCAAAATTGGAGAATACCAATACCAAAGTGGAAAAATTACTTGCCTGACTTTGAACTGATTGGACTGCTGGGATAGGATCTAAACTTTGTTTCCTAAAGCCAGTTCTGCTCAAGGGAAAAATAATTCTAAACATGTAACAAACTGTTCAGATCCTGGCCATCAGATGCCTGTCAAGAACCGTGGCATTTACTAGTCCAAATAAATAAACCCCCAAAAAACGAGATTTATGAAAAGGTGATAGGACAAGAGAACAATTCACTATGTGCATCAACTGGTTGTTTTTTTTCATCATAGCCTCAGTGTAGATGAATCATTATTTTGTATTACTGTTAAATCATCATATTTGTTTTTTAGAGGTCCTATAAATCTTCATGGTAGAAATTGTGTGTGTATGATACATTCCTACAAGTGCTGTAACTATCTTGTATTAAAAATGCCAATTTTTTTCTATTCTTAATATTTTTGCCTAATGATTTAGGAATGGAAATTAATAATACAAGTCTAACAGAAAAGTATGATAAAGAGCCTTTTATTAGACTTAAATTAGAGCAGTTACAAACCTGACTTCTATATTGGACATAACTTTAAGGGAAAAAAAGAGTGGAAATATTTTCTGGAGGTAGGTACAATGAACAGCAGAAACAGGCTGAGGAAGATCTTAACCGGCTGAAGAAATTAATATTACTAATAGACCTCAGTACATGAAGGCTAATAATATTTATAACCAGGAGATGCTGACTACTGACACTTTCATGTTTTACATCTGTAGGTTGAGTTACCTTTTCACTCTTTCAAAACAGGTTTCTAAGACACTGCTTTTGCTTTCGTGATAGCTATTCTGTGGCCTTCAGGAGACAGCAGAAATACGAAGATTATAAGAAAATATCTGTGACAAATGTCATGAGAAATATTTTCATATTAAGGAAAAAGAAAATTCAGCAGTTAGCAAAAAAATCTTCATTTTAAAGTTTTTTCTGTTTCAACACATTAAGACAGCATAGGAATGCATGTTTTACTGGTGTAGAGTATAGCTAACTCTGCCAAGCAGCGTGTAAGTGGCTTTAGATGCTTCTTCAGACCCAGAGGATCAAAACAAGACGTACATCCCTCTATGCTACCTCAAAATAGCATCATCTATCTCCCTCTCCCCTCAAACTTGCTTCAGTGATAAAAGAGCTGCAAAAGAGTTTTTAGAAAAGGAAGAAGATTCCATATGTCATATAACAAGAAAGGGGTTTAGGGTAACTGGTTTAGCTTTATGTCCTCCTTCCTTCTTTAGCTAAAGAGGCTACAACTATTATGTATAAAGCTAGAACATTTGTGATTTTCAAACAGCCAGACCTTCAAAGGATACCAGTGCCTGACAGAGAGATGTAGGTTTGCTTGTTGAACTACAGCTCATAGACCTCCACCTCTCCCACCACAACAGCAACAATTCATACGCTCCTGGGAGTCATGCAGCATCACAGCTTCTGCAAGCTGCCCCAGGACCAGGAAGAAGCTGGGAAATTGTGCTGTGTAATTGTATTGGACAGAGTCAAGCCCAGGTTAATGTATTCCCTTTCTCAGTGGGGCTTATTAGCTTGTCTGCCAGATTGACTTATATCTCAGGCACTTCAGAACATTAATGGAGCAAGCACAGGACTTTTCATTGACACTAGGAAACTGGTGAAAGTCGAATGGAGGACTGTCTTACTGAGATACATGGTGAGAAATGTTGAGGGAACTGAGTCTGGAAAGCATGGATAAGGGGAGAGAAGTATAATTATTGCATTCAACTACATATACGGAGGATATAGGGAGGTAGAACCGGACTCTGCTCAGTGATTCATGGACAAAGGACAAGAAACAACAGTCACAGTTTGCACAAAGAAATATTTTGCATGGACAGAAAGAAATAAAAAATCTTCACAATGATGATGGTTAAGAACAGAAGCTAGCTTCCACAAAACTGTTGTGGAATCTCCACTCTTGGAGGTACTCAAGGCTTCACTGGTGAAGGCCCTGGGAAACTTGATCAAATGTTGTTGACTGTGCTTTCAGCAGAGGATTGGATAAGATGGCTTCCAGAGAATGCTTCCAAGCAAAATTATTTTATGATTCAGCGATTCTAACTAATAATAATATAGTTGTATAGAAAGAGAACAAAAATGAGAAGGCCAGAGCATTCTTTATAGCTTTCCATTTCCTTGATGTGCCACCATGCATTCATCAGCTGTAGGCATCACTCTGTCCCCTCCCCACAACAGGACTGAATTTTTTCCGTGCTTAAAACTAACAGCTTCCTTATTGCCATCATTTTTTGTGCAGCCCAGATGCTCTGTGAACAATTGTCTCCAAACTAAGAAATTAATGTACAAATGCATGCTCTGAACACATAAGTATTGTTAAATACTTCCTATTTCATGATGTACTATGTTATAAAACAGTTTTGCAACTCAGGAAAGGGAATAAACACTTCCTGAGGACCAGGCAGTGTTATCAGTGTATTAGTTGTACCCTTTAGATGTGTAAATTGATACTTGCTGTTGATCTTTTCTAATCTAATTAATTTGAGATTTACTTTTTTATTTCCTACAACAATTTTGAAAGGTCTGTAAACTTTTCTTATTGTGGCTGTCATGGTTTCGGCCCAGTCAGCAGCTAAGCATCACACAGCCGCTTGTTCTCTCCGCCCCGCAAAGTAGGATGGGGAGGAGAATTGGAAGAAGAAGGTAAAATTTGTCAGCTGGGATAAGGACAGTTTACTGGGACAGCAAAGGAAGAAGGAAATAACACCACCACTAATAAAAGAATATACAAAGTTGGTGATACACAATGCAATTGCTCACCGCCCAGAACCCGATGCCCAGCCTCTCTCCTGCAGCGACTCCTCCTCCCCAGCCAACCCTCTCCCCTCCTCCCCCAGGATACCAGACATGACATCATATGGTATGGAACACCCCTTTGACTAGTTTGGGTCAGCTGTCCTGGCTGTGTCACCTCCCAGCTTCTTGTGAAAATTAACTCTATCCCAAATGAAAACTCGGACAGTAGCTTGTATATAAGGTCTGGTGAAAGGAATGTTATGGAAATGACACAGAGAAACAAAGCCAGGGTATAATATTAAATATATTAACAACTTTAACATTTCCTGCTATACTGAATTAGTATTATAAGAGATTAATATGTTATCTCCTAATGTCTCTCTCCTGTTACCTATTTTGTCAGCCACCCATGCCATATGAGAGGGACAGATATCCTGGAAGCATTAGGTAGGGCTGTATTTGTATGTTTTCCAGTCCACAGAGGGAGGATGGAAAGGATAAGCTTCTCTGACAGATTAAATACTACAATGGACATCTTCACAAAGTCTAAAATTATACACAACTTTAAAACCATGTTCTACCTTTATAAACCTATTTTCTTTACATGCAAGAGGAGTGTACATTTATAATGTTTGAATCTTGGCACTGATGAATAGACTCTCAGTGGTGCTGCTGCAGAACTAATTAAAACCACAGCTGGGGGAAAAATTATAAGGACAAGGAGAAATCTGGAGCAATTTTAGTTTCCTCCCCCTGAAATACACTCAAATGCTCTCAGCCTTTTTGTAGAAATACTCAATACCAGATGAAGAAGCATAATTTACTTCTCACTAGACTGCAGAATAAAAATACTCACATAATGAATATTTGAAAACTGATTGCTATATGGCATTGCCACCACACACAGAGCATTAGCTCTCCTTCTACTGTTTCTTTTGTTTGTTCTTCTTAGGGAAAGAGATCAAAGATGCCCACTCTGAAAATAATGACTCTCAAATGCTGATGATACACATCAGGCAAAGAAAGTCATCTCTGCATGCTTCTGCTCCCCGTTTGGAACAGTGCAATACTGACAGCTAGAGGAACTGACAACAAGAGAGACATTTATAGTATAATGTCATACGTGTTTTCATAATGAGAAAAAAATGTTAGCTGCTGTCTACCATAATATTTCTACCTCCCAAAACTGTTTTCTTCCCTCTTTCCTCCTCACCCACACTTTCTCTCTTCCATATACTTTTATTTCCTTACTTTTGCCTAAATTCACTGCTTTCATATTTGTCCATTTGGGAATGCTACTTAAACATTTAGGACTCAGACATTGCTTAGCAAAAGACTCTGACTTTTGCTTTTGTTCAGCAGCCCATTTTGTCTACCCTCCCAGCTTACTCAGCAAGGTATCCCTGTCCTCCCAGAAGAGGAGGTTGCTGTTTCCAGGGAGAAGCTGGCGAAACGGAATACACGGCTGCTGCTGAGCTGCCTCAGCACAAAGACTCGCTCCAGTGGTTGTTGGAAGTGAACTGCACTAAGTTACTAGACTTTGGGCTGAGGTGGCCAAGGAGTGCTGTCATGCTTCCTCCTCTGGCTAAGGCCTGAGGAATGCAAACACTGTGAGGGGATAGTAATAAAGGAATGGGGAGAGAGAGATGCCTGTAACTATTTGCAAGATGATCTCCACACCATCCTGAGAAAGAACCAATGAAGATCCTGCAGCTGCATCACCAAGAAAGGTGAGGGCTCAGAAGAGATTTCCCATCAACAGAAGCAGGAGCAGCAGGGCAGTTACTAGCCCTCTTGTCAGAACAGCACCCGCGGTAACAACCCCCTGGACAGCTAGGGAAGAGAGCTTCTGCCTTTCCATGCAGCAGCAGGTTGCTTTGTTGATACTGCACATGCAGCAGGTCCTGCAGGGGCCTTGTGTTACCAGGTGGAGTGACTGAGAGTTTCAGTCCTGGCTGCGTCTGCTTATCCTGCTTGCTGCAACAGCTCTGATGCCAGCGAGATCAGGCCCTTTCAGAAAGCCCATGACTACCACGTAAGATAAAACAGCGATGAGTTTTCAACTCCTGAACACATCACGTCCACACGTGTGTCTCTGAGCCTCAACTATGAGCATACTTTAATGTGCTCCCACTCGAACTCTATGAAGGCTTCTAAATCCGGAACCAAGACAGTTAGAGTAGAAAATATGTTTCAAAGAGATTATTTAAAGGATCTTGAGAAGCTGTAGTATTGAATTGCCTTCTACCTACTGCTGCTCTGTCCTCTTCACGAGTGCAATTCCTCTCCTCACAACCTCCCCAATGTTTAAAGAGAAAGTCTGGTAGTTATAATTCCAATAGTCTTTAAACATTTCAGTGAAAAACATATCTCTGGAAAATAATTAACAAGTAGCTGATAGGCTGATCTGATAGCTCTTCTTTTAAGATTATGTAATACTTTGTGCATAACCATCTGACTATTCTAGCAACAAGACGAGACCAATATGACATTTCTCATATACTCTGCAGTTGAATAGGACTGCATTTCAAAGCAAAACAACATGTGATTAGTTCTATTTTAAGGATTTCAAAAGTTACCATGGCATTGAAAATGCTGTATTATTCACAGAAGTTATGAAAAAAGGTTAATGACATCAGGGAAAGATGATCAAGATAACACAAATGGCCTTACATTTGTTAAAGGCAAAGAACACACATAGAAAGGTGTGGCTAATCAGGTAACAATAGGTATCGTCCCCTTCCACAGACACCATCTTTTCTTATTATGACTTACTTATTACTAATGTATGTATCCTTTTACTCAATAATATTTACACTGCCCAGATCAAGAACTTTTATATGAGAAACTGCCACTACGTTGCTCGTAATGTGTGAGACGGCACTTCTCAGGAACACACCTCAGGAGGAGCAAGCAGCTGCATGCAACTCTGGAAACACTTGGCAAGAAATGACAGACGCGTACAGAAGAACTGCTTCCCATATTTTCTAGTTGAACCAACAAGTCTATGAACCATGCTACTTAGCACACCAGACCAACCCTAGCAACTGATAACCTAAAATTTCCTTACAACAAGAGAAAAAACAGCTCACTCTTTAACAAGTTACACAGACAGATACTTCAAAAGTTTAGGTCATGATATATGGCTAAGACACTAGTTCTGCAATCAATATTCCCATCTGTGGCAAATCAATTTTTCTTTATGCCCACCATGATTTCAAGCTGTTAGCAACTCGAGAAACATTTGCACTTTGAAAGGTACTGTACTATCGAGCCTCATTCATATAAGGACTGATAAGCATTCTTTAAGATAATTGTGAATATAAATTAAGCACAACAAATTATTCTTAATATATTTATAGCACCACTTGCCGTAATTATTTTGTGGGTAACTATGCAAAAACATAAGCAGAAAAGATCCTCAATTCTAGGGGCTTACCACATAGTTTTTTTGTTTGTTTTAATTTGCTATGAATTTTTACACCTTAAGTACAGACTTTAAATTGTTATTTTTTCTGGACTTATTAATGCATCAGATTTATTCTCAATAGCAAAATAACAAAATGTTCTGCTAAGATGCATTACCTTTTGCATAAAAGCCAAAACTCATACAGCTTTACATGATATAGCATTACTCAGAGCAGAAGTGAGTAACATAACAATACTGATTGGCAAGAAAACATTTACAGTTGTACCTCTGCCTAATTAATTCAACAGTGACATTCATCACTATCACTTTGGGTACCCAGAGTAGTGTTAATTACTAGCAACATACAGTTATAAATAATTTAACAGCATATTTTCTATGAATATTAGATTTTTCCATAATAAATGTCTTGTAAACACATTGCTTAGATTTCTGAGATGAGTTCTATTACAATTTCTGATGTGTATGTTGAGATAATAATTGGTGAATGTTGCATCTGCATACAGCAATTAATGTATACACATTAAATATAAACAGATGCACATTTATATCTAGGCATACTGAATTCAATGAGCAACCTGTATTGTTCTGCATCAAAAAGATGCAGATATTGCTATAAAAAAAAATCTGTAAACTGACTTCTAAGTAGCAAAACATACAAAAATTAAACTCTAGAGATTATCTGGTCTACAGTAAACTCATTTTCATTCTACTTTCTTCTTGGTTCTTCAATATGCAAACACTTTAAAGTAACATGAAATACTAAATAATTTTCTTAGAATGGGGTAAGATAAGCAAAAAATGTCTTTGGACAAGAAAATGTCTATTATCAACATGATTAAAGTTACTAATAACTGTTCTTGTGCCTCTTTACAGGTATACTTAGATATTTTTTATGTCATGCAGAAATCTGACAAGATAATAACAGAATGTAATAATGCATCTTACCTATTAGTAACAGAATATGACATTGTATTACATTATCATGATGAATAAAGCTTGCCTTAGGCCACAATTGGACTTCATCCTTTTTAAATAAACATAAATGAAATTTCTTCACTATATTTGATCACAGAGGGAATCACATAAAACATACTGTTCATGTAGTTAAAGACTTCGAAATAACACTCAGACAGGAAGAACTGAATTAGCAGAAACTACTTTTATATTGACAAGGCTGCACCTGAGTCACNGCAGGGTTTTCAAGCACTGGAACGGGCTACCCAGGGAAGTGGTTAAGTCAGCATCCCTAGAGGCATTTATAAGATGTGTACACATGGCACTTAGGGACATGGTTTAGTGGTGGACTTGGTAGTGTTAGATTTACCATTGGACTCAATGATCTGAAAGGTTTTTTCTAATCTAAATGATTCTATGATTTTCTGATTCCTCAATACTTCACTTGAAACATTGTTTTGAAAGTAATTAGATACCTATTTTCTCCTCTAACATATGACTTTCCTATGAAAGTCCATAGCTGTAAACCAGGAAATCTGGGCTCAATTCTTGTTTCCACCCAGCAGGATTGCATAACTTGGGGCAAATTGCTTCACTTTGTTGTACTTTAATTTTTCCATAACAGCCTGAGAAAAGTATGTTTCTAATAGCTGGCACTTCATTATACCAAAATGGGAATACTGCCCATTAAAATAAAATGCAATATAAAAAGTCATACAGAGCTTTTTTCTATCAAGTGTCAATAATGAGGGTACCAAAAAGAATCCATCTGCAATTTCTCATGTCTCTTGACACTAAAGCATCTAGAAGACAATTGCATTTACATTCAAGATTTACAATCTGAAATATTATTCACTAAATTTTGATAAATGCTTTAATCTTTCTGCAAATTCAGTCTCAAAGAACATATATATGAATTACAATCTATACCGTGTAAAAAATGTAACAGATGATCATTCATTTTCTCTGTTCTAATTTTCTCAAGAAAAACCTCAGGAAGTAGGAATCATCTGTCATTAACAGAAGTTTTATTTAATACTTCACCTACCATATTGCGTACATGTACGCAGAACTCAGAACAGTTGGGTTCAAAGGGAACTCTGGAGATCACCTAGTCCAACCTCCCTGCTTGAAGCAGGGCGAATATTGTGATTCTTTTAAGAAAGAAATGTGGCAAGTCATTGGCAGAAAAAGTAAGTGAAATTTGTAGTAATTTTTTCACTGTTGTTGGCATTCACATTAAATTTCTATGGATTGCTTATCACAAATAGCAAATGAATCTCTTTTCTCCCTCACTACTTAAAGAGAAACTTTTAAAAGCTCACTGAAACACAGTGCTGCTGTGCTGCTGCTACCTTTGTCTTCTGTACACCTACCAAGTTCCATTAGCTTTTGCCTGCACCCACCAGAGCAAGTGCAAAGAAGCAAAACCCCATGAAGTTTTAGCCTGAAAACTGTAGTGAGTTCTTGAAAAGCCATGATCCTGCACCTGGACCTACATGTTTAAACTGGAATACATGTATCTGGAAGGATACATACTTGTATCATAGCATCATAGAATCATAGAGTGGTTTGGGTAGGAAGACAGCTTTAAAGGTCATCTAGTCCAAATTTCCTGCAATGAGAAAGAACATCATCAACATGGGCAAATGCCAGATTCTGCACCTGGGAAGGGTCAACCCTGGCTATACATACAGACTGGGCGATGAGATGCTGGAGACCAGCCATGCTGAAAGGGACTTGGGGGTCTTGGTCGACAGCAAGTTGAACATGAGTCAACAGTGTGCCCAGGCTGCCAGGAAGGCCAACCATATCCTGGAATGCATTAAGCATGGCATTGCTAGCTGGTCTAGGGAAGGGATTGTCCCACTCTACACTGTGCTGGTGTGGCCTCACATCGAATACTGCATGCAGTTTTGGGTGTCACAGGACAAAAAGGACATAAAACTATTGGAG
>VXBL01005928.1:3660-16968 GCA_013400195.1 Aramus guarauna
TGCGTGCAGAATAAGAGTTACTGTCAGTAAACTGTAAGCATTTACAAGTAGGCTTTTTTAGTCTCTTTCATAAGGCTATAAAACTTATAAACCCCTAAGAGTTTTTTGGGAGTTTTTTGTTTGTTTTGGGTTTTTTTCTTGAGTCGTTTGTTTTGGGTTTTTAAATATTATTGTTGAATGTTCCAGTATGGTATTCGAGGTCTGCACCTGCAAGTACTGGTGAGAGTAGATACTTATTTCAAGAGCAGGTCTGTGGATTCCAGTGATTTAATAAATGCTTAACTTGGATGGAATGACTGCTGAACTTTAGACTTTCGGTTCCATATGGTAGTTTGAACAAAATGAAATAGTATCATTTTAGTTACTCCTCCGTTGTTGTGTTTTCCATTTGTTTTCCAGTTGTTCCCAAATTGCTGACTTATGGTGGCCTCGCCTAGGGAGAAAAATTTTTGTTGTGGTGACCAGCCGTTGAGTCCGCTTGCTGTCTTTGAAGTCACTTCACCACTTCTGACCTAGCTGTACACAGGTCCTGTTCTCTGGCTGCAGTGTAGCCGGTAGTCTCCTTCTAACAGTGGCAGCTACCTCAGCTGAAGGGCCCTGGCTTCAATCACTACAGCTGCCTTTCTTGAGTGATTGGTGGTGTATGGTAACCTAACTATTCTTAATGATGATTTCTGGAGTTGTTGGTTTTAGTGTCAGGGAAGCCTGTCTGGTAATGTCTTAAGACTGGTTTTATTTGCAAGTTTGAAGTGCTTTAAAGTTAAAGTGCTCCAATAAAATGTGTTTCTTTCTTTAAGGTCAGTGAAGGATCTTCCATCCTTTTGTTTTTAGAGGTCTTCCTAACGGTTCAGAGGTAGTCCTCAATCCTGAGGTACCAATTTGGCAAAGTAACTGTCATTTTGGGAGTAGCCTATTAAGATGACAGTTACCTCTGAATGTGTACCTCAGAGGCTTTTTTTTTTTTCTCATATTCATTGTGTTACTTTGTTTTCTCTCCTAGATTCCTGTTAGAGCAGAACAATTAGTGAATGAAGGAAATGTTTGTTTTGTTTTAAGATTACTATGCTAACTAGATTATAAAGAGTAACACTACCCAGCAATTTCATGTCCATCACTGATGCTGCTCCTTAGAGTGGTGCTACTCTACCCAGATGTGGCCAGTAATATATAAAATGAAAAACTAGTAACCCTGACTTTTTTCCAGTAATGTTCTTTGACTTGTTCTAAAGCATGGTAAGCTGTTCTAGCTGATATATGCCATCATGCCGAGGTCTGTAAAATTTCACCTATAGAGACTTTAATTTGACCACCTTTCAAAAAAACTCCCCACCCCCTTTTTTTTTTTCCTGTGAACTTGAATTACTCCAATTTAAATGTAAAAATGAACTTGGGTAGATCCTAATCTCTTACCCTAAGTGGGTAAGAACTGAAAGATTTGGTAGATGTCAGACTTCTGGTCTGGTATGTACTAAAATAAAATAATAATATGTATTGCAAAACTAATTTTTCTAATTGAGAATTCATCACAGAATGGCCTGGGTTGGAAGGGACCTCAAAGATCATCTAGTTCCAACCCCCCTGCCATGGGCAGGGACACCTTCCACTAGCCCAGGTTTCCCAAAGCTCCATCCAACCTGGCCTTGAACACTTCCAGGGAGGGGGCATCCACCACTACTTCTCTGGGCAACCTCTTCCAGTGCCTCACCACCCTCACAGTAAAGAATTTCTTCCTAACATCTAATCTAAATCTACGCTCCTTCAGCTTAAGGCTGTTACCCCTTGTCCTGTCACTACATGCCCTTGTAAACAGTCCCTTTCTCAGCTTTTCTTGTAGCCTGCTGTAAGGTCTCCCCAGAGCCGCCTTTTCTCCAGGCTGAACAACCCCAACTCTCTCAGCCTGTCTTCACAGGAGAGGTGCTACAAGCCTCTGATCATCTTCGTGGCCCTCCTCTAGACTCACTCAGAGTTATTCTTCCCTAGTATGCAGAACAAAGGTAGCTTAAGTCCAGTGTATAATCTTGTGCTTGCTGTTGAAATTTTGAAATACATATATTTCCAGCTTTCTAGATTCAGTGTAAGTGTTGTGAACTCAGTAGCTTAGGAGAAGGTATCTTCTAGAATAGTTCCCTGGCAACATTTCTGTTATCTTGGTAACCTTTTGCAAATGCCTTGACAAGCATAATGTGTGCTAAAATTCAGTACAGTGCTTAGTCTCCTAGTACACAAAGGACCTATCAGATACTGGCAAGTATTGTCTGTTCTTCCCCATGTCTTTACAGTTCAAGTTGAAGGCCGGAGGTAAGTTAAACTTGCAGATTAGACTGTCTTTATTCAGTCTACCAGGAATGATAAATAAAACTATCACTTGGAGGGTGGAGGTCATGTAACTCGTATAATTATACTTGGAAGACAGTTGGCCGTGTCTGTATGATTCTATGTCTGTTTCATAACTACATGTGTTTTAGGTAATGATCAGAACACCAAAGTAAAATCAGAATGAGAGCTAGCATGTTAAGAGATACATTTTCTACTTCCTTCTGAAAGCTTTCCAGTTGCAGAGAGCTTTATTAAGTGGACATAATGACTTTTTTTCATTAATCCCCTTCAGACAAGTTCTTTGTCTTAATGGTGAAAGTGTCAGAGTGTTAACACTTAAGGATTAAGGAATATACAGGTGTCTGATATATCTGGAAGCCGCAGATGGTTGAATAGTCATATGGCTGACAACATGTTGGTAGGGAGAGGGAGCATTCACAGTGGCTGTCCTCAGGGTCATCCCTACTGCTGAAGGGAGGAGGAAAAGGCTTCTCTCAGTGGATAAGGATAGAAATTGCTTTTAGTCCCTAGACTGCAGGAGTACCCCTCAGGTGAATTGCATCTTTGTCTTTTGCACCTCCATTTTGTCAGTAAAAGCACTTTATTGTTAGATGCTAGCCATAAGACAGAGGGCACACAGACTGTCTTCCCATCCATGTCCTCTCTTAACAGTTCAAGTTGGGGGGGAGACTCACTCCTACCCTCAGTTATACCTGTCTGTATACCTGTGGCTTGTATGGAGAGAGACGAGAAAAATTTGCTGTTACATATCACTAGGGACATGGGGCTGTACTAATGGATGAAAAGTATATTTGTACATGGTAATATCTTGCTGTGACTGTGGAGGGGAACCAGAGGTGAAGGAAGCATTGCATTACAGGTAGTTTTAGGCTAAATGACCGAAGAACAGAATTTATATGGATTCATTTAAAGTGGAGTTTTTATTTTGGTTTTTTTTCCATATGTATAAAATTAATTGAAGGAGGAAAAGTGGGGGGATGAGAGTTTGCTGTGAATAAACATCCTAGTTTTCAGTCATATCTAGGCCTCTAACCACATTTCTAGACTTTATGTTTGGGTGGGGGTGGTGCAAGGTTAATTATAAAGCAGGGATCAGCATAAAAGGCAGAGGTGTGGTTGTCTGTTCTTGTGTGTGCTCGGTTTATCTGTAGGACAGACTTCTATAAAGCCTCACCTGCTTTTATGGGGAAGGATATTCTGCCTTCTGAGATCCTGATTTCATTGGAAGATATCTTTTTTCCTTTTTGAAATTTTATTTCTCCCCTTCTACACTCCTCACTTCAGTGGACTCATCCTTGTTTCAAGTGCCACAGGACAACTTAATCCTCTCTGCAAATAAGTATGTGCATTTCCAAAAGGAAAAGGGATGTGGGGTTTTTTTGAGGGGTTGTTATTATCAATACCTAGATTGATGCAGAATATCAGGAAATAAAATTAAATGTTTATATTAGCAAATTTAGTTCAGGTCAGATACAATGCTTTCTGGAGAGAAAATTAGGTTACAAAGCTAAAAAGAGAAAAGTCTGCTGGCTGCTGCTGCTGCTGCAAGTTCTTACTCTGAAGTCCTATCTGGATGAATGTACTTTATCACTTCACTTCTATTTGTGCTGCATGCACAGTGAAGTAACTTCAAAGCAGGGGTTTTGATCACAGCTTATCATCAAAGTTTCAGAAAGGAACATGGTTGTTGGATAAGCAGGGTATGGTAGGGACACAAGTGACTCCAAGATGGTCCTTTATTATTGAAGTCTTCTTTCTTGCCATCTTTTTATCACCTTTCTGCTACTACAGAACAAGAGGAATTAAGTGTTTTAAGGAAGCTGTTTCTAAGGAAAAATTGTCATATACTCAAAATCATGCAGGTGTTCTTTTAAAGTACATTTTTTTCACAATCCAGTAAATAACTTTTCAGAGTAACTTCAAACAGTTCTTTGTCCTCTTAACTACTTCAAGATCTAATTAGTTTCATGAGTATGTAAATACCATACTGGTTTCAGAACTAATACTTTGTGCGGTTTTTTTTTCTTCCATGTTTTAAAAAGCACCGGCAGTATGAGGATTGGTCTGTTCTGATGTCCACTACTTTTAGGGAGATTCACTGGTTTCACAGCTTGATTTTCTTCCCTCCCTCTTGTCCTCTTCCCCCCCCAACTTGTGCAGGATGTGTTTTGTTTTCCACCAAAAAAATCTGAAAGACCTGTATATAAGCAAAGAAAATACCATGTAATGTCACAATGCTGATGGTTCTCATCTTGTATAGAAAAAAGTATGAATAGCAGTTTAATAAGTTGTCATTGTCCTTGCTGATGAATCCAATGCTGACTGCAGTACTTAAATTATTAAAAATCTTTATCTTTTATTTATAGCTATACTCTTTTATAAGTAGTGATTTTTGGTTTACGTTTGGAGGGTCAGTAAAAGACCAGTACTTTCATAGAATAGAATCATAGAATCATCTAGGTTGGAAAAGACCCTTAAGATCATCAAGTCCAACTGCTAACCTAACCTTCCCATCCCATCACTAAACCATGTCCTTAAGTACCTCATCTATCCTTCTTTTAAATACCTCCAGGGACGGGGACTCAACCACCTCCCTGGGCAGCCCATTCCAGTGCCTGACAACCCTTTCTGTGAAGAAATTTTTCCTAATGTCTAACCTAAACCTGCCCTGGCACAACTTTAGACCATTCCCCCTAGTCCTATCGCTTGTTACCAGGGAGAAGAGGCCGACCCCCACCTCACTACAACCTCCTTTCAGGTAGTTGTAGAGGGCGATAAGGTCTCCCCTCAGCCTCCTCTTCTCCAGACTAAACAACCCCAGTTCCCTCANGACAGGCTTTAGGACAGGCTGAGAGAGTTGGGATTGTTCCGCCTGGAGAAAAGGCGGCTCCGGGGAGATGTAATTGCAGCTTTCCAGCATCTGAAGGGACCTACAGGAAAGATGGAGAGGGACTGTTTATCAGGGAATGTAGTGATAGGACAAGGGGTAATGGGTTTAAGCTGAAGGAGGGTTGATTTATATTAGATGTTAGAAAGAAATTCTTTACTGAGTGGTGAGGCACTGGAACAGGTTGCCCAGAGAGGTTGTGGATGCCCTCTCCCTGGAAGTGTTCAAGGCCAGGTTGGATGGGGCTTTGGGCAACCTGGTCTGGTGGGGGTGTCCCTGCCCATGGCAGGGGGGTTGGAACTAGATGATCTTTAAGGTCCCTTCCAATCCAAGCCATTGTGATTCGTAATACAATGCTGAATTTTGTTTTCTGTGCCTTGCTGTTACTGCATATTATAACTTTGACATCTATTGCAGCTATTCACTATTTAAAGCTGATAATCTGTTTAGGTTGAGATTCGTATTAATATTGTAGAGAGTGAATGAATATTCTGCAGTTGGTCTGGAAAAATGAAGATCATATTATTGGTTAGTAGCCATGGCAAGAGACTTGCCATTCTTAACAGCATATGCTTTCACTTAAGTGATTTATGTTTCCAGTGTAAACAGTTACTTGAATGCATTTGTATGAAAACTGTTTTAATCTAAGATAAAAAGGCTGAACAGGAAGAAAATAGGTAAGACAAATACAATTCATGACTGGTTGCTCAGCTTTTTTGAGATTCAGATTAAAGGCAAGAGATCATTTTCCTTGAGTCCTGTTTTCAGGTGGGTTGTTTGGGTGTTTTGCCTGATCGCTGCAACGATAGAATGAAAATTGCTATTGATTTACATTGTCTAATCATGTCTATAAGCTATTCTTAAAATTAGGTCTGTAAGGAGAAATTTTTCTGTGCTTTGAGTATGGGCTTAGGGTCTCTATCACTGTGATCATGGTTCAGTTTACAAATTGTTTCATTGCAGAAATTCCTAACAAAATTATTTGTCCATTTTCTTGTGACTAGAGGAGGTCTTAGTTTCCCCAATAACTTCACTTGAATTCCTCTCCTTACTCCAAGCTAATTTAAGAAAGATAACATTATTTTCACCAGAGTAGCGGCAAGTCAGTATTTGTGTGCAACGGAGACCCAAGTTAACACCTCCGATTCATTAAACAGTGTTATGATTGTAGTTACTGTGTGTTGATTATAGTAGTTTGGGCATGTGAGTCTCAAATCCATGAATAGATGGGCTCAGAGTACAGCCTGTCATAGTTTTGGGTGCGTACAGAGCTAATGTGGGTAGTTATTTTCTAAGTATTCTGTGGCCCTGCTTTTTCTTTTTTTAAGTGCTGACTTACTACTTATTTGTCAATGTCCTTATTGGTTACTTAGGTTCAGGTTCATAATAATTAAATTTTGACTTTCTAATCAATGTTGCGAATAATAGTTTGTCCTAATAAGCATTTTGAATGTTCATGTGTTTTGTCTGCTTTAAAAACTGATTGGTAGTTGCTGTAGCACAAGTCTTAAGTATTGATGTATAATTACTTGGCTTACTTCCACACACACACAGTTTTTGGTGTCTTCTGACCCTCTCCCCCAAACTGGTGGCCTGCCATTGCTCATCTTGAAGACAAATAGTGATTGTGTCATGAGCAAGTTATAAAACAGCTATAGAAATTGCCTGTAAACAGTAAGAATCAATGATTGTTAAAGCGCAGTCATGTCTGAATGCAGGAAGCAAAGTTTGTTCTTTACTGTGAGCCTTCATGAATAAAGTTGTAGAAGCCTGCTGCATTAAAATGTTTCAAGTACATCAGCAAAATATTTGCTTTTGCAAAACTTAACTGATGTCACAAATTCTTAAGCTTGGCTTAGGAAAATATTTTAATTATGCTTCTTTTCAATCTAGTGTTGCAGTGGCATTGTCTCAGTGTACTAGGCTCCAAGGGCTCAGAACACAGTATCACAGCCTGACTGCTCTGAGGGGTTATGTGTTGGTAAAGGTTCAGGCTGCTGAGGAGACAAATCCAGGTTGCCTTCTAGTGAGGTGATTATAAGCTCAGTGCAGCTCCCTCCTTGACAGTCCTACCCTACTGTGCAAAGTAGGTATACGTACCATACCACAATAATGTTTGAATATAGGAAGTAAAGAAATAGTACCCACTGGAACCCAACTAATCGTTGCTATGTTAGATCTAATCTTATACAGATACTTGAGGAAAAAAGTTTATAAAAACTTAATGGTAACAAAACTGGTAACACAAATAGCACTCACAATGGCAATTAAGGCAACTGGCAGTGCCATACAGTCAGGCATCCCTGGCTGGGAGGATGTCTCTGCTCTAAGGTCAGCTTTCATAGAGTTGCTTTACCTACGTGCAGTTACTTGTGAGTTGCGATCCAAAATCAGACTACAAGTTCAGACTTGCAGTTTGTGCTCCAAGATCAAGTCACAAACCACAGGTAAGGAGCTTTTCGGCTTTTTCATTGTGAACACTTCTTGTAGTTTCACGTACCAATATGCATCCTCTCAGTTCACATCATCTAGGAGCTCTTCTAAGCAAAAGGAGGGGTCGAGTTGTTGGTCACGACACACAGGTCTGAGAATAATTTGTTACTTATGAACCACAGATTACTGGTGAGCTAAAAAACTTGAAAGTGGTTTGTTAAATGGCAGCTTTTTTTTCCTCTCAAAATAGGATATGAAACTTGTACTCCCTCAATATTGGAAGGTGTGTGTAGCAGCAGCAGCATTACTTGCCTGGGTTGTTGAGAACTGGCTGTTTTAGACTTAAAAGGTCACTTGGAAAGATCAGCCAGCCTCCTAAAGAGATGTGAACCCAAGAGTTTGATTTGCTGTGATTAATTAACCTAACTGACTTAGCTAAGTGCAGTAACTTACCACTCCATTACCTTCTAACAGCAGGGTTAGGTATGTTTGCTCTGAGCTTGCTCTTCCAGAATGTTTGAGTGATCCTTTTCACTTTGGAACAATGTTTCTCAGACTAACATAATAGCAATGAAACCTAATCTTCAAACAAAGGCTGATGACCTAAGTATCCTCTGTGAGGAAGCATATAAGCAGAGAACAGAGACATGTCTTATTTTTTCAAATAGACATTTCCCTCTCTAGTTTCCAGAGGCCTGTCTTTGTAACTGTTACTAAACCAAACTAAGTAAACTTGTGTACAATTATAATAAATTATTTGGGTCAACTCCATCTTGCAAGAGCATGAGTAAGGTCAAAATATGTGCATTATTAAAACTTAAAGTTCACTTGCATTTACCATAGAATTGTAGCAAGCGTATGACCTGTACAATAATAAGGTGCGGCTGTCAAATCCTGGGCAGTGGTTATTTTTGTGCATATGTTTTTTGGATTCAGGCGAAGAGGAGGATAGCTAACTATCAATAAGGAGAAGCTAAGCTGCTTCATGTTTGCCACGATGCAAAAGTGTGCAACTTAAGGCAATTACACTGACCTGTGACAGCTTGTTACCCTCGTGTCTGTGCATGTTCTTGCCCCGTCATTAAATGCAAGGTAACTTGCAGTAGACTGAACAATTAGAAGTGAGTTAAAATTTACCTTTGGATAAAGGCATGCAGGGAAGGTTTCTCTGGCTTTGAATAAATACTAGGTCTCTTTTACACATTTTTTTTATAAAAACATTATCTTGTAAGATATCTTTAAGCAGGGAGAGCTGTGCATTTATTAAATGATCAATCAGTAAGATGGAACATATACAAGGCTTAGTCAGGAGTAGTTTTGCACTGTCTGTAAGGAATTAAGTGGATGCTTTAAAAACTTGTTCTTCGGAGTACTGGTATATTGTGTAAAGTCACAGGAAAAATTGTAACAATGTGGTGAAAAGAAATGCAATCATTTATTAACTTTACTAAGTGATAAACCTTACCACTGGTTTTAAAGCTGTTTGGCTAAACTCTCATACCTGTTTATGATGGTTCCATAGCAGCAGGACTGAAAAATACTGAAATTGAACTATGCCTTCAGTTGGCAAAGGCAAATCCATAATAAGCAAAAGAGGTTGTGCTTATCCATGGTGCTTGAGGGAAGAGTAGGCTGTAGCTCTTAAACAACCCTTTAAAAATGCTCTATGCATATGTCTTTATTGTTCTAGTACTAAAGATGTGCATAATTTTGCAGTAACAGGCAAATTTTTTTCAAAATCAGTTTTGCTGTCAAAGAATGATTGAAGGGTTTGTGTATAGATAAATGTTTCACTTCTCAGCTGTTAGAAAGGAAATAAGCTAGAAACTGCTTTTTATTTAAAAACCTGTACATGCATTAATGTAGAACTTAAAGTTTTATGTTGACAAGCACATCGTTTTTTTAATGAAGCTGTTGCAAGCTTATTTGCCACTAGTCAATTCTCTTATTCCCTCTTTAGCTTGATTCCTATTCAGTAGAACAGCCAGTGTGTGTGTTTTTAATACCAAATTTCAGATCCAATGTTTTGGATTCTTATGTTCAATTTTTTGTATGTATTGTTTGGACTAGTATGGGAAACAAGGACTTTTCAAAGGGCAAGCACATGGCAAAATGTCATTGAGTCCCTGTCCTGGTTTCAGCTAAGATAATCTTTTCCACAGTACATCAAGTACGAGGCCACTGTTTCGATTTGTGCTGAAACAATTGTTGATAATAGATATGCTTTCGTTATATAGAGATGTTTTTGTTATCATTGAGCAGTGCTTACACAGAGTCAAGGACTCTGCGTTTCACATCATCCCACTAGCAAGTAGGCTGTGGGTGCACAAGAAGTTGAGAGGGGAAACAGCCAGGACAGCTAACCACAACTGACCAAAGAGATGTTCCATGAAATACGACGTCATGCTCAGCATATAAGGGGCTTGGGGAAGAGGAAGGAAGGAGATGGGTGGCAGCATTTGGAGTGATGGCATTTGTCTTCCCAAGTGACTGTTACGCGTGATGGAGCCCTGCTTTCCTGGAGACATCTGAACACCTGCCTGCCAGTGGGAAGTGGTGAATGAATTCCTTCTTGTGCTTTGCTTGTGTGCGCCGCTTTTGCTTTACCTATGAAATTGTTTTTATCTCAACCCACAAGTTTTCTCGCTTTCACTCTTCTAATTATCTCCCCTATCGAACCAGGAGGGGCGTGAGGAAGTGGCTGCGTGGGGCTTAGCTGCCAGCTGGGGTTAAACCATGATGATCCCTTAGCCAACTATTATTGAATCTGGTTGTGACACTCCTAGGGTGGGAGGCAGGTGAAATAAGAAAGTATTACATTTAAATCAGTTTAAGTTCAGGCAAATGCTTAATACCTAGCTTTGCTATTGATAAGCCCTAAAAACCAGACTAAACCTGCAAGGCTTTATGGAATACATCTTTGGAGAACTTAAACTTTCTTTTGTTTTCTGGGGTATTCATTTATGTATTCTTAAAGTGGCAGACATAGTTGTCCTTTCCCCCAAAACCTGGAAGGAATTTCAGAAAGCTACTTGTATTTAGTATGAGACTGAATTTCAAACCTTTAGTTGAAAAGAGTTTTGGTTTGTTCTTTTTTTTTTTTTCTTACTGCATTCTGGCTATAGTATATGTATGTCACTTCCCACTCCCAACTCCTTTTACTTGAGGAATCTTGTTTTTCTTTAATTATTTTGTCACTTTGGTTTTGGCAGTGTGCTTTTTTCATTGTGCGTGCTAATGACTAGCTCTTTTCCCTTTCAGGCAAAATACCGTGTCTATAGTAAATTATAAACATCAGCTGATGTATTGATAGCTTATCTGGCTTAGTGAATATGTGGTATTGTCACTGTCACTTACTTCTAATCAGCCCATACGACTTGAGGTTTAGCATTTAAAGATTAGTACTCTTGGATGTAAATTTCATAACCACAGATGTACAGTTATTTTAGTGGTGGGTTATAGGCCTCTCCTGGCCTTTTTTCTTTCCCAAAACTGCACAAGGAACATATAGAGCAGCACATAATTAAGCATAATGAGGAAGGCTTTGATCAGACGTTCCCAAACTGGTTCCAGTTGATTCAAAGACCCAAACAATAGGAGAAGCCTTGATCCGTGAACTGGACCAGTCAAGATGATAATCTCTTGCAGGCACACCTATCTGTTCATCAAAGGGAAGATCAAGAGCTTCAAAAACCTCTGGACAGAGGTGAGCTAATTCCTACACAACTGTACTAATCTGAATGATGTATCCACTAATGGAACTTCTTGCTGTCTTTTATAAGAAAAACAAAGGATGAACAATAGATAAAGCATGATAAAAGTATACCTTTCTTCTGATGCAAGTGAAGTTAGCCATCCCCTTTGACTTTCTTTGTCCATCTATGTTAATTCCACAAATGGAAAATCTATCTGGCCTCTGGTTAGCTCATTTGGTAGCAGAGGGGGAGGAGGTATTTGGTTTATATATCTGCAATCCCAGTGGTATTGCTGTGGTGAATTGACCCTGGTTGGAGGCCAGGTGCCCATCAAAACCACTCTGTGACTGCCCTCAAAGCTGGGCAGGGGAGAGGAAATTTAATGAAAGGCTCCTGGGTCAAGATAAGGGCAGGGAGAGATCACTCACCAATTGCCATCACGGGCAGAACAGACTCAACTTGGGGAAATTAATTTGATTATTACCAAGCTAAACAGAGTAGAGAAATGAGAAATAAACCCCAGTCTTGAAACACCTCCCCCCACTCCTCCCTTCTTCCCAGGCTCAAGTTCACTCCCAATTTCTCTCCCTCCCCCTGCCCAGCAGCACAGAGGGATGGGGAACGGGGGTTGTGGTCAGTTCATCACACCTTGTCTCTGCCACTCCATCCTCCTCAGGGGGAGGACTTCTCGCACTCTTCCCCTGCTCCAGCGTGGGATCCCTCTCACGGGAGACAGTCCTCCACCAACTTCTCCAACATGAGTCCTTCCCACGGGCTGCAGTTCTTCACAAACTTGCTCCAGCGTGGGTCTCTTCCACAGGGTGCAGACCTTCAACACCAGACTGCTCCAGTGTAGGTCCCCCATGGGGTCACAAGTCCTTCCAACAAACCTGCTCCAGTGTGGTCTCTTCTCTCCACAGGGTCACAGGTCCAGCTAGGAGACTGCTCCAGTGTGGGTTTCCCACGGGGTCACAGCCTCCTTCAGGTGTCTCCACCTGCTCCGGCATGGGGTCCTCCATGGGCTGCAGGTGGAATCTCTGCTCCACTGTCATCCTCCATGGGCTGCAGAAGGACAGCCTGCCTCCCTGTGGTCTTCACCAGGGGCTGCAGGGGCTGCTCCGGCGCCTGGAGCACCTCCTGCCCCTCCTTCTGCACTGACCTTGGTGTCTGCAGGGTTGTTCCTCTCAAATCTTCTCACTCCTCTCTCTGACTGCAAAAGCTGCTGCAATGTTCACCCCCCCTGCTTCTTAACTCTGTTATCTCAGATGTTGCTACTGTTGCTGATGGACTTGCCCTTGGCCAGCAGTGGGTCCATCTTGGAGCCGGCTGGCATTGGTGCTGTCAGACATAGGGAAAGCTTCTGGCAGCTTCTCACAGAAGGCTCCTGGGTCGAGATAAGGGCAGGGAGAGATCACTCACCAATTGCTGTTGCGGGCAGAACACTTGACTTACAAAAAAATCGTCTAATTTATTACCGAGCAAACCAGAGTAGAGTAATGAGAAATAAACCCAAATCTTAAACACACTTCCCTCCACCTCTCCTTTCTTCCTGGGCTCAACTTCACTCCCAATTTCTCTTCCTCCTGCGCACCCCCTCCCCCCCACCAAGCACAGGGGGAGGGGGAGTGGGGGTTGTGATCAGTTCATTGCACCTTGTCTCTGCAACTCCTTCCTCCTCAAGGGGAGGACTTCTCACATTCTTCCCCAGCTTCAGCATGTGGCCCTTCCCACGGGACACAATCCTCTGCAAACTTCTCCAACATGAGTCCTTCCCATGGGCTGCAGTTCTTCACAAACTTGCTCCAGTGTGGGCTTCCCACAGGGTTACAGTGTTCTTCACCTGCCTTCATGGTCTGCAGGGGACAGTCTGCCTCACCATGGTCTTCTCCAGGGACTGCAAGGGAATCTCTGCTCCGACACCTGGACCACCTCCTCCTCCTCCTTCTTCACTGACCT
>VXBL01005928.1:17078-37197 GCA_013400195.1 Aramus guarauna
CTCCTCTATCTGGATGCAAAAACTATTGCTCCTTTTTTTTTTTTCCTCCCTGCTGCACTATGTTATTCCAACAGTGCTACCACCATCGCTGATGGGCTTGGCTTCGGCGAGCAGCAGTTCTGTCTTAGAGCTGGCTGGCATGAGGGAGGCTTCTAGCAGCTTCTTGCAGAAGCCAGCCCTGTAGCTCCCCTGCTACCAGAACTTGCCATGCAAACCTGAAACAATTTCAGAGATCACTCTGTTCATTGTATACATGCAGGTATGACAGAGGCTGCATGCTATGCAAGTTCCTAAAGTTCAGAGAACTATATTAATTTACTGGAGTGGTTTTTTTATTCATCGAATTACAGAATGGTTTGGGTTGGAAGGGACCTTAAAGATCATCTAGTTCCAACCCCCTGCCATGGGCAGGGACACCCTCCACTAGACCACGTTGCCCAAAGCCCCATCCAGCCTGGCCTTGAACGCTTCCAGGAAGGGGGCAGCCACAGCTTCTCTGGGCAACCTGTTCCAGTGCCTCGCCACCCTCACAGGGAAGAATTTGTTCCTAATAGCTAATCTAAATCTACCGTCCTTCAGCTTAAGGCCATTACCCCTTGTCCCATCACTACATGCTCTTGTAAACAGTCCCTCATCAGCTTTCATTTTAGTGACTTCTGTACCTGATACATAAATAACACTGCAAATTGAAAAGTTGCGGAGCTGTGCTGGAGTATTTTATGCACAATTATAGTTTCACAGGTTTTACAGAAGCATAGTATTTCTGATTATTTTCACAATTTTCTGCCATGCTGAAGGATGATTCTTTCTCCTGTTCAGAGTTCTTCTCTGAACAGTTTTAATTGCACTATCAGTTACTAATGGGCTGGAATGATGCAAATTTGTCTACAACCATTTTTAGGGATATCTTACTTTCTGTTGAGTTTACATTTTCTTCAAGTAACTGTTTGCCAATCTTCTACCACTCTTTAGGAAACAGATTTTGAAAAATGATAGAGAATTGCCCTACATCTTGCATTGTTTTGGTCATTAGAGCTAATAAGCCACATTTCATTTCTGCCTCTCTGAGGGTTGAGAGATGTCCAGTCAATCACTGCTGCTGAAAGTTTGTGAGGGCAAAATAGAGGAGTTCTTGCTGTTGAAGTTCATTGGGTTAATCTTTTTTTGTCTTAAGTTCATTATGCAGGTATTGAAGTGTACTTATGGATACTTGTAATATGTGGTGAGTTTTTAGGTGTTTGTGTATACCAGATTGCCAATCTGGAAATTTGTTATTACTTCATCATTATTTACTTGTTATGTTTTTTTAAAAATTACAGTATTTTAGCTCCATAAGGATCTGTACCAATCATTACAATAGCTTTTGTGAATTTTTAGAAAGAAAATGTGTAATCTCTTAGAACAGAAGTGGTTTTCTTAAATACAGTGAAGTATTGTGAGGGAATTGTATTAGAACAGACATTGATTTCATTGATCATCTAGCCTTGTTCAGATGAAAACATCGCTTAATTTAAACTACTTACGGAAGCTGTAAGTATAAGAAATAAATTGTAGGTGTGCAGTGAGAGGCAGTTTTTGTTAGGAAGGTTAGTTTCTTCAGCTGTGGAAGATTCTTACAGGTCTAACTTGGTACATGATCTCCTGGGGAGTTCTGATAAACCATGTCCTTGGATTAATTTTCATTCAAGTTCCATTAGTAATTTGAAAGATAAAATGGAAGGATGCTTATAAAATCTGAAAGAATAATTTTGGGCAGCATACGTTAAAAATAAAAATGGAAAGTATAGAGGAATAGTAAAAAGAAAACACAAGACTTGGAAAATATGCTTTAGCTATAACCAATTTAGTGTACTATCAAGGAAACAGCTTAAAATAGATGATCACTCTGAGGACTTTTTTAAGGCCTACTTCTCTAAGATGCTATTTTATTATACATGTTACAGGGAGGGGGAAAACATTTATTTGTCTTTGAAGCCTTCAGCATACAGAGTAATTCAGGAGTATTTGGAAAATCTATAGATTAATAATGTAGATATTTTTAGAAAACTTGTTTTGTATGAGTTGGTAACAATTAAAAAAAAAAAAACTAGTAAAAGAAAATGATGAGAAAAGTCGAATACAGCTTAAGAGTTCAGTTTAGTTAGTGGCGGGGGGGTGGTATGGAGTTATTTTTTTAAGAGTGTGGGTCTGTATGGATCATGTTGTCTTCTGTTGAGGCAAAAAATGTTGTTCTTTTACTGTTCCCCAAAAAAGCTAGAACAATGTTTTCTTAAGCCCTATGAAGAGAATTGTATGGTGTGATAAGTTCATCTTTCTTTGAGGGCCAGGATTATCATACTGTATTAGGTGACTGGACTACCTACGTATTAGTAGAATTAAGTGTTAAGTCTTGCAATAGAAGAAATAAAATTTTCCAACTTGGCAGTGAAGTTGTAATTTAATTGCCAGTGTCCTGGGGAATTAAGGGAAGAGAAAGCAGAAAGGTTTCTTTTCAACCAAATCTTACTCTTACAGCGGAGACATCGGTTCAATCCCCAACACTACAAATACAGAAAAGCATCCTTTTGTAACACTTTTCACAGAAGCAAGATCACATTCAATCACGCTCTTACCTTTTCTGGTTTTTGTGTTATACTGGGTTAGTAGGGGACCACAGGAACTTGGTTCCAGCGAGATTTACAGGTGGACAGCTGTTAAATATAATGTAACTGGAGAATTTTAAAGTACATGATTGCATAAGCTGAGTGTTAAAACAGGTGATCTGGAGAACTTTTTAGCATTTACGTTTAAACCTAGAAAAGTTAGCTTTTGTTTTAGAGGACTAGCAAGACCCGGCGTTACATATGACTTTTGTAAAGAGGTGCAACTCACATGCCTAAGGCTGAATTACAACAATTTTTCATTTAAAAAAAAAAAAAATCTATATTGCATTGCTAGTGGAACTAATTGCCATGAAGAATACTTGTGCTTCTGAAGGCCTTCTAGAAACTGCTGTATTTGTAGAGAAGCTCAAGACGGATTTTGAAATGTCCGTGTAAAAAACAGCACGAGAGGGAGATGCTGAGTTGCTGAAAAATTGGGCCAAGTGTTAAGTGCATTGTCCACAGATGGAATATTTGGCCTCTAAAAGGATATTGGCAATGCCTGAAGCATTTCTAATACCAGTAGTTTTTGTTGTCACAGGTTACGCACAATGTAAAGTAGAAGAGGTCGTGTTTTAATTGTGATAAAAGATACTATTGGAAATAAGAAGACTACAAACAAGAACTGTTCCTGCTCCAAAAACTTCTTTAGCTGCAGAAAACAGGGAAGAAACTCCTGTGTAGTTAGTAGTCATATACGTCTATATCTATACTGTTTCAACAAAGCAATGAATAGTAAGCAGGTCAGAAAGAATGGTGTTACGTGATTACCTTCTGTAAGAGCGAAGCTGTGTCCCCTGTGTACATGGAATAGGAATGGATTTCCTGTAGATCTACAACTGATAGCCTTAATTATTTTGTTGGCTTTAACAATAAAATAGGAAAACTTTTTGTGCGTTCTGTAGAAATGTTGGTTGTCTTACTCTGTATACCTCAAGACTGTCGCTTGCTTAATGTAAGCAAAGTGTTTATCTGTCGTATGTGATAATTGTATTTTGTGCTCAGCTGTAGTAGGTGAAGTTCTTTCTGAGTTAAGAGCTGTTCTGCCTTTTAAACCCATAAGGTGAAGAGGTCACTTAAATTAACTAATATAGTTCTTTCTTTTGCTGTACACAGTTGTGTATGCATGGATACACATACTTGAAATTTATTCTGGCTAGTGCTTGTTTTCATTAGCTGTCTTTCTAAGTGTTTGCTGCTGAATGGAGAGGAAAAGCAACTCTTTCCAGTTGCATATTCACTCATCAGGGGAGAAAGGCTGGTGAAGTTATGGCTGGTAAAGTGTTTGGCCAGGCTTTGCTTCTTAGTAGTATTAGCTAATTTTGGTCTATTTGCAGAATTTGTTAAAATTACTTACTTTAAATGGAAGGAAATTTTAAAAATGCTTCCAAATCCTGTGCCACCTCTTTTGTTCTTAAGTTATGCCTAGTAATGTAAGATCAAGTGTGTGGGCTGTTGAGTTTTATGTATTGTAATGGAAAATACTGTTCTCATTTAAAGTACAAAGGCAATAGTTTGGATAGCTTAATATTTTAAAAACATTTTTTTAAACTTAAAATATAAGAAATTGCATTTTACTTGCTTACATGTGCTCTGCGTTTTGCTGCTGGCTGGATGAAACTGTTGAATACTTAACTGAAAATTATGTATGACTTGTCAAATATCAGTTAAAAGTTTCCTGACAAATGTGATTCAATTAATGAAAATTCAGTACTTCACTGTAGTGAGTGTTTGTGAACTAAAAGGTACTGATACATTAGAAAGCATATTCACCTTTACATTTTCATTAAGGTAGTAGCTGATAAACTGAATTTCTGCTGTAGAGCTTTTATTAACTTGGATGGCCTAATGAATTTAATTGTAAATGAGAGATCAACGGGTGGAAGGTGGAAAGGGACCACTGGTTCTAAAATTTTGAGGAGAAACAGCCATCTACTAAAAAAACGTTGGCAAGAGCAGTGTGTAGGAGCTGGTCAAAATACAGTAGTGTAAGATTAGGGATTAAAAATGGCTTCCTTCTATTGCATTTTTGACTGATAGAGAGATCGTAGGTCTGGCTGGAGGCCAGGTGCCCCCAAAGCTGCTCTATCACTGCCCTCCTCAGCTGGGCAGGGGAGAGGAAATTTAATGAAAGGCTCCTGGGTCAAGATAAGGGCAGGGAGAGATCACTCACCAATTGCCATCACGGGCAGAACAGACTCAACTTGAGGAAATTAATTTGATTATTACCAAGCTAAACAGAGTAGAGGAATGAGAAATAAACCCCAGTCTTGAAACACCTCCCCCCACTCCTCCCTTCTTCCCAGGCTCAAGTTCACTCCCAATTTCTCTCCCTCCCCCTGCCCAGCAGCACAGAGGGATGGGGAACGGGGGTTGTGGTCAGTTCATCACACCTTGTCTCTGCCACTCCATCCTCCTCAGGGGGAGGACTTCTCGCACTCTTCCCCTGCTCCAGCGTGGGGTCCCTCTCATGGGAGGCAGTTCTCCATGAACTTCCCAACANTTTGGTTTTTGGGGGTTTTTTTTGTGTTCTTAACTATGTTATCCTAGAGTTGCTACCACTGTTGCTGATGGGCTCGGCCTTGGCCAGTGGCAGGTCTGCCTGGCATTGGCTCTTTTGAACATAAAGCAAACTTCTAGCAGCTTCTCACAGAAGCTACCCCAGTATCCCCCTCACTGCGAAAACCTTGCCATGCAAACCCAAAGCAGCATGGTTAGGAAATGCTTCTAAAAAAGGCATATAAGAATTTTGTTGTACGGGGGGACCAGTGCTGTGAGTCTTCCCATGGTTCGGTTTATGCTGGAAGCTACTTTATGTTAGAATTTGAGAGGGCTTTTTTGTAATTGCTTTTGACTGCCTGAGATCAGCCATTAAGACTTGCATCTCTTATTCAGGATGTATGCTTTAAGCTCTTTGGAATGAACTTCTAATTAAAACTTCAGTCAAAATTGCTTAATTGTCTTCATGATGATATAACTAGGAAGAATAGGGGTTTTTTTCTGCAGAAAGAAATCGTAGCCTTCTTGATCCACTATTTTGACCTTTAGATCAGAGAGGTGAAAGTGAAGAGTATAGAGAGTCTATGTATCTTTGATAACGACGTAGTGTGTTTTTACTAAAAAAAAATGGTTAACTTCTAATGAAGAACTTGAACTCTGAACAAAGCAGCACCGAGCAATTTCTTGTCGTGCATACTTAGGAGACACCCACTGGGGCTTTACAGCAGAGCTGCTTAAGTTCCTGTGTATGTTTTCTGTCTATCCAGTGTTGTGTGGGCTGGATAGGATTGCAGCCATAATTTGGAGTGTGTCATTCATTTTGCTGCTGAAGATGACCAATGAGACTTTTTCTGTTTGTATTCTCTATTCTGCTTTATGTTTTCTTTTTAAATGGTTTTGTTATTGATGGAAATGTGGAGTTTTTCAGAGATGATGGCTCACAGTTATTTGTGACAAGTAGCCCTCAGTGAGAAACCAGAAACCACAAAGAGGCATATACTGCAGATAGTTTAGCAAACAGGCTAGGACAGAAAAAAGTGTGGCAGTGATCCCAAGAGAGCAGTGGTATGAGGAACTATGTTAAAAAAAAAAAAAAAAAAAAAAAAAGTCAGGCAGCTGATTGAACTGGTCATTGTCAAATGACTGGAGGAATTCTATAGAGTAATGGTAGAGTGACTTATGTAAATGCAAGGAAGACTGGAGAGTGAAGTCAGGGAGAAGGATAATGCAGAAAGAGTATACTTAGGAAGTAAGGTCTTTAAACAAAGTTTAGGAGAAAAATGAAAGACTTCATGGTTTGCTTAAATTCAGTATTCTGGAGTGGCAGATAGCTTTAGGAACCATGGGAGAGTGACAAGTGGTTTTGACAGGTGAAGAGAGCTAGCCAGTCTGGAAGGGTAACTGGCGTGTAATAAATGTGGGCAGAGCTGGGCAAGCTAGATGCTGACAGTGACACAGACTTCTTCACCTGACACCCTCAATAGAAGCACTTGAATGTACATACACAGTGTGAATAGTCACTTCTGTTGTGCACTTGTTAAGGCTTATATCAGTTCTGAAACAATTTTATCCATGTACTTAAAATGTTGTGAAATGCAAGAAGAGCAGAGCTCTAGAGAACATGGAAAGAATTAATTGTGTTTTTGTAAAGATGGTCATATATGATTAGAGTGAAGCAAATGTAATGGGTATACGACTATTTAGCTCTTAATCAATAGCAATGCACTGTGGCAAGTTTTACGGATCCTACTAGGAAAAAAGCTTGTAATTACTTACATGCTTTAGAACAGGAGAAAAATTTCCCAGAGTTCTGTAAAATAAAAAGCTTTAAAAAATTAAAAATCATTTAGAAGCTTTTTTTAACTTATCAAACAGTGTCTGTATGCAAAAAAGTTGAATTTAACTTTGATGTTCCCAAGGTTTGATTTCTGAATTGTACTTTTCTTAAATGTAACATTTAGATGAGGTTCAAACAGTTTAGATTGTACACTGCTTCTTTGCTCTGTCTTTAGTTTGCATATTCTTTGGGCAGAATTTATTTTATTGCTTTGAAATAAGAAATCTAAGTAAAATCTAAACTTTAGTTACATTGTTATCTTGCAGTTTCAACAGCTTGGGCTACAACAGTTCATATTGCAGTTCTGTAATTTGATTATGGGCTGTGTTTTACAGTGTTCTTAGAAGCACAGAATTTGCTGAAATAAGATCAAGGGAAAACTGTCATAGCTTTAACACATGTTGTGAAGCAAGCTTATCTATGAGATTTCATTGATCAAAAACATATGGACTGGGGTTCTTGTTCCCACTTTCATTTTAGAGCTCTTACTCTCTTAAAAGAATGTAAAGTCATAGTTTTAGGCAATTTTGAATGTATAACATGATTCTGATATAACCCAAGTGATGAAGTTTAGTTACAAAACTTTTACTTAATATCAGTGTCAAAATTGTCACTCTCTATTATTTGGCAGTTACATTTTGCTGCTGCATGAAGTGTTGATGACCCTGAGGCATGTCACTCTCTTAGAACATTTACAGAGCTTTCTACATTAAGTGGCAGAGATAGCCAGTTCAATTTCATAACTTCTGGGTGGCAGTCTGTGTAGAGTAACTGCTAATTCTGTGTCGCATTTAACTTTCTTCTTAATGTCTAGTTATGGTGCTCTCTAAAAGTAGTCCTCTGACCATTTGTGAAGTCAGCAAGAATATAGATGGGGCTCACTTAACTTGTTAACAGTTATAGCACTTTTAAACTTCTGATCAATTCTACCCTTTATCCTTATCCTATGATCCTAATATCATGCTAGAAAATAAATCTCTTTATGGGAAGACTTTTATACATTGATCTCATAGCTCTCTAGACTTCTAGACTAGGGTTTCATTGTCATAACTGCACCTTAAAGCTTCCCACACAATGATTTCTTGAACTACTTGGGCAGATATTGGAGAGTTAATAGTGGAATTTCTTACAGGTTATATTGAGAATCCTACCTAATTTGCAGGAAACTGTAAAAGATCCTTCCAGGTTTCTGATGGATCAGGCTTCAACTTGTGCTTTTGTTTGCTAAGAATCTTTGGACAATTTGCTCTAATGGCTTTTTTCATGCCCTACTGAAGAGTAAACAGAAAAACAAGACTGGTACAACCTGGGGCTTCGTAACCCTGAAGGTAAATGCCAGTTCTCTTATGATGTGTTTGTGCATATTGAAAATCTTGAGTCGTGTTCGAATACACTGAAAGTACTATCATCCACATGAAAGGTTCTGCAAAGGAAGAAAGCCAGATATTGTCTCTAAGGGGTACCGGAATGGCAGATGAAAACAATGGTATTGTGCAAACAGATAAAGATTGTATGGAGATTGGTAGGAAGGAACTGAGAGAGTAAGAGGGGAAGAAAATAATATGAAGGGCATACAGGCTGCACTACAGTATGTGTGTCTAATTTTTGGCTGCTGCTATGATCAAAAGTTCTGCTAACAACCTGTAATAGCTTTAATCTGGATTGGAGAAAAAAAAAAAGGTAAATTGAAATACATCTGAGGTACTTCTGTGCTTTCACAGGACAGATGTTCAGATAGCTATTTGTCAGATGGCTCTTTAGGCTCTGCCAGGCTAACAGCTGACCTGCTAGTTTAGTCATCCCCAGGCAGTTTATCTTGGATAATTTACTGTTTACTCTCTGCTTCTACTTGTGGCCCACTGAGTAAAATCTTTGATATTTGTAAATGCAATGCATTTCACGGGGAATCCCTTGCAACTGTGTTTAAGTATGCCACTTGTGGAGACTGCTGCTTTTCAAGGCCAGATTCCCACATTCATGTTGGTTATGGAGTTTACACTGAGCACAAGCATAAAATATCAAGCCAGCCAGATGAGAAGGAGATGACATCACTGTAATTTGTAGTTGACCAGAAAGTCTGAAATAATCCCTTGCAGTAGGATTTAGACGTGCTTTAGAAAGTGCCACCTTGGTGTATTTCTAAAAAGTACAAGTTCAATTCTAGATACCTAAACTTTCAAAAAAGTAGTTCTTACTATCTGGAGAGGCTTTGCCTCCTTCAGAGCTTAATTTCTAGATAGCTAAATTTAATAATCTGTTTCACTGATGTGGTACTAGTCAGATCCAGCAACTGTTTTCTTGGGCTGGAAAACATTTGGGAAATCTCACATTTTACGTTTGTTTTTCACCTATGGATTTTATTTATTTTAAGAATTCAATGCTTACTTCTGTGAATGTTTAAGACAAGCATCCTACCCTTCTGTTTTGGGTGCTTAGAATTAAGTTCCTGAAATTGATCTCTCTCCCAGCAATCCAGGGCTTGTCAAGGAGCAGATGTCAGCAAAATATGTGCAAATGGGATATAGTGTGTTCTCTCTGTAATTAAGAGCAGTTGTCCAGGGTGGTAGTATCAAATGTTATTCCTCTGGATTTGGGGGGAGTTGTTTTGTGTTTTTCCATAGAAAGTGAAAAATCCTACTTGATTGCATTTTTTGAGTCCCAGGTTTATTGAAGCACGTGTGCTCTAATGCACACTAGAACACACTTAACTTCTGTACCTTGCATCTCCCACAGTAACTACTTATGTTAAGGGTAATGCAGACAAGCCTAACAAATATTTTATAAGGTTTTTGAGGAAATAACATCTTTTTAGCATTTAACCTATAGCAGTCTTTTAAATCAGAAATAGGTGCATTCTGACATGGGTGCTGAGAATCCTGTGTTCTCCTGCTGCCTTTACTGGTGCTTTTATTACAACCTAGAACTGTACTGTGGGTGTTCTGAAAATTAATCAAAAAAGTTTGTTTAAAATACTGTTTTATAATACTGACTCTAGTGAAGGTCTTACTGCTGCCTTTACAAAGTGGCTGAATTATACACTGTCAGAATTTATTTCAAATTACATCTGTTGCAAAAATAAGAGGTCTTAAATGCTAAATTGAATTAAGTGTGGCAGACTGCTTTAATGATGTAAGCTATGAGAAAAATGCAATGGAAATAAAAAATAAACTATACTGTTGTCTCAGTAACAGCTATATTTTGCTAATTCAAGAGGAAAAAAAGTATGGTTAGGAAACATTGAGAATTACACTTTCAAGATTTCTCTCTGGCTGTCCTGACTTTTTTTTTCTTTTTGTGTGTTTTTGAGCGCTGTTTTCGAGAGTTACAATTTGTATGTGTTCTTGCAAAACCGTACTAACACTTCAAGTTAATGAAGATTATTTAGAAAAAAAATAAATCCACATTTCACCTGAAACACCGTTTCTAACTCTAGTAGAACTACCTGCTGAAAGACGGTTTAGACAAAACTTGTTGAAATTGTTGCCTGAGATAGAAGACTTCTGAAAGAGTAGTAATATCCTTTGTAAAGCTACTTCTCTAATTCTGAACCATTGGGATAAATCTTTAAAATAATAATACTCTTGATAGTTCTGCTACAGAAGTTTCAGGGGGTTTAGGATTCCTAAATTACATCAGCTTCACTAGTTTTATGCTATTATATGAAGTTCTTGTCTTCAGAATTTACCAGCAAACCCTTTTTTGCTCTATATTAGGGTAAACAGTCTGTACATTTATTTATGCTAAAATGTTTTAACAAATCATTACTTACAAATAGAAACTGCAATGCACTGTCTCTTGCATTCTATGTTATCAACACAAAGTTAAATTAATACAGGATTTTGCTGAAAGGTTAAAAACATTTTTATTCAATTCCAGAACCATCATAAAGTATCATAGTCTGATCGCAAGACTTCATTGAGTGTATGCATATGCCGCTTTTTCTTTAGCGGAAACTAAAGTATTTTTAGTCCTATTCTCAACAAAAGGAACTTGAATAGACACCCTTTCAACAGGAAATAATTTGCACAAATTTCGAATTCTTTCAATCTTCTGCTGAATAATCTGCAGTTGCATCACTATAGCATTGTAGCATGAAAGTAACAAAAATGTATTTATGTATTTATATCTATCATAGGATGGTTTGTGTTGGAAGGGACCGTTAAAGTCCATCTAGTCCAATCCCCTTGCCATGAGCAGGGACATCTTTCACTAGATCAGGTTGCCCAAAGGCCTGTCAAACCAAATGTATGTGCATTTGTGTGTGTTTGTATGTATGCACAGACAGTTTCATGCCAGTGCTGCTTGTTTCTGTACAATTGTAGACAAATAACACATTTATGGGTTGGGGGAATACTGCAAAGGCTTTTTAGGGGAGTGATAGTAGTACTTGATTTGGCATCTTTCACCTCATAAGTACATAGCTGAAATATATTGCTCTTCATGGTTGTTGGCTGTAAATCACTCTTAACGTCCAGAGTTCACATACTGTAATCTTTCTTCTCAGTCACCAGTTGTTACTAACCATGCAAAATCCTAATGATAGGATAAAAAAAAAAAAGAGTTCTTAATAACCATTATACTAGATGAGCCTTTAGGATACTTCAAAACAAACTTGGAATTTGAATGGCTTATAATTCTTATACCGCAGGAAAGTGTTTGGGGGGCTTTTATTAGGGAAGAAAAAAAAAAAGTGACACAAAAAACAGGCATATATTTTTATTCACCCTGTCATTTAGAAGATAAAATTTTAAGGTTAATGTTGACTTTGGAGAGAGGGGTGCAGAAGACTTGCATAGTATGATCCTTTCTGTTCATATGGCAAGATTTAGGGAGTCTAAATAACATACATGCTTCATCCAACTTGTTAGTGCTGAAACCACAGTACAACTGAAACATGTACCAGCAGTTCTGAGCTAAGTTATGGAAATCAAAACATTACATACACAGGAATCTCTTCAGCTGATGCATTTCCTTTCAGAATAACTTTTTCCCCAGAACAGTCCTGTGGCAGTGTCCTGACATGCTCGTCCTCCTCTGAACAAGTACTGGTGACAATCACGGCGGGGGAGTTGCACGCAAGAGGAGCATTTTTGCTCGGGAAGTGAACGTGCTGGAGTCCGGCAGGTGGTGCCCGCCGGCCTCCTTGCTGCTACCTACCTCCGACAGCAGGCACCGGCCGCCCTTAGCCTGCAGCTCGCGTCAAAGGCTCCCTAATGCGAATTTGAAGCTCTGTATCTATCTAAGAGGTACAAGCAACGCATGCTTCCCTCTCCTTCTAGACTTTTACCTAAAAGCATTGCCTCAGCAAATGTTCTAATAGTTTCCTGCTGTGTTCATGATGGTAAAATTCAGAGATGTTGCTTAGGAGTGAAGCACTTTGTGAGTTTGGGCCATTAGCATTAATGATCACAACTATCTTGTGGTACTAACATCGCTCTTCCATGGATAGTCGGGTCATGAAGCTTTCACTAGAATGCAATAAACAACATTGTGCCATGTGTTGCAGTGAAATGCATGTAATTTAGTGGAAAAATAAGCATGAAAGTTAACTGAGAGTTAAGCTCAATAATAAAATTATTTTAGGTGGTTACACTTTCTTTCATCGAGTTAAAAGCTCATATAAAAACATTGTTTCTGAATAACTAAATTGATAGAGGGGGTTAAGCTTGTTCACAGTGAAGGCTGCTGCAGTCTGTGTGCATGCTGATTTTTCCTCCTTTTGCCTTTATACTGCAAAAATAATTTTTTAACACAGCTTTATTTTCTTCTGTCTTAATATTGTATCTTCCTCCCTACTCTGATAGTGGGATTGTACTGTTCTTATTTGTCCTGGTTTTGGCTGGGATAGAGTTAATTTTCTTCCTATCAGCTGGTATAGTGCTGTGTTTTGGATTTAGGATGAGAATAATGTTGATAACACACTGATGTTTTTAGTTGTTGCCAAGCAGTCAAGGACATTTCAGCTTCTCACACTGCACCACAAACAAGAAGGCTGGGGGTGTACAAGAAGCTGGGAGGGGACACAGCCAGGGCAGCTGCCCCAAACTGGCCGAAAGAATATTCCATACCATATGGCGTCATGCTCCTTATAAAACTAGCGGAGTGGGCTGGGTGGTAGTACAGCTCAGGAATTAGCTAAACATCAGCTCCTGGTGGTGAGAAATTCTGCTGTGCATCACTTGTTTTGTATATTCTTTTTTAATTGTTATTACTCTCTTCCTTTTCTGTCCTGTTAAGCTGTCTTTATCTCAACCCATGAATTTTACCCTTTTTCTTTTCGATTCTTTCCCCCATCCCACTGGGGAGGGGGGCGGGTGGTGGTGAATGAGTGAATGGCTGCGTGATTATTTTAGCTGCCTGCCAGGTTAAACCATGATATTATTAAAACTGGTATGATTGACAATATGCAGTGCTTATGTTTTTAGTCTTAATGGGTTTTTTTCCTAACACTTAACCAATCTTCAGTGAAACACTCCACAATAATTAGAACACTGTTGGACAACATCTAATTTCCACATTGGTTTTTTTTATGAGTGTGCTGTGATCTAGCAAGGTTTGTAAAAACAAACAAGCAAAACATCTGTGCTGGTGAATTGTTGCAGCTGATAAGTGAAAAGAATGCCTGTCTTTAAGTGAAACCTGCAGCTGTGCTGTCGTCGGGTGTTGGGGAAATTGGTGCCTAGTGGGTAGGCAGTGAGACTGCTCTTCTGAAAGTTACTGGTAGTCTGTAAAGATCAGCGTAACTTGTTTTGGATGTATCAGTTTGGATCCAAAAAAAGCTATTTGTGTTGGGTTTGCTATATCTGCTGCTATCAACAGAATTGTCCTGAAAAATTGATTGTTTCATAAGTCATTTTATACGCTTCTGATCAAGGAGATTCTGCTCCTCCTTAACAGTACAGCTTATTGCTACAGAGTATGTCAGAAGCATGTTAAAAACTTCTTTTCTGCATTTATGTGGAGCATGCCATTCTTTGAGTCTTGTAATAAAACTTTGTAGTAAAAGGTTTTGCATTTTGTGGGTTAATTTTTTTCTTGATCGTTTTCCATATTAAGAGTTTAAGATACTTGCATGATGGCATTAAATGTGTTGGTTTGTCATTCATCATATTTAAGAGTCCTAACTTTGTGGATTTGGGTTTATTTTTAATCAAGTGAGTGAGACAGTTACATATGCTTTACAAGTCAAGATGTTCTCAAAGTGCATCAGTTTATTTTCAGAAAATCAGGTTTTATCCTTCCTTATTAATATCTTCAGAACTGTCAGTGTGAAACTGAAATGTAAATTGAATTCAGAATGCTAGTTTTAGGAAGTTTCATTTGCTTTCAGTGAAAATTTTTGAATTATTGACAGTTACTGGCTTAGTTTCTAGAAAATCAGTTTGAACTACTGAATCAGATTTTGAGTTCAGTAGCGTTGTGTCCTTACGTTCAGAGAATACAGTGAAACACTTCATTAGGTACTAGAAAATGAATTGTGACTTTAAAAGGATTAGGAAGCAATTTTCCTGTTTAAAGGTATGACTTCAGATTTGTGGTGTAGTAATGACTGGAGACATAGCTTAAAGAGAAAAGTTAACTGGTAGAAAAACACGATTTTTTAGTTATCTTTATAAGCAAAGCTACTTAACAACCAGTGAGACTAAAATACCTGCATAGTACTTTGTATTTTTTATATGACTTGGAAATCTTGCGGGAGGGAGTATATAATACATACAGGTGTTATGAAATACGGCTTCTTGAATAACAGGTCAACGGCTTACTGCAAAAGAGTATGTTAGTTTCAAAATTGGAAGGATTTTCACAGTTTGTGGTTTTGGGGGGTAGGGGTGTTTGGGTTATGGGGTTTTTTGAGGGATTTTTTGGTGGTGGTTTTTTGTTTTTTGGTTTTTTTTAAAGTAGAAAAGTGTAATACTAGATTACAGTTGATTCTCAGCTAATAACTCTCCTGGGGAAAAAAATTGGATCTCTCTTGTATGCTTATGCAGTGCCGGTGAGGCTGAATCTGGTAGTATATCACCACAGTGCTCTGAATTCAGAGTTTGTTTGCATAATCAGTAATGTTTCTGTGCTAGTGTATTTTAATTCATAGTAAAATACTTTTTAGCATAGTAGAAAAATTTCTTATGCTGAGTTCTAGTAGAGTAGTTAAGCAGCTAATTGCTTCCTATTGAGTCTTCAGCTGCTTTTTAAAAGTTGTTGCCCTAGTATCATTGAGCATTGTTGTGTATAGATGAAATGTGGGAAAACTACTAAGGTCCTGTAAATGGATTTTTAACTTTAATTTTATAAATTCTTCCAAATTTCTGACTGTGGATATCTAAGTTAGCTCTTCCAAATATAGTACAGATCTTTCTAAAAACTGCAATTCCTAAATGTTTGTCTTTCTATAGCTGTTTTTTCCTAAGAGTATTCCTCTGTGTTGCTCTGGTGTTCATAGAAGTTAATGGGTGCAATTCATGGAAGAATTGGCAAGTGTTGTTAGTTGTAAATGCATTTTTCTGTGTAACAGTTTTACCATACCTCAAGGCATGTCCTTGTATATTCCTTTATTCTGTAAGGCTCAGCATAAGGTGTGCTTTTTCCCTGGGCTGGGTCACTTGTTAGGAGCATTCCTCTGTTTTTAACCCCTGTATGACAACAGACAGCAGGTTCCGAAACGGAAGTAAAAGAAGGAAGACCAGAACTGATTAACAGATTACAGAAGTGACCTTTCTCAAGGACATGAGGCTAAAAGGATGATCTGACCTCATGGTCTTAGCCACGTGCAGCACTGAAGTAATGGATTAATCTGGATAGATGCTTCCTGGGCAAAAATGTTAGTCTGAAATAAATTAACCTGTAATACTTCACATTTTCAGGTGATCACAAGTTTCTGTAGTTAAATCCTGAAAAGGACTTAAAGTTGTCTCACTTATCTCCCTCATCTAGAGGAATGTGATGAGGAAGATATTTTAGGAATCTGATGAATTTTGGTGTAGAGAGCCACCACAAACTTCTGCAGATCTTCTATGAACCGATGATTTACTCAACAGATTGGTGGCTTGAGTAGTCATTGTACTGGAATCAGTGTTTTGGTACCTTTTACATGTTGGATTTTTTCAACAGTCTTTTTTTTTAAACTTCTGTGAAGCAAATTTGTTCTGCTGTGTGGGTGTGAGCATGTTTTGTTTATAATAAATGAAAATAGTTGATTTGGGCTTTACTTCTGGTGAAGGTAGTACAGTTTCTTTTAAGCTAGTAGTCATTCTTCCCAGTACTAAGCTCAGTATTTTATAAGAATCTTCCCTTTGTGTATGTAGTTGACTTTGATGTGATATGGAACTTGCCTATGAATATTAGGGAGAAGTAGCAGCCCTAGTATTTGTTTTGCTGTCTTGCCTATATGCTCTCTGTTTGCTGAATGTTTTTAGAGGAACAGAATATGAAGGAACTCCCTGTTGAGTATGAAAATGAGCATTAAAGTGAAACAAAATATTTTTATCCTAACCAAGTCAATTAATGCTTATTTTAACCAAGTCTCAAATCAAACTATTTATATTTTACCTGTTTTGTTTTTCAGAGTACTGTAATTGAAAGTGCATCTTCTACATTTGAGGAAGGACAGATTCATGATTGAATGGTGGATTAATAAGTAGTTGTCTTATTCTAAGAATAAGAAGATATCCTGGGAGTTGAGAAGAACTGGATTTTCACCCTAGTCCAGCAGCTTTGCTGCTCACTTAAACACAGATGAATGAAGACCCCATTTGGAAAATCGCCAGGTCAGCGGTCCAGAGCTGATGCAGGTGAGATGTTTTTCTGGGTGGTTTTGTTTGGTTTTAGTGGGTAAAAAGTATTCTTATTTTTATAATAGGATCTATTTTTTTTAATGTTATGTTGAAGGTTTTGTGAAGGTGTTATCCTTCCTGTCTTAAAAGAGCGTTTATTATTGTTATAGAAGCTGATGAATTGAAAAGGAATATGTAAATTTAATTTAGCGGTACAGACATACGTATAAGAAGTGTTTAATATAGGCTATCATATCAAAGTTTTATTAGAACTGTAAGTTACATACAATTCTATAAAGGAACAAAATCAATTTTGATGTAGGATTGCATTGACATATTAAAGGGAGAATTTCTCTTGTTTATCTAAAGTCCTGAAACAAATTTATTCACCATATATTTATAACTTAGAGTAAAACTTAATGGTTTTAAGGAAGCTGATCAGCTAGTAATTGTAAAAGCGAATCTCTTGAAAACACTGCAAAAACGCAAATAATGTTCTCATATGTGTGCTCTTTAAACTGAAATAGGTTAGTCAATGTATTTTAAAGCAAATTTTTTATTCAGAGAAATGCAAAATACGAGGAAGCATTCATCCTTTTATGACTAGTTAGGCTTATTCAAAGTTTCGCAGCTTGAAAGACTAGTCTTGTGTGCTCTGTAGTAAGAATTATTAGCAATGATGCAAAAAAAAGCATCAGGTGACTAACAAAGAATTGTTTTGTAGGTTGATACTTGGTCCTGTATGAATTAAGCTAAATTTTGCTTCAGTTGTGTATTCTGTCTGGACTAGTGTAGGACAGGGCCTAGAAGTTGTTATTTGCAGTTTAGGAATTCTACAGATTAGCGCTTTGAGGATGAATAGGTTACAGATGAATGTTGTTCATTCTTCTGTTCAGTTAGTTACTTTTTAGTTTAAATTATTTAAGAATGCAAATTATTTTGTATATTCAGTCATTTTTTTTCTGTTATGAAATCACTTTGTGGGGTGTTTTAAAGGGTAAGGGGAGTGCCCTTCCTATTTTGCGCTGCAGCAAAACTCACTGATCAGTGACCTGTACAGGGAAAGACTTTGTAGACACATGGTGCAACATAGTTTCTATCACCAACCATTATAAATTGATGCTTTTCTAAAAATCTGAAGAGACTGTCATGTATAATTGGGAAAGATCAATTAACTTTTAAAATACCCAAGCAATAGTCCATTCTGGTGTTTTCAAATACTCATCCAATTTGTTGAGAACTGAAGCAACTGATAGTGGAAAATTTCTCTGAAACCATTTGGAAACTTTCCAAACTGTGCTTACCTGTGATTAGCTTACATTAATGTTAATTTGCTGTCGCTCATTTGAAACATCTACTGATTCCAAAGGTAACTTCAGCACATATTTTTAATAGATGATTTCAAAGGAGAAACTCAATACAAAGTCTTAAACACTTGGTTCAGTGAGTTTTCATTCCATCAGCTTATGAGTCATCCTTCCTCTTGACACTAGCAGAATCCCTGTGGGAGTAGAATTGTGTTTGGAAGAGAAAAGAAAGGAGAGTAGGCTTTGACCTGGTACTTAATTTCAGTCTTGTTTACTTCTAAGCATGAGCTGGGCACCGAGGCCAAGTTCAATGAATTTGGACACTAGGTTTTTAAGGCAAGTGTTAGAAGAATTTTTTCTAATTACTTCAATGTGACATGCAATGAACAACAAAACTACAGCACAGATTTGAAGTGTCATAACATGAAAATTACATAGAGGGTGATTATGTGGCTGGATTTTCTTTCTGAAAACAAAAAAGTTAAGCTAGGACATTTTACTTAAATATGTTGAGAAGAAAATTTTGCTTCCTATTTGTTCTTTTGACTTTAAAAAAAAAAAAAAAAGAATTCGTAGACTTATGTTGAAGAGTTGCATTTCCCATTATTTGTTCATTAGGTTATCCTATAACTTGGCCCATGCCAAATTGTCATTAAAATTGACACACTTCAATCCCATTTTTGCTTTTTAATATCCCTATACAACAGTTACAATTTGTCTTTATCTCTTTCTCTGTGAAGTTTTTTAATCTTAACTGAGAAGTCCTTCCTTAATTTATATTTATTTGATTAATGTACCATCACTGTCATTTAAATACAAGCCATAAATCATACACATTTGGTCTGCATCAACTCCTGGCATAGTTGTGGCGTAGACTTGGGTGTTGCCAGCTTTCAGCCTCCGGCTATTATATTCTTGAGGAAGAGAGCTGCTGATCTCTTTGCTGTTGTTGCTCCTCCTGATTGTATTTGGTGGTCTGAGGCTACAGAGCTTTTTTTGCCCCCCCCCCCTTTTTTTTTTTCTGAGGGGTGGAGTGGGGGGGAGGGAAGGCATGGAATTATCTGACATTTATTTCTTGATTATGGATATGCATTAGGAAAGAGTGCAGCAGGCAGCTGTTATTGCTGAGCAAGAGAGACAGAACTTTCGTTTATCACAGCAGTAGTTCCACAGCTAGCAGTCAAATTCTTCCTTTGAAAAGAACAGCAAATGCAGTATTTGAATTCATGAGAGTTTATAAAATGATGATATTGATGGCTGGAAGAGAGGCCTTGCAATGTGATATAAATTAAGGTTATAGCGAGTTAGTCGTTTGGGGTTTTTTATTTTTGGAAAATTCTCTCTAGGAGAGAAAACTATCAAAAGTGCAACCAGGTAAAGTGACACAGTGATTCAGATGGCAACTCTACCTCTTCTTTTCAGAAGGAGAATTTGATTATTAACAGACAAAGAGATACTCTTCTTTAGTTTTATGTTAAAAGTTCATTTGCGAGGCAAGAATTACTTTTAGTCCTGCAGCTGTGGCAGTGTTCTATGTGTTCAGATTAACTACATGTCAGTGATCTTATGACCCTTTACAGACTTGTAAAAGTGGTCATGGTGATGTTTTGGGTTGGGGTTTTTTTTTCCTTCATTGGGAATGTTAAGGATTTACCTTACTTAAGTAACTTGACAATTGCTGTATTCAAAATAATTACTAATGACAATACTATACTCACCATACGGAGTGAGTATGACATTTGTTTCCTACATAATTGGAGAGATGTAGGGTTGATGGATGGACTGTTACATGGGTAAGGATTGACTGGGTGGCTGCATCTAAAGTGTTACACTCAACAGCTCAGTCTCCAACTGAAAACCAGTAACAAGTGCTGTCCTTCAAGGGTCTGTACTGGGACCATTACTATTTAGTAATGACATAGTGGGATTGCGTGCTGTCATCTGGGAATAGATAGTACAGCATTAGTATATTCTTTCTATTATTCACAGAATGGTAGGGGTTGGAAGGGACCTCTGGAGATCATATAGTCCAATTCCCCTACTAAGGCAGGATCACCTAGAGCA
>VXBL01005968.1:0-96032 GCA_013400195.1 Aramus guarauna
TTCTATGATTCTGCGATTCTATAATAGTGGAAGGATTTCAAGCAGTAATATAGTTTGTTTTACAAAAAAAATCAGCACTGTAAGAAAACAAATAAAAAAAAGAGGTACCAGAATTCCTAAAACATGAGTATGTGCCATAGTAATCAAATCAGATATATAAAAATGCCACAGATACTGAATAATGGTTTAGAATTTAGATTTTTGGTAGAGCATACATCAGACCTCATACTGTTATCAGTATATATAAATGTCCTTTTCTGAATAACCATCAATTTATCTTCTTTTAGGCTTCCCATCAAGCCCGGTAGGAACTTCCATAATATTAGAAAAATCATGATTTTACCTTTTAAAAAATTCTCTAAACCTCACTTTTTTCATTATACAAATAAGAAAACTAGACAACAGTTGGGCTACAAATCTCCTAAGCCCTCCATCTACAGCACCAGACAATAATCTTTTGGGGTCTGTGTGTTTAATTTGTCTGCATCGCTCTCATCTGTTATATAGTAAACCATTCAGGGCAGTGACTGGGTTTTATTTTCTGTGTTTGTACCGTATTTACTGTAATAGAACTTTGCTCCAGTAATTAATAATACTTGGTACGTATGCAGCAAGTTGGCAGGAGAAAAGAAACAGCACAGGTTCCAGTATGTCAGCAAATAGCTATCTGCTGACCAGCTTCATTATTCTTCTGCTGAAAGGACAAACTCCTGCAAATACAGAACTGAATACAGGCTGAGAACAATAAGTATTTAATGCTGATACCTCTCTACTCCCAGCAGGGCTGGTAATTTTGCGAGGTGAGGTCACGGAAGGGGAAATATGCTGTGTTGGGGGAACCTGCTGAATTCCCAAGATGTTTAGACAGCTTATCAAGTTCAAACAGCCCTTTGACAAAGGTTAATCAAACTAAATCAGACTATTTGTAGAGCACAAGTTAGTGATACTCATGTGTCCAGGAAGAAAGGCTTCTGTTCACCAAGGATGGCTGCTCCAAAAACATCTCTGCTGTTTGTTGCAGCAGTTCAATAGCCTCTGTTCTTGCAAGAACTCTTAAAAAAACAGTGTTGTGTGTACCTGTAGTTACACTTTCACTCCCAAAGGAACAAAACTTTGAACAGTTACAAGCATCACATTCTGAATTTCAGTGATTTACACTTCTCCATGTATAGAAAAATACTATTTCAAGATATAATAAAAGGTGATGGAAGAAACCATGTCCAGGTACTGAGCAAGATATCTGAGGAAACAATGGGCAGACAATACCTGATGTAAGCAAAGAAATTATCCAACAAGAATAACTTTAGAGGATTAGAATGCTCTCAATTTAGTCTTGGTCGATGAGCTTAGGCTGGCAGGTTTTAAAAGTTAATATGTTGTTATGAAAACAGGCCCACAATTATAATTGAATAACACTTTTATTTTGAGGGTTACCTTTAGGGAAGAAGGACTGTCTGTCTAGAATAATAAATTCATTTCAGCTGTTGGTAACTACTTTTATGACACCTGTCTCACTATTGTTCCCATATGGCTTTTCTACCACAAAGAGGTGTAATGTTTAATATTTTCAGATCTCTGTGAATACTGCCTTCATTTTTAGCTGAAGATCCATGGTCTTATCTTATACACTCAGAAAAGCTGAGTTATTTCTTGCTAATAAAAAAATAATGATTAGATGTACTTGACAGAATAAATAAATAAATATGACCATATGAATGACCATAAATATGCTGATTAGTTTCAGCATTAAAGATGATGGTTTCAACTTTATTATTAAGCTCTCCTGGGATAAAATGGGTATTTGGATATACTTTTGAAAACATTCCATAATTTAAAAAAACTTTCCTTAATCTCAGTAATATTTCAGTGCATCCTCACTGCTTACCTACGAAAAAAATGAAAAGCAACAATAATAATCATTGCACAGATTTTACATTTTTAAAGAAATATATTTTTATGTGTGGCCTGAACACATCCTTGATGTAAAGGCTTGACACTTATATTTATGTTCTATTTCAACTCAAAGTGAGGAAACTTTTGTCATTAAATATTACCTTGACAATGTGGGTTCGATTAAAGAACCAGCCCTCAATTTCATCTGATCCAGTTCAGATCTCAGTTTCTCAATTTCTTCAGCAAGTCTTTCCTGGAAACGAGAAAACTAAGATATACTTACTTGTCATACAAAATAAATTTACTTTATGAGATATTGCTCTCGTAAAGCTAAACAAGTAAGATAAACCGAATGTAGCACTAACTATAAGAAGAAAATGCAGTGAACTCATTCAAGTCCCATTACTGCTAGCAAGAGATGCATCAAGAGGAGGTTGTGTAGCACTCTCTAGTGTTTTTCCACTAGTTGGAAGTGAGGACAGGACAGGTTTGTACTCGAAACTTACTTTTTTCTTCTTATACAATTTGTACTCGAAACTTACTTTTTCCTTCTTCTACAGGAAAAGAACCAGCAACGATTTGTGCACTAACTGCACTCTCCGTGACAGGCATAGTTCAGCGTGTGACGTGCTATTTACCCTTTAGAGACAGAGCTTGTGTCCTGGCCTCTTTATTTACAAATAGAGACATAGACTTAGAGACAACCACATTTAGGTAATTTATTGAACTGCAGCTTTATAGCTTGCTCTTGGGAGTTGATGAAACTCCAGTATGAGGTGCTACTTGTGGAAAATGACGGAGTGCCACAAAAATTGGAGTTTTGGAACCAACTAACGAAAAGGCTACTGACAGCAACCACTAGGCTGTTCCCAAACAGCCAAAAAGGCGCTGTTCCCAAAGTCTACAAATAGCAATAGTCTAATAATAAAATGAAAAGAAATAAAAGAATTTTAAAACAAATTAAGAAAGAACATGGGATGAAGTAACACAGCTTCTCCTAGTAACTTGGTGGTTACTCTACTTGTATAATTTGCTAGTTATTTAGAGATTATTAGTATCTGGTGTTAAGTCAATGCATCTGCAATTACTTCATCAGTTTCTTCATCAAAGGGGAACAAATAAATCCTTCAAAGTGGAAATTTAGAAGCTCTGGAGTCAGACTTGTATGGTTGTGTGTGAAGAGAACTCATCTCCATCCATTGCACAGAATGGTAATGGAGTATCCTGGGGTGCATTAAGAAGAGGGTGGCCAGCAGGTCGAGGGAGGTTATTCTTCCCTTCTACTCTGCCCTGGTGAGGCCACATCTGGAGTGCTGTGTCCAGTTCTGGGCTCCCCAGTTCAAGAAAGACAGGAAACTACTGGAGAGATTCCAGCGGAGGGCTACAAGGATGATGAGGGGACTGGAGCATCTCTCGTATGAGGAAAGGCTGAGAGAGCTGGGTCTGTTTAGTCTGGAGAAGAGAAGATTGAGACAGGCTCTCATCAATGCTTATAAATATCTACAGGGTGAGTGTCAAGAGGTCGGAGCCAGACTCTTTTCAGTGGTGCCCAGTGACAGGACAAGGGGCAATGGGCACAAACTGGAACACAGGAAGTTCCACCTGAATATGAGGAAAAACTTCTTTACTCTGAGGGTGACCGAGCACTGGAACAGGCTGCCCAGAGAGGCTGTGGAGTCTCCTTCTCTGGAGATATTCAAAACTCGCCTGGACGCCATCCTGTGCAACCTGCTCTAGGTGATCCTGCTTTAGCAGGGGGGTTGGACTAGATGAGGTCCAGAGGTCCCTTCCAACCCCTGCCATTCTGTGATTCTGTGATTCTGTTGTTTCCCTTCCCATCTTTAAGCAAAAATCTATAAATATAATAAATAAACATATCTTTGCATATATACTTTCAATACAAATGTAGATTTTGACACCAGATTTTTCATCTTTGTCAAGAGTTGCTACGAACATTCAGCCAGAAAATACACTGAAAAAGAATGAGCCACTGTATTCACTACCACTCTAAACACTATTAAAACAATGGAGCTATGTTGGAGATAACATTGGCAAAATCTCTTATTTACACAGATAAAATTGCTATCCATAATTCAGGTTTAAATTCTCTGGTAGCAAAATGATAGAAACTTTTGTTTCAATTGACACAGCTTTAGAAATGTCCATTTTGTCATCTAACTTGATGGTGAAGCATGATCCTGATTTTGTGACAGCTGTATCACCTTATAACTGTGGTAGTACAGCAGGGAAATTTTATTTATTTAAAATGCACTACATGTTCTTTTTTGGGGCTTTAATCTGTGCCTGTCTACAAGGTTATACAAATGTAGATGAAAATAACAATTTGAACAGATACTTCTTATTTTTCTGAAAGTTCTTGATTTTGGATGTCATATGATATATTAGTATGAAATGGAGCTATGTTTTTAAAATTCTATGGAATCTCTTTTAAATGGATTTGATACATTACAAAACCACTTCTTTGAATCCAATGGCAGATACATTTGTGTATCCTACTGTGCTCAAGGCAAGCATAACTTCAAAACAAAATCCTAATATTTGGGATTGGAATAAATATTTATAATTAATTTGACTGATTCACTAAACAGTATTAGGGGTTAATTTGCAATGAACTAAGAAAGGCCACTTTCAACTATATTTAGCATAATGCCACTGCACCTGTTAAGAAGCATTGCATCAAATCAAGCAATTACATTCTTCACTATGAAAGTGTAACCACTTATGCATACAGCTCTGTTAAACAAGAGTTCTTCAGAATTAAAACTGATAGAACAAAAATTCCAGAGCCAGTGAAATCAATATGAATTTTAGTATTGCCTTCCTGAGGCTAGGATCTCAACCATAAACTTAGCTAGACCCCTAAAGGCTAGTTAAAACATCTGGGTGATTAAAAGAATGATCATTGATGCCAGGAAGATTTCACATGCTAGCTGGATAATTAATATACCATTTACATATTTCCTAATAATAAATGTGAAACTTTTGATAAAAATAGATAAAATTGCAGTATATTATAGTACCTTGTCATGTAAAGACTCTTCCAGATTTTTCCTGAAACTTTCAGATTCTTGAATCAAAACATTCTAGAAATTAAAAGAAAAAAATAAATATAGATAAAAAAGAAAGAAATTAGAGAAATGTTCAGTATTCAGCTATCACCATGTACATGTAGCCTTCATGTATAAGTTAGCAAAGCTCATATTCACTGGACTTTAAAATTAAAATCCCTTAATGCTTCAGTTTGAGTATATATTACATTTAAAACACTGGAAGTAATACAAACATGTAGGACCATGTTCTACCAGGAACAGCAAAACCTCTGCATTTTCCTTGAACTGAGCAACTGTAACACTCTTACACAACTATTTCTCCCAGGTTCTTCTTTTTGGCAGGCCTATTTCTTGCCTTGTATGATATTTTGTTTCGATGATATAAACCAGAAGCACATCCTCTGAGAGGTCCTGAATTATCCTTCTGAAAGACACTTAAAGACTCCCCTCAGATCAAATTGAAGGTGAATAAGTAGAAGAGGGAGGGATTAAAGAGGGTGAATAAAAAGGTCATGGAATTTGAACTTTGCAACCCCATTGTGTTCCACATCGCAGAAAACCTGTAAATAACATTCCCTCTCAAAGGGTAGATGCTCCTTCTCCTGTGGTGACAGCATTTTATTCTTCCCAGAGGAAGGGAGATAAAATCAGCAGGCTAAAATACAGCAATGACAGCACTTCTGAAACGTGGCCATTCCTCGGTTCTTGTCCCCTTTCCTTCTGCCTCATACCAAGTCATGCACTGGTCCTTTCCAAGCTCTTCATCAGACTCACCACAGACTCATAATATTCAGCATATGTGGTTCACATTAGTTCTGGAATGATTCTTGAGCGCACTCTTGAATTAGGACTTGAATGTGTAAGACCATATTTGTGGTAATATTTGGTAACGGAAAACCAGCATGATGTTTCCATCCTGATAAAAGCAGAACAGGTTTCATATAGAAGAATCTTTATCAAGCTGAAGTTTATACTGCTCTTTGCACTCTACCTTTTCTTCAAGTGCTGCCATTCTCTCTTTCAAGTGTAGCTGCAGACGCTCATTGGATTCTGTCAAAAGTCTGTCTACGGTATCCGATAATCTTTTGTTGTGCTCCTCATTCATTTTTTCCCTTTGCCTTGCCTTTAATGTAGAATAGAAGAGACAGATTGGTAGGGTCCAAAATTAACCAATACAGACTTGTATCATTAAAAAAATAATAAAAAAATTATGGTAACTGTAGCCATTTAAAGAAATTCTACAGGAAAGGTAATTACAATTATTGATTAATGCACATTCATTTTTGCATACATCGAAAGCTGCAACTAGACGTAAACTAGTATATTAAGATGGTTAAGTGGGAAGATGCTGCCATGACTGCTATGAAGAAAGTATTTATCAGTAGATAGATCTGTGTGCCGGAGTGCATCATGTAGCACTATGTTGACAAATTAAAAGAAAAGTGCACAGAAGTTGTCTGCAATACACATACTCTTTGAAGTTCCTGATTCTTCTCTTCAAGTTGAGCTTCTAAGTGTCTCATACGTTCCTCAATATTTCCGTGTCTTTCTTCTGCCTGTAAAAAAATAGAAAGACTCTTTCTGTAATTTAAGTGGCTTTGTAAGTTTTTATCTCAGTAAAGTTTAAACAAAACATAAAGCAAGCTACTACTAACTGCAAACTTAGTTTTCCGAAAAGAAACTTTATTTAAACAGGCAGCTGAACAGCATTGCTTGAAATGTGTCAGCTACAAAGGCCTGTTACATCCAAGCATCAGCAAAACATTGGAGTTATTTATGAGCAATGAAATCAGCCAAATGTAACATGCAGACTGTGCATGGTTTGAACACAAACCTGCCATCGTAAAATCGTAAGCTCCTGAAGCACTGAACTGCACGATGGTTGATTATCAATAAAAAAAAAATAAAATAAGTTAAAGAAAATGAAAACAAATCAGATGGATTCTATTTAGCAATAGAAAGTAAAGTCCAGTAGGACTACCTTCCTACGTATGGAGATCATTTCTTGTAGTTTAGCTTCCATAACATATTGATAATCATCAGATGAGGTAGAAGAGGTTGGATCAGACTAACAAGTCAAGGAAAAGGAGAGGGACAAAATTGAAAAATCAGAACTAAAGACACTGACACTGAACAGAACACAGCACAGAATGCTTAAAAGAAAAGTGTGACTGAAAATTTAATACTTTTAACTGACAGATTTTTACGTGGAATAAACTACACTGATACTTGGTGAATATGATGCGGTTGATGTGGAGAAACTGAAAATAATGGAATGCTAAAAAAGCTATCAACCTAGACATGGAGGTTCAAGGTTAGTGATGGCTGGCTGATGACATATTACTACAGAGTGGATTCAAAGCAACACTGTCTAATCTAATGATTTTTTTTTTGAATTATGGCAAACTAAACACCAGAACAGGACTCTACAATGCCAATGTCAGAAAGTCCTTTATAATTCTTCTATCATTTTCTAGGAATGAAAACAATGCATAAATACTAAATTAATGGATTGGTCAGTTACAGAACTGTGCAATGTTATGATACATTCCCTAATTTCTAGAAAACAGAAAGAACATCAAAAGAGACAAGGCTCAAGCTTTAGTATTCCATTTTAGAATACACTACGTAAGCCCTTTCATCCAAATAAACAAAATAATTTTCATCCCTTTGAAAGGATCCACCCTGATGGATCTCTTTGGAAGATCAAGGTCATCAGATAAAAGAAGAACCTATAAATAAAAATTCATTAATAGGAATGAAAAGTTATTACTGAGTACAGAAATGGTTATCCATCCAAAGATTCATTACTATTTCTGACAGAAGTTGACCTTAATTAGGTCATTTTTGCAAAACATGAATATTCATGTTATTGTCATATCAAACAAATCTAAGTTATCATTCAAAATGAAAAAAAGCCCTTAAAGAAAGGGAAATGCTATATTGGATTTGTTGCTATGGAAACAGGAATGTGCATAAGGCATATAGACAGCGCTACTGATGAGTTTGAGTTGTGAGCTTGTGCTTGTCAAAAGCTGCTTCATTCTGTCAGATTTACCCTCTCTCAAAAAGAGATCCTGAACTGCATCTTTAGATGAGCAAACTTTAATACGTACAAGAAATACTAATTTTTCAACTGTATTTTTTTTTAGTAAGACTGTTTTTCATGCTGTTGTCTACTAATGATTTATCAGAATAATTAGAAATAGATACCAAAGTAATTCAGGATGTGTATTATAACATAAAATTGCCTATAACTTAAACTCAATAGTATTATCAGGACCAAAAGATCAGATAGAAAACAAGCCTGTGATCTGAGATTTATAAATATAAACTGCAGCTTTTGACACGAAGACATTCATATGAGAAAATCCTGCTTTGTATATATACAAGAATAATGCTTAACTTCGAAGATGACTAATATTCTTTTCAGACTAAGTATATTCACAAAACTCAGATTCTTGCAAAATTTAAGGAAAAGTCAGTATACTATGTAACTAAGATCATTTAATAAGTGCACTTATTGTTTCTGATCACGAAGCAGGAGTATTGTATGTATTTGAACTTATTATCTGAAACTATTTTGTCTTTTTATTACAGCTTGGACCGGTGACAATCCCTTTATGACTTTCTTTATCTTATCTTTTAATTTTACATGTTAGTTTGTTTCAGCACACAATTCCTAATGCACTGCTTCCTCTCCCAACTGGATAAATAGAAAGATAGGATTGAAAAAGTTCAGTCCTTGTGATTGCAGAATACCAAACCATGCTATCCCTTCCATGAAGAGACCAAGCTTTATCCTCCTCTGTAGAAGACAGACTTTTCCCCTCTTTGAGTCTTGGCTGCACTCTTGGTTCAAGACCTTCCCTTAATGTGTCTCTAAGGGTCAGGTGAAGATTTGAAATCATCAAAGCTATGAGCTGATGATGGTGAAGGCTTAAGAAATTCTACCTCCTTTGAAACCATTTTCATAGAGATGTAGAACCCATTGGGAGTATCATCCTACAAAAGTAAACTACTTAGAAACTTAATTAGCTGACTGCACACTTTAAAGGCAAGTTACTTAATCTTCACTGCTTCTATACACTTAATTGTAGATTAAGGCAAAATATGAAGATAACCAAATGAATACTTCTAGGTTCAAAGGGGATCTCATTTAAGTCTTCTGATATGTGGTGCTGTCTGTTATAACCTGCCCTTGAGAAGCCCATCTACCTAGCTATATGATTCACATTCATATTTCAAACTAAAAAATAGATTTTCAGTCCAAACTATATGATACCTTATTCCTTAGCAGCAAACAGTCTTTTCAATGCATAAAATAATTGTGGTATTAGGCCTAACTATTATTTGGAAGAGAAGGAGGAATAAAATTATTGTCATAATTATGAGTGTTATCTGAATTCTTATATAGAAAACATTCTTGAAAGAATATGATGTTCTCTCAATATTCTTGTAGCTATCAAATTCTGCTATTTCATAACTTCCTGCTTTAATAATTCAGTAAGATATAGGTTTAAGATATATAACTCTTTTTGCACAATAGTTTTCAGTATTTCACTATGAATATTAAAATGTTGATAGGTACATCCTTGTTAAAAAACCTTCCTGAATGTGACTCACATTCAGGTACTCACAGAGTACCTGTATTTTGTTTTCCAGCATAAAAGAAAACAGAGCTGATCTCCACATTCATCTCCCTTTACATCTCTTTGGTAGGATAAAGAGCCTTTAAAATTATTTAAAATTGAATCTGCCTCAGAATCAGAATAAATGTCATTATTCTAAACACTAAAAGTGTATTTCAATATTTTATGTTTCCTTTATCTATTTGCATTTCATTTCTTTTTTTTTCCTAAAGGGTTATTCTGTGTCACTCTAAAAGAACCAATTATTTTTATAACTGAGACATTAAACAAATAAGCTCAACTGCTTGTCTGGCAGAAAACAAGCACAGGTGCTGAGCCTTAGTATCTACCCTGGGCTCTAATGCTATTTCAGGATTTTAACCACTGGTTCTCATGTGCCAAATGCATGAGCAGCCCCTGCAGCAGGGACATGAAGCAAAAGGGTGTGCTCTGTAAGGGCTAGGGAGACACAAACACATGCACATATTCCCTTTTTCTCTCAGTTGCAGAAACCCACTTGTAGACAAAGAGCAGCCCCTCCATCTCCTCATGTACCTAGCTGGAACACCCTTCTAAAATGAGGGGTTTAACACCTCTCATTGCCCTTTATGGTGAGGAAGGTCCCAACCTGAGTCTCAAACAGACCCTTCCAGACAAAAAGACCTAACAATTCGGCTGTTCTCTAAGGGATTTGCAAATGCTTCCTGGACAGACTTCCCCAGGCCATATTGTTAGGATTGACGTGCCTGTGGCAGCTATGTGTTTTTGTTGTCCACGTGTGTTGGTCAGGTCCAGGCATTCCCACTGGAATAAGCCCTTTGGGAGACTTGGGAGCTTATCATAAAGATATTGAATGTGGTTTGAGGCACAAGGCAGAGGCTGAGACACCAGTGTTAGTCATCTTCCCCCAGCAGAATTTCAGACACACATGAGACAGAAGGGACAACTGTGGACTCTGAGGTTCATAAACAGAAGCTGGATTTCTTCTGACTTGCTTTGCTAAGAGTTAACTGAGTTAAAAAAACTTTCTAAAGAGGAACTTGCATGAATACTTGCTTGGCAGACCTTACCCTACGTTCTTCTTTTTAATATATGACTTGCATGCCTGTTCACTAGTACTCTGTACAGGAGGATTAGTAAGACACATAGTGCGGTATTCAGCAACTAGCATTTAAAGCATTTAGCCAGCACATTCAGTTATAAATAGGTTTGTGAATTGTGTATTTTCGACTGGATTAAAAATATATGGACAAAAACTAACAATGTCTGACCCCTGTGAGATACCAGCATGAGTCTTAATGCTCACTTTGCACTCTATATGCAATGAAATAGCAAAGAAATAGCCAGTATAAGTCAGTAACAGACAGGAAAATTTTGCTTTGAGGGAGTCCCAAAGCAGCTTGTATTATTGCTCTCTAGCCTTGTTAAAACTCTGCTGCTGCTCCTGCTGCTAATGCGCCCACAAAAAAAATGTTGCTTTCACATCATCTGTTACTGTTGGCACTGCACATTTTCTAGGTCTTTGCATGTTAGTTGAAAAAAACCAACAACATCCATTTTCAGATGCAGAAAGCACCTGTACAGTACAGGTGTTATAATTTTTCTTCCTCATGCTGAGCTGCAGGAACAAATGTAAACTTTTCTAACAGTACAAGCCAATTTCCACAGTTCTGAGACCTTGACTTCGGAACACCCGCTGTGTCCAGATTTCTAATGGCTTCTTATTGCACACATTCTTTTGGCTATCCTTTGAATGAGTGATTCAAGAAGAAGGCATTATTGAATTGAGCTATGCAATTGAAAGTGAAAATAGGGGATCATGGCGGCTGAGTCACAACAGCTCACGAAGTTATCAGCTACTTGTTCACATGCTCCTTTGACAAAATGTGTTGGCTTAAGTCACCCCTTTTTCTGAAACCCAACCTTTCAGTGACTAGATATCCACACATTCCCGCCCCTCCTTCATTCCCCCACTACTTTCTCCACTTCCTAGTTTTAGTAAGCAAATCCTTCCATTTAGCTCTGTCAAACTTTTTTCTTTTATTTCTTCCTCCCATCAGGACAAAATCTTCTGTGAAAGGGAAGCACAAGAAGAGGGGTGGTTTGAGAAGACTAATGTGTTGCCAATGTGGCGTTTTCTTAGGCTTCCATCCCCACAGAAGATTTTTTTTTTCTTTTTTCTTTTTTTTTTCCTCCCAGAAGAAGATTTATCAACTTCCTTTTCCAGCTAACACATCACCTTCTCTCTTTCGCCTGTTATCAGAGTTTTCTGCCTTAACCACATCCACTTCTTGCAGGAGAACTTCTTTCCCCTCTTTGCATTCTTTCCACTGCAGACCTTCTCCTTTCACTTTCTTGCAACTTCTTCCCTACTTAATGCAAACCAAATCCCCACATTGTCACAAAATAAACATTGTGTCCCACTTGCCTCCAACTTCCAAGTCATTTTTTATCACCTTTAAAATAAGCTGAATGTGTTACTATGCTAAATGTGGTTTATTATGATAATGGTTTCCCTTCTCCATGTCAGTGCTTCTCTAATGCAGCTAAAAAGCACTGTAGGTATTTCTGGTGACCTGCATACAGGAATGATGGAGTAAAATGCTGACTGCTGTCTTGTGATCAGAGAAGTGACATGGTACCTCTGTTGCACAAGCACCCGAGGGGGAGAGTGACTACGAGTGGGAGTGAGTGAATGGAAGTAGGTGGATGCTGGTTGTCTCCACTGGACCCCTCCTTGAATACATGCAAGGAGAAACCATGTTTAACAGACTAACCATCTGAAGATTCTAGATCCTCCAATGTCTGTCTCTTCTGAGGAAAACAAACATCTTACAGGATAAAGAAAGGTTTAGTTAATATTTAAGGGAGGTTCCTTCTACTACCAACTGCCTCTTGTGCAGGGCAGGCAAACAGACCAATACTGTGAGAGTGAGTCCAAGGTGGCTCAATGAGTCATGGCAATTTAAATCTTGGAATACATGCCGAGAGCTGTGCTACTTGTCATGACCAGACAGATACCAGTGCGACGGCCAGGCAGGACAGCACAGTACATGGGATCATGCTGTTCCAGGTTAGTCTGCCAGAGGCAGACTAACCCTCTAGTTGCTCACCCAATGAGCAGAACACAGTGAAAACAAAGCCAAAGAAAAGTTCAAATGATTCAGGTAAATTTATGGGTACTTATCTGAGTTCACTGTATAGTCCAAACTTTTGGAAGTTCACTCCTTATGAACTAGTTTGGGCATGGAAAAGTAGCAAAAGACATTCACTAGCCCATATATATATATATATAAAGAAAACCAACTTANGGGTTGTGTTGGGTTAGTGTAAATCACATCCAAATCCAGAACATATTTGTTCTATCTCCACATGTAAATAATTGGTCCTATTTTACCCACAGTGAAGCAGTCATAATTTCTAGTTACCCCATACTACTTTCCTTTAACAAACATGTAAAATATTAGGCTTAACTCACCTCTTTCATATGATTGTAACCCCATTAATCTCAGAGAAGCCACTTTCATTGAGGTAGTATAAAAGAAAGGAGAATCAGTTTTGACTTTTTTTGCAGTACAGAAAGACTAGCTGATTCAGGGGGCTGATCTTTTACATAGTATACATGGACATTGCAGTGACCATAGCTCACGTAGGCAGACTTAAGGTAGTCGAAGCCAGCTAATTTGAGCCCTCCTGACAATGTGCGTGCTGGCACAATGCTCAACAAAGGCAAAGCGTTTCTGTGATCCATGAAAAGTACTGGACTTTAAACTTCAGAGCTGTCAAACCAGCACTTTAATAAGCTCTACAGGTTGCATAGATGTTGTATACAGGATATATAAAACATAGGTTTATTTGGCCTATTAGCCAAATTCTGACATTCTTCTTCATGTCATGTATTCCAAAAAGACATAATTTAAAATAAAATTAATTTCTTCAGTTTTCCATGTAATTACAGAGAAATGAACAGAACTGCCATTACAGTCTAATATACTTCTTACAGTTTCCCGCTTGGCAAAAGCTTTGATAAAGTACATCAAAGTGAAACGGGGTGGAGCATCAGCTCTGTTCACAGCTCTCTAAACACATCCCATGAAATAATGCAAGACGAGAAACGGAGATGTATACTGCAGCTTTATGGTCACAATATCAACAGTATCTCATGGAAGTCCCTGAGTGCTCTGCATGGTTGAAATGGGATTTCTTCTTACAATATTTGTCATTAATATGAGTTCAAGGAAAAATCCAGTTGCAAGGAAAGACATGCTTGAGACTGCAAAATACTTACTGGTGCCTAATTGCTGGAGAAATTATTCAGGAAAAAACCTCTTAAAATAGAAAACAATATTTTTAAGCTACTGAGGGCATTACAATATGTGATTATTTGTTGAATCAGAAACATCTGAAAAAAACAGTTAAAATGCCAAGGGGTTGCTCTTATGTGCACCTGAGTTTTTATTAAAATGCAATGATATTTGTTTGGTATTTCATGTAGCTCTCTTTTTGCTGATTCTTCTTTTTTTCCACCATTTTCAGTCTCTGTTTCAAATTCCCACCCATTCATATAAACCTGAAGTGGACAGCACAAAACCTTGATTACTGAATAATGATCTTGCCTTAATAAAATTAAAAAAAACAAAAACGCCAAAAAACCCCAACCATCAAATACCCCCAAAGCTTCTCTTTCTTTCTACTTAACTAAATTACTTAAATATGGAAAAAACATGAGAATTGAAAAAAATTCATCACATATAAAAATGGCTAGGTACATATATAGCTAGAAACATTCCTTGGCAATAGAGAAAGGAAAGCTTAGATAAATCAGAATTATACGTAATACCGTCTCTTAAATGATTTTTTATTTGTCTGATTTTAAGAGATTAAGAATAAACATATTATCATTATATGTCTTTATGAAGCTGATAATATTTGGGCTGTAGTACTATGTGCACATCTGAAAGTATTAGAGGCCAAATATGAAAACCACACTACTGAAAATTTATTTTTATCTTCTTATCTTTTCTGCAAGAAAGCTGCCATTTAATANCAACTTATTTTAGAAACTGACACCACAGAAGGATCTTTCTACATCCTGCTTTTGCAGAATCCCAACCCAAATTTAATATGAGGAAGAGTATAATAACTTGAATGCAGAATTGTAACATGCATATTTTAAACTGGGCGGGGGGGGGGGGGGGGGGGGGAGCNGGACATTGCAGTGACCATAGCTCACGTAGGCAGACTTAAGGTAGTCGAAGCCAGCTAATTTGAGCCCTCCTGACAATGTGCGTGCTGGCACAATGCTCAACAAAGGCAAAGCGTTTCTGTGATCCATGAAAAGTACTGGACTTTAAACTTCAGAGCTGTCAAACCAGCACTTTAATAAGCTCTACAGGTTGCATAGATGTTGTATACAGGATATATAAAACATAGGTTTATTTGGCCTATTAGCCAAATTCTGACATTCTTCTTCATGTCATGTATTCCAAAAAGACATAATTTAAAATAAAATTAATTTCTTCAGTTTTCCATGTAATTACAGAGAAATGAACAGAACTGCCATTACAGTCTAATATACTTCTTACAGTTTCCCGCTTGGCAAAAGCTTTGATAAAGTACATCAAAGTGAAACGGGGTGGAGCATCAGCTCTGTTCACAGCTCTCTAAACACATCCCATGAAATAATGCAAGACGAGAAACGGAGATGTATACTGCAGCTTTATGGTCACAATATCAACAGTATCTCATGGAAGTCCCTGAGTGCTCTGCATGGTTGAAATGGGATTTCTTCTTACAATATTTGTCATTAATATGAGTTCAAGGAAAAATCCAGTTGCAAGGAAAGACATGCTTGAGACTGCAAAATACTTACTGGTGCCTAATTGCTGGAGAAATTATTCAGGAAAAAACCTCTTAAAATAGAAAACAATATTTTTAAGCTACTGAGGGCATTACAATATGTGATTATTTGTTGAATCAGAAACATCTGAAAAAAACAGTTAAAATGCCAAGGGGTTGCTTTTATGTGCACCTGAGTTTTTATTAAAATGCAATGATATTTGTTTGGTATTTCATGTAGCTCTCTTTTTGCTGATTCTTCTTTTTTTCCACCATTTTCAGTCTCTGTTTCAAATTCCCACCCATTCATATAAACCTGAAGTGGACAGCACAAAACCTTGATTACTGAATAATGATCTTGCCTTAATAAAATTAAAAAAAACAAAAACGCCAAAAAACCCCAACCATCAAATACCCCCAAAGCTTCTCTTTCTTTCTACTTAACTAAATTACTTAAATATGGAAAAAACATGAGAATTGAAAAAAATTCATCACATATAAAAATGGCTAGGTACATATATAGCTAGAAACATTCCTTGGCAATAGTGAAAGGAAAGCTTAGATAAATCAGAATTATATGTAATACAGTCTCTTAAATGATTTTTTATTTGTCTGATTTTAAGAGATTAAGAATAAACATATTATCATTATATGTCTTTATGAAGCTGATAATATTTGGGCTGTAGTACTATGTGCACATCTGAAAGTATTAGAGGCCAAATATGAAAACCACACTGCTGAAAATTTATTTTTATCTTCTCATTTTTTCTGCAAGAAAGCTGCCATTTAATAAATTTATCAGAAAAAAACCCAGTTTGAAGTCCTCTCAGGGTTTCACATTTGTCTTTGCAAATATATGATACAAAGAATCATTCAAAACAAACCTTGTAAGTATGTACTGTAAGTTGTCTTCATTTGTGTTGTACAAATGATCCCAACTGCCATTAAGATTTGATTTTATAGCACATATTGGAATGAAAATAACTGTTGTTTCATATACACAGTGTATGAAAACGTCCAGCAGAACTAAGTATGTGTAGGAATGGGACTTCCCCTCTCCTCTTAAATTAGAATCTCTTACACAGTAAAATGAACCCTCCTCCTTGGATAAGTAATGCTGACATGTTAGAAATATATGACTCCTTTTTAAATATAGTCTAGGCTAACTTTCATATAACTACTTTTCCCATTACCAAAATGCTAAGAATTACAAACACATCATTGAAACCATTCCTGGTTAAACTTGTGGCACATAGTTATCAGGAAACGTTTTCTCCTTTCAAATCAGCTTGACACTACTTTTGTTTTGTCCTTGAGGTGAGGAATCAGGACACAAGTCAGCGTTAAACAGTGGGGCTTCTGAAGTGCACCTATTTCTCAGGGCAGTACCTTAGTCAGAGCCGCAATTCTCTGAGCCAGCTCAGCCTCCACTTCGGGTAAGGTTTCAGCCTTCCTCATCGTCTGCTGCAGCTTCTGCTCAGCCAGCTCCAGACGCTCTTGCAGCTGTCTGTTTTTGTCTTCCAACTGAAGGCCAAAGACAGATAAACGGGTATAAAAAAAATCAGAATTAAGATTTTCCTTCAATTCCTTAGGTATCAGGGAAGCAATCAAAACTCACTGCATAAGCATAGATAGTCCACAACCTGGGAGAGTTTATTGAAAGGTATTAACTCAAGCACGGAACCATGCAGACTGCCACTCTCACTAATGATGAGTGATTTGAGGCTCAAGAATCACGTGAAGGTGAAGAAAAGGAGTTGTAAAATGATACTAACGAAGATGAACCAAAAACTCCTCTGATCGATGTGCTGTTCATCTGAGCAAAATAAAAGTATTAGTGCTAGTAAAATGAGAATTTTCTAAATGGAAATATTGAGTCCATCTCACAGAAAAGTTGATGTATGAGCTAAAATGGGACAGAAGGACAATTCCAAAATGATACAATTCCCAGCAAAGTTTATTCATAAATTGCCAAATGCAGTTTTCTGAACAAATGCCAATCATATATTAGAAAATGTTAATACTGACAATTGTTGCCCAGCTAATTCATTCATGATCATATCCTGGTTGCTATTTGCTTAAGGTTGCAGTTATATTTTTCATGGTGAACCTACAAGTAAGTCTCATTTTACAGCAGTGAAATTGATTAATCTGTGATAACCATTAAAGAGAAACAGGAAAACTTTTGATAACTGCAGTATTTTCCTACCTACTGAGATGCACCACATGATTAAGAAGTTTTTAATGGCTTGACAAGTGTTTCCTGCTTTCTCATTCATTCCAGGTAATAGAAGACATAATGAAAAAGGCGTGTGCTTTTAGATTCTTCTTTAATCCTTCAAAAGCATGAAAAGGTAGGCTTTTCACATCGCAATGCTGCAAAGCAACTTTAAGTCTGCCTGTATATATTCTAAGCCTAGTTCTATTGATCACTGCTTTGAGTAGGTAGACCTCTGCAGCACGGCATGACTTACATTGGCAGCAATAAAAACTCGAAGGACAGATGCAAGCACCTTACTTTTCCACTGTTGGGCATTTTTTTTTTTTCCCCCCGCCTAACAATTGGAGATACCTCTTAAAATAGCCAAAGGAAGCTGGCAGAGGCTGGAGAGGCTGAGTCCTGATGCTTTAATTTCCTTGAAGAGGTAGTCACGTGTATATATATACACACACATACAGAGGCATGTGTGCATGTGTATGTAAATGTATCTGCATACAATAAGCAGACATTATCAGATCATACAGGCTTATTTCTCCTATAGCATTTTACATTGTTTGAAGACACAATAGGTGAAAAAACTTACAGAATTCTGATACTGAGGCTGAGGAGCAATTTCATCTTTTACAGTTTGAATGATATTCATTTTCTGTTAGCTTTCAGTTCACATTGTATTCTTCAAGTTACATACCATTTATTTTTTTTCTGTTCATGTTACATTTCAGCTGTTGGAATCACCGTGGAAACAAAGTACCATGAGAGAAAACTGCACAATCATGTTATACTCTTTTAGAAAAGATATTCAAAGATCATTGAGCTTTAAAAATAAAATTCAGAAAATTGTTACAGAAGAAGCAAAGATAATCCTTTACTTTGGGGATATGATGATGTTAATTTATGCAAGATACTATTAGAAAACACAGTTATTTTATGATGTTGAACATACACATTGATTTGGTATTCACAGTTGTAGCAGGTGATATGAGGCTTAGAGATGCTGGACAACTTGGGGTTTTTTAGATTAACTGATCTGTTGATTAAAAATGAACAGATTAACCTAATGGCAACCTCCTACTGTAGATCTGCCCCCTTTCTTGCATTAATTTTCATTGTGTATGAAGAAATCAACTGACTAATGCAGATACTGCACCTGACGTAGGATGGCTTCCTTGTTTGCCAGTTCGTTTTCCAGCTTATCATTCATGTCATGTATGGAGGTGGATTCTCTCTGTGCACTGAGGTAGCGCTTCTCCAGCGTAGTTATTCTTTCTTCCATATCTTCCTTTTGTGCCATTGCCTAATGTGACAAAAAACCCATCAAGAACCATGCAATTAAAATGCTACATAATTTTCTATCAGTTTAATTTTCATGCTAACAGTAGGCAGAGACTTAAGGAGTGCTCAGCAGTAATATTTCTGTTTTAAAGAGAATTTATTTCTTTTGGGATTTCTTGTGCTATGATATTGAAAGTGGCAGCTGTTGAGTAGAGCAAACAGAAACAATCCTCACCTTTTGTATATTTTTCTAATTTCTATATTTTCAGTGCAAAAAACCAGCAAAGGCATCTCACATTTACACATTTGCTTCTTAAACAACAGCAGGCTTGATTAGAAAATAGAAAAACTGCTATAGTTACATAATAATAGAAAACATAGTGCAGAGATGTGGGGAAAAAAACGTATATGCACATTGCTACTCTCATTCCTGGGTCCTGCTAAAAGTTTCTGCTGAAGGACATGTAGCAAACAGCAGGTGACATATCCTGAAATTTCAGGAAAACAAGTGACCATATTGAAAAAACTTGAAATGGCTGAAAGCTTGCCAGAATGCACTCTAGTACTGCTAAAACACAAAGGAGTTGGCCTTCCTCCTATCAGAGTTGCACATATACAGACGCACTTTTATGAACACAGTGTTATGAAGAGATTTCTAGTACTATTTCTTGCTGTAAATTTTGTGTTTCCTACGTACAATGGCCTTTCTCAGTGCTCAGCTTTTGCTTTCCTGTACTCATTGGCCTCTATGAATTTGTACTGGGTATCGCAGGAACAGCAGTCAAGAAATAGGAGGTGAGTCTGGTGAACTCCTTACCTCTCTAATGTCTCTCTGATATTTACTGTTCATTTCTTCCGTTTTAATGAGCTCCTTTCTGGCGGTCTCTGCTTCCTGCTCTACCTCTCCTACTCGCGAAGACAGTGCAGCCAAACGCTCCTTCATTTGTGCCATTTCATAGTTTTGCTTTTCCAGTAGCTCCTGAAGTTCAACAACTTGACTGGCCTCATCGTTTGAGTCGATGGAGCCATTTGATAGGCGCTGGTAACAGAGAAGTGACATTATTCATTAATTATCTTGTAATGTGGACTCTACAGAATTTCTAAAACAAAGATTATTTTAAAAATTTTAAAAAAAAGCAACTAGGAAGAGAAAAAAACACAATAATTTTCATGGTTGATAAGACAGGTGTAGTTATGAAAAAATTTAAAATAATTAGTATTCATTCATATCAAGGGATTCCAGAAGGTAACATCACATAGAGAAGTAAACGCTTGCATTAAGAGCAGAATACTATACAAAAATAGCTTTAGTTTGACATTATGACTATTCAAGTACAAATTGCAACACTACTACTCCTAAAAAGCACCAAATTGCATGCATACGTCTTAGCTAAACTTACACAGCACTTAGACTTAATCAAAGTCTATTTAATTTGCAAAACAGATCAGGCTGCTGACAGGAAGCAACACTAATAAATCACAAATTCACTATACCAGAAAGTCTGGACAACATACTAGTTAGGTCCACATTAGAAGCAAGTTCTGCTGACATAATTTGTGTGCTGCTGAAAGCCCTGGTGTGAATATAGTTATAAAGAAAAAAATAATAAACCCAGAGTCCAGAACTCACATTGCATTTGGAATATGATCTCAGGAATATGATTTATATTGCAAATAAATGATTTTAGGAAAAAAGTGCATTCAGTAGCAGGACTTGCTGGCATTTCCTCATTATAATAGTCACACTAACCTTTTCCAGCATAGGCTAAACAATGGTTTCATACAAATTTAATTATCTCGTGTCAAAAAGCAAAACCAAAATTATTTGATTTTGACCTATAACATGAAAAAAATAAAACCAAAGTAGTCCAACCTGTCATTAACTTTCCTGATTAGGTACAACTCTATTGGTTCAAATTTATATGATGCAGTATCGGGACAAAGCATTTCACTGTAACTGTCATTTTAAATAAGTTATGGATCTCAAAGAGCATCACACAGGAACAATAGTCCTAAAAGGCGCTTGTTGTCCTTCAGATGGTAAGGTGTATAGCAATGTATATATGAGATATTTCTAGCAAGATCTGAAAGAAAACCAAGCTTGCTTTCATTAGCACTTATAGAAGCATAGTATGGTTTGGGTTGCAAGGGACCTCAAAGATCACCTAGTTCCAACCCCCCTGCCATGGGCAGGGACACCCTCCACTAGACCAGGTTGCCCAAAGCCCCATCCAACCTGGCCTTGAACACTTCCAGGGATGGGGCATCCACAGCTTCTCTGGGCAACCTGTTCCAGTGTCTCACCACCCTCACAGGAAAGAATTTCTTCCTAATATCTAATCTAAATCTACCCTCCTTCAGCTTAAGGCCATCACCCCTTGTCCTATCACTACATTCTTTTGTAAACAGTCACTCCCCAGCTTTCCTGTAGGCTCCCTTCACGTACTGGAAGGCTGCTCTAAGGGCTCCCTGGAGCCTTCTCTTCTCCAGGCTGAGAATAATACTTCTGTATTATTATTGTCAAAATATATTTATACAGAAATCTTCTAGCAAATTCAAAGAACATTACTTTGCTTAATGGCTTTAACAACATTCTTTCCCTAATCAGCCATAAAATTAACCCAGATCAAAACCACCTGCCCCTCTGTGGATCATTGAATAAAATTATTTTACTCTAAAAATTCATTACATCAAATAACTCAGTTCCAAAATTGCTTTCTTTCTACTTGTTAGTTAAATCTTGACATTTTATGTTAGCTGCTGAGCCATCAATGATCTACATTCAGAACACCATGGTAAAATGACAATAGCAATTTAAATACTTATTTACACTCAGTTTGTTTAGAAAGTGTTCAGTTAGTCTACTTGAATCAAAGTCCCATTAATATGCAGCAATCACATATGTAAACAAAATAGTACTCAAACAGGATAAAACTTTCTGATCATCATACTTTATTCCATTGTACAAATTTGAGATAACTTCTGTATCTATGCTAATTATAATCTGTTTTACAGTTTTAATCTCATATAGCAATTTTAGCAGTTGTCACAGATGAACAAATTTTACCCTGCACTGGATTTGCCCTACAACTCTCTAAATAGTGGTCCAGGAATTGCTGCAAGGTACCTGAAGCACTAAGGGAAATCTTCTCAAAAGATCATGCACAAAAGGAGTTTCAAAGTAGACACAAGCCAAATACCAAATCTGAAAAGCACTAAAGGGCATGTGATCATATACCTTATGTGATATAAGCCACGGTCATTTTGAAACGGCAAGCTGAGATATCTAGGAGTATGTTCACTAGCAGAGATATATTTTTATTTCATTAATAAAAGTTTTTCCTTAAGATACTAATAACCAAATCATGTATAAATTAAATGCAAAAGATTTTTTTTCTACTAATTTAATTAATATCTGAGATTTCTGAAAAGATAAATAAAAATTTATTTAGAATTAATCTCTCACCACTAGACAAATGCTGTGATTGCCAATTATGCATGTATATATTTTGATTTACATACATAAACTTACCTCATAATTCTTTGATGAACTCTTTGTAAAAGCTGCTTTAATTTTACTCATAGTTCACTTTTGTTTTACATTATTCCTGTATTCATATATAAAGCCGTCTGGTATTGAAAATTTCCAATTTACCAAAAATGTCAACATATTAATTTTTCTTAGTACGATTGGGAGGAAAAAAAGTTTTCTTTAAAAATGCAATTAAAAATAAAAGGCAGCCTAAAATTTGGTATTTTAAGAATTTTGAAGCATACTTTAAAAGCTTACCTAGGGATTTTAACAGACATTTTGTCACTTTTATGCTTTTCTATTATTTTATGCTATATCAATTATATGGGTACATCATATAGAATAATGACTCCAAAAGATCACAGGTAGAAAGTTATTAAGCATTAATTCAAAGAGCAACTGACATAACATTCCTCAGGTTCTCAGGAGGGGTTTTACCAACAGTTTTATGGTCATGCTTTCTCCTCTCTTCCAAACAAAAAAGGCTTGAACAAGAATGTGAAAATATGCTATGCTGGTAGAAGCAAAAGACATCTTGTAGATGACACTGATTCAAATGCATTTTCTCAATTAGTGAAAGGAGTAGGAACCTCCCATGCCCCAGGGGAATTCCCTACGGAATAAGCTAGGGCTGGAACTGCAGCATCTTCTCTATTACTGGTTTTGTGAAGAATGTCCATGTCTCTCATTTTTCTATTTATTTATTTATTTCTCTATCTATCTATCTATCTATCTATTTATTTTTTTATCTGGCTGAATATTTTTTTTTTAATCAGGTTGAATTTTTTGTGCTGAAATATTTCCTGGTACTCAGTTTCCTGTTGATGATGCTGTGCATTAATCACAATCCATTTGTAAATAAACAATTATTTGAATGTTTATAATAATGAAATCTCTAAGTTTTGAATAGAGTTTCGAAGTAGACATTCTTAACTGTCATATCCCTACACTACCCAAAATCCCCAATATATGTAAGAAATAGTGTCAAATTAGTACAGAGAAGGCGGGGGTGGGAGGGGGGGAGGGGAGAAAGTACTGGAAGTAAGCTGAAACACTTGGCAAATCTTTAAAGGAGGGCAGGAACATTAAAGGAAACTTTCTAACCGGTTGAAACATTCTAGCAGAGAAAATTGAAAGTGTCCATGGGTTGTAGATCTGGCTTACAAGTTGGTCTTTCAGATAAAGCCATCAACAAATTTCATGATGCTGTCTATCAAATGCGGTCATGAAAGAGCTACATATGAACACATTCCTTAATTTAAATAATTTCACATAAAAGTATCTACTAGAAATCGCTATTTTTCCTTGGAAAAAAACCCAAAACATGGCCATAGCTCACATGCTCCCAATGCTTTGCTTATTTTCACTAAGTAGTTTACCCGATAAAATATAGTCCATCTGTTTCTGTCACATTTAATTATTTAGATCACATCATATATTCTTGACTTCATTTTTTTTTTTTTGCTTTCTACAAACACGGCAGCTACACACACCATAATGGTCTCTGTCCCCTCCCACAGGTTTCTCAGCCAGATGAGAAATCTGGTTGGCATCAGCCTGAAAGACTTAATAAAACCTCAGATGTCTTTGCTTGGGCTAGTTCAGAGCAAAGAAAGTTAAATGAGAGACTCCATCTGTACCCAGCAATGTAGGACTTGCTTTCCTCATCACTGGGAATGAGGGAAAGAGCAACAGCAAGAGGAAAGTCTGCTGGGGGGTTGTGGAAAGGCTTTTTTTGTGGTATATCACCACGTACCAGATAAATAACTGAGAAATCACAGTCTATACTAAGGGTTTCAGAGATACTCTTAGTTCATAAAGAAAGCTTTTACACTCACCCAAATACAGCAAAATGAGCTAGGAGGAAAAACAGAAAGGAAATGAAATAATCATCAAGTAAATCTGATGACAGTAACGGTATTAACTACAACAAAGGTGGCATACCACAAAGGAAATCAAAGTTCAAAAATTATCCTGTAGGATCGAGTGCCATAAAGGGCAATACAGATTAAACAAGAAATGTCTGGGGAAAAAAAGTCTTTGAATTGCTTATGGTCTGTGGAAATGGAGGAGGGAAATAAATGTTCATGTTCCCTACCACTAAACAGTACGAAAAGAAAACCAACATCCCTGGTATCAGGTTTTCTTTCTTTCAAGTTCCAAAAAGCACAGCAGTATGGCAATCTGCTGCTTGTATAGGAGTGTCAGCAGGGAGAAGGACAGCAAATTGGAGCATTACACATAACAATAAATCCCCCCTAGATCATTGCTCCTCTCCCCTAGTCTCTCTGCCATGAAATAATAACAGGAAATCCAGCTGCAGACTAGTTTACTAGTAAAAAACAAGAACAATGATAAAAGGAACACCAGGAGAAAGTGTAGTTGTTTTGTAACCCAGAATATTGTAGCCTCTGTTAATCCATTCAATAGTGCCCTTTCAATTAAGCTGTAGTAACAATACTGAAGGCTAACTGAGGGGAGGTACACTTCATTTAAAAAAAAATAAAATAAAGTAAGGACACCAGACTACAACAGGTAGCAAAGACATTGCAAAATTGTCCCAGGGTATAGACTGCAAAGTACTTCTCCACTTTATTTTGTAGAAAGAACCTAAGTGGCAAAATACATACAGATCTAATTTTATAAAGGCAAAGCCCAAGAACAGTAAACAGCACATCCAGGTAATATTTTCTCTCCAGTTGTAAAACATCTGGCACAGATATATTTGGTCTAAATACTATCAATCAGTAATTAATTACATATTTTGTGCTAGAATTTAACCTCAGAGAGTGGTGAGAAGGAAAAAAAAGAATATCTCACGGGGCTACCTCTGAACAATTAGCAGTGGAGTTAGGATTCATTTACCTGAATGAACTCCTCATCAGGGACTCTCAGTTTGTGGTAGTACGAGCGCAGGTGATTCACATGATGCACATATGCATAAACATTTCCATGCCTGAGGACTAAATTAAGCTCTGTCTAACCACAGGTACCTTTGAATAATTGAAAGTAATCTTAAAATTCAGAAGTCTGGTATTTTAGAATTCCTAGAACAAACCAGTATTTTTATGATGTAAGCACTAGGGGTTTTTGGGAGGTGTTTTTTGGTTTTGTTTGTGGTTTTTCTAACCCTAAAAGTGTGTGCCTTATGTCTACTCTTTACTAAGACACTCTCTAAATTCTTTTTCAAAGGAGCACTGGCAAGTTCATTGCACCATAAATCCCTAGTGTTGAAATTGAAGTCCTCACCATAATCTCAAGTGAGTATAATGTCATTGTGGTTTTTGAGAGATCATGCTGAACAAAGTTCTCTCAGGCTGTCCTCCTAATGTTCAAGGCAACAGTCTGTGTTAGGCTGGCTACCTTTGGCAGGTACCCAGAGGACTTCTGACACTAAGTTACACTAGAGTTATGTCAGAATTGAGTTATCTTTAAAAACATGAAAACTTTTGTTAAAAACACCCTTTTGATTATACATATTTTTCTTGACATGCAACATAAAGTCTAAATTAAAATGGCTTTTCAAAGGTCTGCATAAAGTTCTATTTACTAACTATGTGAAGGTTCATTTGCCCATATAAATATTGTAAATACATGTAAGCAAAGAACACAAGTTTATGCAAGTTCTCTCTGAATCATAGAACACGCCAAATCACGGCACTCATTGTGACTGGACTCCAGGATATCCCTCTGTCACTCTGTGTTATTCCAGGATGGCATCTCAACTTAAAGAAACATCACTGACTCATTTCATTTTGTGAGACTTCACCTTTCATCTTCTACTAAGGCAGGTGCCAGCTGTTGCTCTGTAAAATATGGATGTCTTCGGTCAGTTGCTCTGACTTTTGGTCAGTCAACTGCTGATATGGCAGCTGAGATATGAAAGCTTTCCTGTACTTCATATGCAATATACAGAATTTTGATAGTATAAATCACTTAAGAAATAATATGGAAACACAACATTATCAGCAGTAGTACCAATTTTAAAACCTAAGTTATGTCTAGGCTCTCTTTGAACCAAGATAATTCCTACAAATAATACATACATAGAAAATTCAACATGAAGAAGAGTAGGAAAGTAATGCCATATAAAGTTTAAAAGCTTTAAAAACAGGGTTTTTTGTTTCTTTTGTTTGATAGGGCTTTTTTGTTTTGTTTTGTTTTTAAGCTTTTAAAACAGTTATGCAAACAAATTGGAAAGCGCCATCCCAGATCCCAGGAAAAAAAAAAAAAAAAAGATTATTTTTAGCTCTTTAGTGATGGAGATGTTCCTTTTGACTTAGTAGAGCTGACCATGAAGGCCAGGTCATCAGGGGAGACACAGAAATACTGTATATTTTCTCAGGTCAAATAAACTTGTCTGAATTCTGTAGTATAGAAATACTAAAAAGGAAGCAAAATAATCACCAGAGGAAGTTAAATTATACACGTCACTTGACTTTACGAAAGTAAGAGTAAAATCAAATGCTGCATAGAGTAACATTTACTGATACTGTAGATGTAAGAATAAATTAATAACAAGTTACCAGAAGATACTCTTTGTGTAGAGTTCGTCCACCCTTATTCCATTCAAATGCCTCATGTAAAAGGTTTAAAAGAAAGCACAAGATATTACCACAGGTACATAGCTATGGGATAGCCCAATCACAAGTGCAACTAAACAAGTAAAAGCAGTATGATGATCACCCATAGAATCACCACACAAATTGGAATGTGAAAAGCTATACCAAAAATAATAGCATTACACCTAAGCTGTCACAGTCATTTCTAAGTGGTTGGTTTGAAGGCTATGCTACTTCTCTAGGCTGTTCACATCTTTTGGTCTGTGTCAGGCAGTAATCTCATCATCAGCAACCTGGTCTTCAGCAGGGTGTCCTGGCCCATGGCAAGGGGGTTGGAACTGGATGATCTTTGAGGTCCCTTCCAAGTCAAACCATTCTATGATTCTATGATTAGAGGTGTCCAGTTACTCTGAATTTTCTCCAGCCTCTAATTAACTATCAAAGCCCACATTCTCTCAGCTGATGTACTTCTCCGCCACCCCAATACTGATGTAAAAATTGCCTTCTCCAGCACTTATCTCTCTAAACATCCTCACTTTCTCGCTCTTTCTACCAGGCCATCAAAAGACTCCAGCTTTTATTACTACTTTGAAGATCTAGAATATCTCTGCTTCCCGATCAGCTTTCAGCTTTTATTCTTCTTTCTGATGCCTGTAATCATCTGTCACACTTTACTCATTTTGCAAAATGGGGTAGAGAAAAAAAAAAAGGTTACTTGATGGGTGAGCATTTTTCTTCTTGTTGCTCTTCTCTTCCAGAATGCCTGCCTGTTTCTCTTTTACACTATTACAAGAGTTTCTGAGATCTCACACAGGAGAAAGAGAAATCAGCTCCTGCTTATTTATTATAAGGGCTAGGTAGCTGCCCAAACCAAATTATACATGCAAACCCCATTTGCCTTGACTAACTCCTTTTTCTTAGTAGTCTCACTAGCCTACTATTAGAAATGACTGGCCTGGCAAGTCCTTGCAGTAAATCATTCAGCAAAGGTCAGTCGGTAAATGCTGTCAGCTAGCACAGTGCTTGACGTGTAAAATTCCCCTGCGAAGGTAATGAGACTTTTAAAGCAGTGCCGTAACAGGCTTGACATGTAGTATATAGGGGTTCCTATTAGGTGAAAAGGAAAAGAAGTTTTTATGACTGAAAGACAAACTAATTTAAATGAAACAGACCAAAAGCTGATTTCTTGAAAAATTACAGATCTGAGAAGCTTATTGATTTATCATGTAAATAATGCATAACTAATACAGCTTTTCAGTATAGTAAAATCCTCGTGCTATGGTGTTGAGCGCTAAGAATTCATAGTCATATAGATATACTCAACTATTAAGCAGATCAGTACTTACACAATATTTGCCTAGACTTTTTCAGAGAAAATATTGCATAGTCTCCCAGACTTACTCCTTAGATTCATGAAGACTATCCATTTTTCCTTTCACTCCGAAAACTCCTCACCTCCCCAGGTGTGTCAATCTTCATTAAGTCCCCCCTCAGCACATGCTTCTTTAATTAGCTTTATCAATATTAATCCAGAAAGAGATGATTAGAAAGCCAGAAAGATATCTGCACTGCTTGGAAACAACCTCATCATCTGGTTATCAAATGTATTTTGTGTCTGAAGTGTGTTATTTCTCTAGTTCAGAATGTGAATGCTTTGGGGCAAGGATCATGACTCCCACTATATTTTATACATCATATATTCTGACTGCACTCAGTAAACAGCAAAACAAAAAGTCCTTACAGCAAACTTTCTCTAAGCTACTAACATGTCTTGGATGGACCCTTACTAAGTCCTTTTTCAAACTGGTGCTTCTGATGAGGGCTCCACATGTCCTGCCTTCACTCCACTCTCTGCCATTCCACTACGCTGCCAGTTAAAAGGAAAGATTTTTTATTTTATTAATTCAAAACAAAGGAGCATGTGTGATATAAATTAATAAGTAAAAACTGAAACGGAAGACTTGCTTCTGCAGTTTTCTACTGACCATAGAAAGTGATCAGAAAATCCAAAAACAGGTTCTGATGGATCACTGCGCTGAAAGAGACCTGTTACTTTTATTATATTATATCATATCATTTTAATTTTCTTTGATCTGCACTCTGAGGATTTTAGGCCACTGTGTTTGCTTTGGCAAAACAGCTTTTACTCCTACAGGATACAATATCTATAATAGCTGTCAATGTTTTAACAGATTTTAGTATTTAAAAAATACTGGCATTTGATTAAATTATTGGACCATGTTAGCCTTATGAGTAAGAAGAAAACGTGATTCTTAAATAAGCTGAATGTGGACTGCCCAAGGTATATCTGTTTAATTCATGTAAAAAAGTAATTATATAGAGCTCTGAGTTCCTCATAAAATGTACCATTATTTATTTAGGAGAAAAAGGTCTTCGTGGCACCATAACTATCAGACTGCTTTACCTGTCCTGGCATACGTATCTGTTTCCACAAGCCTAAAATGTTCTAGTTTATTATTGTTCTGTGAGGAAGGGAACAACTAGGCTGCTAAAACTGCCCTTACTACGGGTAGGACCAGTGTGGTATACTTGTTATAAAAAGTTGGTAAAAACACAAAATTAGTATGAGTGTTAATGGTAGAGTTGTATATCTTGGAATAAGGAAGAGTTCCCTTATTAGCAGGTTTTCGGTATCACAGTGACTTATGAAATTTTTTTAAAAAATAAAGGCCCCAAATAAGGACAAATAGGCTTTGTATTTTACTAGTGTTTACAAGTTGCGGCTACAAATGTCAGCAATCAAGTTTAAAAACAGAAACAGTGTGCTGCCAAGGAGAAACATCCTGATTTACACTGCACTTAAATGCTTAGCTTTCATGTCTTCGGTGTAACAGAAACCCATGCTCAAGTGCTTCCTCAAGCAGGATTCCTCTTTTGCATACAAGGCATCTTTGAGGATAAAAATAGTCATTCCCCAGGCCAATTCTTCTCTGATAAACTCCACTAACTTCAGAAGAATTATAGCAATGATTTGTTATGTGTTTGAATTAAAAGATATGGCATGGAACTTACTGTGGAATATTCTCCAATATGGGCCAGAAATAGGCAATGAATTTTGACCCATCAAGGAAAGAGATCATTGTAAGTGAAGGAGATCCTTTAATGCTGGATATTTAAGGTATACAACCAAAAAATATTTCCCAAAGCAACTTCAATTCTTCCCAATTTGTATATGAGCATTTCTGAAAACATTTCATTTTACTGAATAATTAAATTTCCATGGCTCTTATGAAGCTGAAATAAGTATCAGCATGAAATAATGACTGTATTTGAAAACAAAATACTTTTTCTCAGGATCTTATTTTTGGGGGACCAGCAAACTTCACTTTAAAGGGACACAGTTCATAGCAAGAAATGAGAGCACACCATGCCTCCTATCAGCATCTGAGACTCCTGCCTATTTCTTGCTTCAGTTACACATGGTAGACAGTGCACGACATTCAGCCACGGTTCAGGCATCTCAATTTGTCTTTAAATGTACTAACTACTATTTTAGTAAGGAAAATCTTATATTTGGAGTATCTTGACAAATTATCCTTCAAACATCATGGAAGAATATTTCCTTCCTCCAGTCTGACCATGACCATTGATTGGATATAGATGAAAATTATTGATAGCTCAAGATGGCAAAGAAGAGACATTGGATTCCTCAAGTAACTCATTACTTCATACACTTACAAAGACTTTTACATTGCTTTTTGATAAAACCAGAATGAATCATATTGACCTAAAATTACACAGGAAACAGCACAATGGGTTATGAGTTAGATGGGCAAATAATCTGATGTTGGTCTCTGATACGTACAATTTTTTTTTTTTTCAAACCAAAATACTAGCCTTTGTATAGTCATTTGTCTGAAAAAAAAGAAAAAAAAAATGATGAAGTGAAGTTCCATAAAAATACATGTGGGTTTTATACTGGTAATGTAGAATCTCTTTTTTTTCTCTCTCTAGCTATGTTTATTTCATTCATAATATGAATAATAAGGCTATTCAAAGTGACTTCAGATAGGACTGGAAAAAATGTTTCCGATATAGTACTACACATAACAAAATAGAACTTTGAAAAAAAATCTTGCACAGGAATAATCCCAAATATTTTCTTTGATGGATTTTCTCTAAAACATCTCACAGTTTGCAACTGAGAAGTGCTTCATTAGCTGTATCATTGGTATGCCACAATATCTTTATTTTCTTTCTCCTTTGAGCCTATTCTTGCAAATTTAAATAATTAAAATGATTATTTTACCCTAAAAAAATTACACTGATACATGGCAAAATGGCCATGTCTGGGGTATTGCGTGTTCTTGGATTACTCTACATACTCAATAATTGTTTCTCATATTTATTACTTGTCTTTGTTTCATTAGTTTTACCATCAGAATATTTTTTCTCTGCTTTCTCTATTTTAAAATTCCTCTTAGCCTTTCCACATAAGAATTGGCCATGTAGTTGTCAATGAGAAGGACATATGCCTTGCTTTATTATCTCATAAAACTGCTTTTGTAGTCCGTCAGAGTTCTGTAGCAATTACTGAATATATTACCACTTTTATTGGGAATTAATATATTACTGTTGGAAGCCTTGGCGCTTCAATCAGAGGACAGTGCTTGTGAATATAGAATTTAAAATGGTGCTCTGGCTGACCTGTAATACAGAATCATAGAGCCAGCCACCTAGCTCACCACCCTCTGAGCACTATATCCTGTCTGAAATGTAGGTTATTTCTCCTAAAAATCCTTAAAAGTTTCCAATTCTCAAGACTCCTTGACTGATTCCCTTTATATATGAAGCTACATTTTATGTATCTGAAGATAATAATTCTGTGCCCATTAGAGTTTTCCTCTCAAGGCTTTCAGCCTACATTTTGAAAATTCTTCTCACAGGTTACATTCTCTAGGTTTCTGACTGGTTTTGTTGCTATCTTCTGAATTCTTCTCAAGATGGTCTACTTCTCTCCTCAAGTGTGGGACCCAAAGCTGGGTACAAGACATCAGCTGAAGCCTTACCAGTGCTGAGGAACGTTCAGGAACATTTCATGTCCTGCAGGTTCTAGTTCTGTTTAGCTGTCCTATCATGGCATTTGCCTTTATACTGTTGGTCCATGATATTTTTATCATCCCCATTAATCCCCAGATCCATCTCTGCAGAATTATTACAAGACTGTTTCCCATATTATATAGGGAACCTCGATCTCTTGTATTATAAGGATGCAAACCGTTACGTCACAGCTTATTGTTCTCCATCCCTACTGCTGAAGTTGAAGGAATATTTTCTAAATGAATGCTTAATCTGGGCTTAAACTGAGGTATTCTACAAAGTGGGGACTTCACAAACTAAGGAGGAATTGATGGTGGGCACTAAAGTGATACTAGAAAGATACAGAGCAGCTAGTGCAGAGAATGTGAATTAGAGCACACTGGTTGATTCGGTGTCAATATGGCCTTCTGTTAACATCTTATCTAGTATGCTTTCATTACTGTAAGGAGCAAAAATTAGTAAGCCTAAGACTTTAATCCAGTTTAACAAGATAAACTTAAATTGTTTTATGAAGCATATAAGTTTTCTGGACATAATATTCTAGAAGTACTTCACATAAAATGATAATAATGTCTTTTCATTCCCCTTTCACTAATGTTTAAATATGACATTTTCTTAAAGGACAGATATTCTTATTTCCACTTAGTTCTGCTTATAAGTAATGAGCCAAATGGCTCAAAGCGGAAGACAAAGTTTGCAAAGAAAGGGGAAAAATAGTGATTTTTAGCTAAGGAGTGTGACTGTATTTAAAAGCACAAGCGAGTGGGATGTTCACTGTTTTAACAAAATTTCACAGATATGTCAAAGAATAAGATTTTGCAAGGAAGAAGAAAGTAGCTAAACAGTATTTACCGTTATGTTTCTCAATCACATAGATTACTCAGAGAAAAATACACACAGAAAATAAACCACAAAACATGTAAAATTAATGCTTGCAGTGCAAGTGAACCCTTGTAAATTGGATTGGCTATAAAATAAATACATAATGATAAGTGTTATTTTTTATAAGTATGATTTATGCCACTGTTCATCACATGCCATTAGACATAACTGCACAATTAGAGATCCAAGCAGCAACTCTACTCATTTCAGCTGTCTGCCAAATGTTATGTTATGCTCGCACTTCAATTTAATAACTGTAAAGCAAGAGAGGAAGATAGGCAACTTGGTTTTTATCAGTCTGGAAGACTAAGACTTAGAAGAAAACCTTGTTTCTAAAGATATTCTTTACCTTTTTTTCTCTTTCAGCCTTAAGTGGCAAATATTTAGCCTAAATTCTATATACCTATCTCATATTGAAAGAGTGCTAAGTAAGTAAAATGCTTTTCACTTTTCTCTGTATGAACACAGACATGAATTTGAAGACTATCTATAGGTAGCGCAGAGGAAAATTATTTTTTCTAGCTTTTAGGTCTCTGCCCTCCCCTTAAGGACTATTCTGCCAGCAGCTTTTGAATATATACCCATTTGCATGTATATGCCACTACACCTTGCTCTTCTGTATGTGACATACAGAGGATCACTCAGCAGGATATAGCATCGTTAACTGTAGCATTACACAAAATATTCCAAGAAAGTTTGTTTTAAGCTGTGGGTCTAATTCAATACCCTATCAAAAAGCAAGGACCTGCCCATTTGCATTTCCTTTCCATTTAAACAAGCTCCGTTTTTTGATACTACTTTCAGTAGGCAGACAATATTCTAAAGGGAAGTCATACAAAATATTCACATTACAAAAATCTTACACCTGATTATTTCTCATATTGATTGTGTGATCCAATGAAAACTAACATTTTATACCTTTTCATGAACCTTTTGCCCTGGCTCCATTCCTTCAATATGCTCTGATTCGGCAGGCCCTTCACCAGCTGCCATTTTCCTTTGAATGTGTGCGTTTTGTTCACGCAAAGCTACAATCTGCAAAAGAAAGAAAATAAGCGGTCAATATACATAAGAAACCCAAAATCTACTGAGCAGGCAATTTATTAAATCTGTTAACATTTCAACCCTATATTGGCCATTTCTGGCATTTGCAAAATTATGTCTCTACATGGAGAGATGTTTAAAACAGAAGCATATTAATAATGACTAAAGGCTGTTAAGGACACAAAGGAACCTATAAATAATGGGATAGCTGACTTTGTGTTGTTTTATCTTCTATCCTTTGTGCTAGGGTACTTTTCTTTTTCTTAGCTTGAAAGATGAAAGAGCTGTTAGGCATTGATTTTGTAACACTGCAAGACCAATACTTTTTCCTTCATGTAGAACACAATGGATGCCAAAGTGGCCTCACAGGAAAACAGTGCCAACAGGCTATGAATTAAAAACAAGTGATGTAAAGCAAAGTGCTAGCTTTATGTCATCTTCCCATCTGTTAGTAACTGCAACATACGTTTTAAGTGGTTTTTTTGTGAAGAAAAACATGTACATAAAAGTCCTCTACTGTGATGTTGACTATTTTAGTGCATATACAAGTGGGTTTTATTGCATTAAAAATATTGTTTTATTTATTGGTAGTGCTATTAAAAAGTCTATGCAGCTACTGGAAAATAAGCTGCTTTCTCTTCGACTTTGTGGCTTACTCTTTGACAATACACAGGATGGAAAGATTCAGGTCCTAAAAAATTTTTATATGGTACACTATGATAAGTTGGAAGATCTAGCTAATATAAAACTTATTTATTTTGATAAATGGCACAGTTAGAGCTCTCTGTAATGTTCTGCTTTCATGATAAAATCATAATAAATGATTTACTGAATGGATAACTGTGTATCAAACACAGCAGAACACTGATAGTATGTACAGATGCCATTTTTGGAATGCTGGTGTAAATTTTAAGGCTTCTATCACTGTATTGTGTCTGCATAAATCCTGAGTCAGAAACAATCTAAACCACTGTCCCATCCTAGAATACAAAAGCATGGTGTAGGAGGGAAGATTTAAGGCAGTACTACCTGGTAGGAGTGTACAGCAGCCAAGATTTTGTGGAATATTTAATTTAATTTAATTTAATTTGATTTACATTAAAAATATATTTACTTTGATCTGAATAATTTAGTTTGGAAAAAAAGGTTTTTTCAAATGTGTATTTTAACTTTTGCTTAAATTCTGATTGTAAAGACCATTTGAATCAGCTCTGACCAGCATTTGAGATGTCAGGGATACACCAATTTAAACAACTCTTCCTTAATATAAATGTTGAAAACTATTGTGATCTGAGTCAGGCTGATTCACTGCTCACTAAATTCCAAGTTACAGCCCTTGTAGAACTCATGTGACTCCCACTGATTTCAGTGCCAAGACTGAGACTTGAGGGCAACATTTCACCCAGAGCAATTATGGGAAAATACAAGAGTGGGAATTAAAACTGTCTGAGACAATCAGTGTCTTTGCAGTGGTACAAATACCCCGATCTTTAAAATGTTTTGCTTAAATAAGAGAATTAATTCTGTCTTAAATAACAGAAAAAGGTCTTTATAATCTCATTAGCATAGATTCCATTTTTGCACAGTAATCGGCAATTTAATAACTTTTTTTTTTTCTGAATTGCTTCACTCAGTTCTTTTTCTTTATGGTTCAAATTGTTCTCAAATCTAAACTAAAGAAATTAGGTTCCCACCAAGCAAAATTACCCATCAATTAGTGATAAAAGTGACTTTCAGGTAGATTAAGAGAGATATACTTCAATGTGTATAGTATAAAATCATGATTTATGGAGAGTAATTATACGTAATGTGAAACAAACATAAAATCACAGAATATGTTAACTAGCAGCCAACAACAGATCTGGATTTTCATATGATAATCTTTCAATGATACATTAAAATACAGACTTCACTATGCCTTCATTTTGAGTTATCATCCGAGTCTAACACAAATCCTGAATTGTCCTTTAGCTCAATAAGAATATTGTATAGACAGTACTGCAAAATTGTATCATTTCATCACATATTCCACAATAGTTAATTTTTTTAGCCCCTGATGGTCTTTAGATATCCTAGGATCATCACTTTCCAAATGAAATAAAAAAATAGTTATAACATGAAATTAAATTATCCCTTCAAAGTGAAAGGCAATTAAACAAATACAATATTGTGTATCATTATTTTGGGGGATTCAGTTGAGTTTTGAATGTTTGGGAACAATTTCTTTGCTAAAAGTCCATCATTGTTAAAGCTTATTATATCACTGGTTTTATTACTATAATGAATGCAGAGTAGCTATATACAGGAACAACATGGAGTTTGAAGTCTGGCGCATCTTAAAAGTTTCAGCTCTAGGGTAGCTGTCAGATAACAGATCTAAGTTGTGAAGAACCACACAGCTAACGTGCTCTCATACTTGTTATCTCTTCTTGATTTAATGAATAAATTAAGGCAGAATTAATGCTCCTAAGGAAGCATGCAAACTCTCCTGTGTCTTACAAATGAAGATGAATTTTTACTTTTTGGTTTGTTGAAGCAAAAGGTTTTTAATTGCTATCCCACTCATGCTTATTACTTACTTATTTCTTTATTTAACTTTGAACATTATTGCAAACATGCTAATTTAATCACTGAGCAATTTCTGTAACTTTCAACACAGGTAGCAAAACCACGCCTGAATGGATGATGGTGATGAAATAGGTGAAGGTGAAGACACAAATGACTCTAAATATTTTTCCTAGGTAGTCTCTGAGTCTAATTAAAATTCTAATGATCATTACAACAGCAGACAGTGGTAATAGTGCAGATCTAGGTAAGAAAATGATTGTTCAATATAGAGAAAACTCAGTAATATTACTTTTGAGAAATACCTATTTCTTATATTGATGTTTTTATGTTTATGATATCCAACTTAACATATTTACCACAAAACATGTCTACAGACAGCTTTCCAAGTACCTACATACTCTTTAACACTCTAAGGTAATAATTCTTGACATAATTATTAATGATTTTATGCTAAGTTCTCTTTTGAAAAAGTAGGGCGTAACATTCTTAAGGATGAAGTCATATCTGCTAAAACCAAACCAAACAAACAAAATTAAAAGACAGATTAATAGAAAATATATGTGCATAAATACCATTGTTGTATTTACCTTTGTTGCACCCAAAAATGGACAATCAGCCTAAACATTCACATCGAAATAATACCTGGTAAAATACGATCAAATATATCACAGATTTTTTCCTTATCAACTTCTGATTCTGGACCTCAAATTATTAGATTCCTTTTCTAAATTGCTATCACAGGCATTCTTTTCCTATTTAGCATACTTGTCAAGATTTGACCTGGACCACAGCAACACATTTCGACGTGACCCTAACCTGAAGTGAGTGTAAAATTGCAGAGATGCTAGTCTCTCCCTAGTTAACTCTAAAGATAGCTTCCTATCCCAAGTCTAAATTTGGCTCCCTGCTAACTTTGCCAAGCTCAGTCAGCTGAATTGAAAAGTTGTTTTTTGATTGAGAAAAATGAAACAGTTGTTAATTTAAAAAGATTAAAATGTAGAGTATTACTTTTATAGTTGGACCTTTCTAACTTTTATAGCTTAAGTCCATAAAAATATCCTGTAACCTAAGAAACCCGCTCCTATAGCTTGTTCTCTTCTCATGGACATCTTGGTCTTCAACATTCTTCTCACTTTTGTATTCAGTTTCTATGACTGACAAGGGACAATTTTATAACACTGAAACTTTTAAGAACGTCAATCTATCTAGATTCTGTTTTCTGGATTTCAAAGTTACATAGAAACAAGTGGCACAATTTCTAAAGCCAAACTGTGTTATAATAATTCTGAACATAACCTTACACAACTTCTAGATTTTTGTCTCGACTCTAAAATCTCTTCAACTTTCCTAAACCCCAGCTTTCTGAATTAGAGTTTTGGTAAATATCGCTACTATTTTACCAATATAGTAATTCCAGCTCTGGGGGCCCCAGTTCAAGAAAGACATGGAGCTGTTGGAAAGAGTCCAGAGGAGGGCCATGAAGCTGATCAGAGGGCTGGAGCACCTCTCCTATGAGGACAGGCTGAGAGAGTTGGGGTTGTTCAGCCTGGAGAAGAGGAGACTCCGGGGAGATCTAATTGCAGCCTTCCAGTACCTGAAGGGGCCTACAGGATAGATCTAAAGCAACTGTTTATCAAGGACTGTAGTGACAGGACAAGGGGTAATGGGTTTAAGCTGAAGGAGGATCGATTTAGATTAGATGTTAGAAAGAAATTCTTTACTGTCAGAGTGGTGAGGCACTGGAACAGGTTGCCCAGAGAGGTTGTGGAGGCTCCATCCTTGGAAGTGTTTCAGGCCAGGTTGGATGGGGCTTTTGGCAACCTGGTCTAGTTGAGGTTTTCCATGCCCATGGCAGGGGGGGTTGGAACTAGATGATCTTTAAAGTCCCTTCCAACGCAAACCATTCTATGATTATGTCCTGGTTCTGGCTAGGATAGGGTTAATTTCACAAGGAGCCAGGCCAGGTGAGCCAGGCTGGCTGGGGGCTATTCCATACCATGTGCCGCCATGCTCACCATAAAAGGGGGCATTGTTTTCTGTTATCACTCATTGTCTATATCTGTTATCAGCTCTGTTGTTGATTGCTTCCCTCTCCCTTGGTGTCCCAGTAAACTGTCCTTACCCCAACCCACGAGGCTTTTGCCTTTGTTTGTCCGTTCTCCTCCCCACCCCGCCGGGGCAGGGGTGAGCGAGCGGCTGTGTGGTGCTCGGCTGGGCCTAAACCACGTCAGATTAATATAAATTGCCTCTAGAATCTTGGTAGGATTTGTGTACATTATTTACAGACATCACTGAATCATATGTTTTTTATGAAGTTAGGATTCAAGAATATATATTCAAAATTACAGCTCGTCTTCATTTCCATAAATGACCAAATCTACCTCTCATGCCTGTTCAGTTGAAAATACTAGTCTGAATTCAGGTGTTAAGGGAATATTAGTTTCAAATATTAAAATACAACACAGAACAGGATATCAGTACGTAAGCCAGAACTGATCTGAAGAAGTACCTGATGTTATAGAACCATACCCATCACCCATGCTGGTGAAAAAGGACAATGGAATAATAAAATAGTTTCTTATTGAATGAAGATTACACAAAACTATAAATCAGTAAATAATAGCATAAATTCCATATATTTAGCAAGAGAAACAATCATTACTACCTGTAGTAGGACACTAAGACATACAAATGAAAGAAATAAAAAATTCACAGTGTAGCTGCAAAACCCACCAAATTGGGAAGGATAACCAAAAAGGAGAGCAAAAATCAGTACACAAAAAATGGCAACATTTGAACTATGTTCATTGGCCAGAATAAAAATAAACTGGAACACACAAACTATTTATGAAGATGCAGTGGATTTATTCATGGTGCCTAGTCTCTCACAAGACATAAAATGAAGCAGAAAAATGAATTTCCAACCATGTTTACTTATGGCATTTTACAAAATAATAATTAATATAAAATTATTTGAGAAGCTTAAGGTCAGAATCAATTTCTAAACATATAAAATCATAAATGACTGGGTACCTCTGCTGTTAATACTTAATCGGTTCTCTTCTTCCAACTGTTTGGCAATTTGTTACCTCACTATAGTTTGAGGTTTCAGATAATTAACTTTGTTATTAATAAATAATATACTTAGCTATAATGGCCATGAAAAGCAACTACCAATTTATTACACTTGTTTTATTAACAGTTGCCTACTATTGATCCATTTTTTTATTATGCACTTGTTGGTCTGTTTGGTTTAACGTCATTAAAAAATCTGTCTTACATTTACAGAACTTTGGTCCTGTCTCTTTACTCACAATAAACATATCTCGAGCACCCATGGAAAAGCTTTTATTAGATTTGCTAGGAGCAGTAACTGGCTCACTGCCAGACTTTCCCTCAAAGCACCAGCATTCTTCAACTCCTTACGGTTTTGTTCAGAGAGATGTCTGATGGTTTGGTGGCTTTTTGCCCCGTGGTTTGGGCTTTTCTACGTCCGTGTGCTGAACAAAAGATGACTGCTACTTTGCAACCGGAGGTGTAAGTACAAGCCTGAATTAATTTATTTTCCTGATCAAATTACTTTAAATACATTAAGAAAGCAGCACTTAACCTACAAAACACAAGAAGCTTGTCAGATATGGTTTAGATATAAGATATAAATATGTAAGAAAATATTTCCCTGTTCAAATATTAAGTTGAAATCCCTCCAGGTTGGTGGAAAGAAACTAAATGCATTCCTTTTTCTGTTATGAATCACGGTGATATTTGGTTCACAAGTAGGGCTGACAACTCCTAGAAGGAAGACTGATAACTCTAGACAGGAAGAATGATTTTGTAGTTGAAAGCTCAGGGGGCACGGGGTTTGGTAGTCTAGTAAGATTTTGGGTGAATCAGAGAATATTGACTAGTTAGAGACCAGATAACATAACGCACTCACCACTAGGCTTTCCCTGTAAGTGTTCTGAAATCCTCAGGGAGAAGTTGTTACTATCAATGTATATCATATACTGTAAATTACAAGGATAGTATTCTGGGTACTTTTCCTAAACATGAGAATTTATTTTGCTTGAAATCTTGGCTCCTGAGGCCTTGTTCCCAGCGCTGCTCTTCTGTAAAAAATGAGTTCTCTGTATCTGACCCCAGCACAGAGCACAGTCTACTTAGGGCAAAAATGCTGAGCTTCAGCCTTTGGCACGCCGTATCACCCAGCGACTTAAGGCAGAATTACAATAACTGAGCTGAAGGTCTTGAACTTATCTGGCTGGCACAGAGCAGGATAACTGAAAAGTCAAGAAGTTGAATGCTTAGATTAAAGTGGTTATCTGATTCCTTCTATAAACGTTGGAGAGAGAAACATCACCAGCAAGTCCTCTATGTCTGAAATAGGTGGGACGAACGACATGCATATCTTTTCCCCTGACTGAAGGGAAAACAGATGATTATCTTAAACTAGAGGCTCCCATTATAATGGCTAAATTTATGCAAAATAAATACCATCAAAGCACTGCAGAAATTCCAGAAATAACTCAAGTTTTGAAGTAAAAACCATGCCTGTAATATTGCATTATACACTAACCTTCCTGCCCACTTCTCAGGCACGGTGGGGAAAACTATTCCAGTTACCTTATGGATGCATACGTCCATTCTCACAGTGTGTATACAGTACAGAGTACTCTACACAGTGTGGTACAAAGAAAAAAAAAATAGTTATATGTTTTCAAAAGCCTCTGTGTAGGCTCAATAAAATCCTATTCTAATTTTTAAAATTGTTGCATAATCAATTTCTCTACTGACTTTTTCTTTAATGTTTTTGCTATTTAAATTGTTTATAAAACCATCCAGGAGTAAAGGATTTAAATGTAATTACTGTAATCATCTTGATTTAGTTTTGCTTTCCATTGAGTAAATGATTACAATATATAGAGATATAAAGATATTTAATTTAATTAATAAATACGTAAGGCCAAATGTTTACAGAGGTTTCTTTTTGTAGGATTCCTTCTAATATTTAAAATGGTAGAAATATTTTTACTTAATTATTTCAATTTTTCTACTTTGAATTTATTGTATTTATAATTAATTTAAACAGTTTTAGAACAAATTGAATATAATTTTTTTGTTGTTAACAGAGGCTCTAAACACAGATATATAATGTTACAGTCCCGTAAAACCAATAAGAACCTGGATCACTTCAAAACTCTAAGGCATTAAAGGAAGACAATTATTTCAAGCTTTTGAAAAGCTGTTTTATATAAACTTGCCCTACTTTAAACCACTGAACTTGTTTCTTTGATTTTTGTAATATTGAAATAAATCTGTCCTAGGCAATTAAACTCACTGATAACCATGTTCCACTTTGCTACAGTTGACAGATCTAGAAGGCTTTTTGTTTTATCTCTTCTTATCAAGAAAGTGTTTCTTTTTACATGGATAGTATGCTAAACCAAACTTCTTGTGACTGTATTATGGCAGCTTTCCATCCAGCTTTTATTTATGTAAGTCTTTCAGAGACCAGTGAAATCATCTCCTTGGATGTCCTCCTACCTTATTCTATCCTAACAGTCTATATTTAAACAATGTTAAATATGAGATTTCAGTCTACTAAGAACATAATTCAGACCCTGGGTCCACCTTCTGGCTTTGCTTTTGTTTTGACAGGGATAGCTTGTGTTAAACTTTAATCAATGTCTAAAATTTTATATGGTAAATATTAAGTGTAGCATGGGGAATAAAGGATGCTTAGAGACTGAGGTGATTTCCTTCTGCTTCAATGGAAATTTAAATCCTGATTCATAAACACAAAAATAGCCTTTTCCAGTTATATTTCTAATTTGCGATAACCTCAGAAGCCACTGGTTAGAAAGTTCAAAGATCTTTAAATAGGATGATTGAAATTGCTTCAATTGTATAATAAATTTGTCATTCTTAATATTTTATTTTATTTTATTTTATTTTATTTTATTTTATTTTATTTATAGGGCCAGAAATGCACATACATTTTCTTGACATTTTATATGTAACTTTTGAAAGGAATTATAACGGTAATCAGCATTTTGTATTATCAGGATCTTGTATAAACAATACACTATATTTCTTTCACTCTTTGGTGGAGGAAAAACAGCATGGGATGCACACTTGTAAAACTTTTTTTAGGAAAAACAAATTGATATTTTTTTGAATCTGGGTAAAAACAGGTATTATAAAATGAGATTTTTTTTCATGAGGGGAAGGACATTTTAACCAAACTAAGGCAATTACGTGAGAATTTATGTGCTCCTGAGGGCAGGTTTAGGAAAGCTGCATCTCATTCAGTGGGGGTCACCTGGATACCTGCTGTAAATTGTAAGAACAAGACTTACATAAACCCCATGGTTATGCCAAAATATTAATTTTAATTGTATTTCTCCATGAGTAAAAAGGAATCTTTTAATAATCCTGTTCAAAAGAGACTTTCAATATTTAATTAGAATCCCACTGGATCGTTTCAGCTTTTACTGCAATTTTAACGACTCTGTCAGTTGAGGTGTGACAGATTTAGCTTCAGTACTTTAAGACATTCATGCTTCCACCCTCTCAGTCTGAGTTTATCAGCAGGATATCAGAAGCAGCATGAGTAAGTGCCCAGGAGTTGCTGGTCACAAGTTTCCACTTCAACACAGTTTCACAGAGGATGCAAAACCAGTACCTGTGGTACCCAAGGGGCAGAAATACATTCTCTGTTACAGGGGTAGGTGAAGTTATACAAGTGCAGAGAAAAATCTACTGAGGATTTGGAATTTCTTAGCATATTCCTCCAGTCTACAAAGTTAATGCAATATACAAACCAAAGGCAAAAGAAATTGTCACAGTGATGTCTGAGTCTTTCCATCCCTAACTTTTCTGCTTATACTTCTTGTCCCACTGCTTTGTAATCACTTGCTGCCTCATGATTGCCAAATGATAGCAAGTCCAGCATAGCATACTATACACTTACCTACATATGTTTTCGCACATATTTGCATCACTGAATAAATAACTAATAAGTTTGCACAACAGACAACTCGGGAAATCAAAACCAAGAACTCTGTACAGGTGGTGTAATGTGATGGTTTAGGAGTAGTCAAACTACTATGAAAAGATTTGAATGGAAATCTGTTTTTACACTGTAGTGGCATGTTTTTTGAATGAGCAATTAGATTTTGTCTGAAAGTAGATACATTATTAAGATTTTAAATTTGTTCTGGCAAGAAGATTAGCCGTGTCTAGGCTTTAAACATACATGCCTAAAATATACACCCTGAAGAACTGGGGGAAACCCCTACATTCTTACCTATGAGTATTGCACACGTCCCTGTGTATTTGTTCATATTGTATGTGCCCTGAAATGAGGTAAGAGACCAGGCAGAAAAGGCAAAATCATGACACGGCACCTTTTGGCACAATAAGGCATATTTTGCATGAAAGAAACCACTTCCAAGTTACATCACGCTGTCACTGTTTGCAAGATCCCAGAGGAAGCCTTGCACATGCCAAGCTACAGTCTTCCAGTAAATAGCACAGAAGTGGATGTAAGCACAGGCAGCGGTTGGATCACAAGCTCTCGTGGTGAGAAGCAGAGGTACCAACTGAGTGCCAGCTGACCTGAAAAGACACACTTGGAGCACTACAAAAGATCTCAGGATTAGCAGCTTGATTGCACTGCAACAAGACCTGTTTGAATTTTAATATGTAAAGCAGCGCAACTGGCTTAGGAGGTTTTGGCAGATACCATCCTGACACCTGCTGTTTAAACTCTCGCAAAACTTCCTTTTCCCAATAAAAACTTATATACTAGTCAACACGACCAACCAACTCTACTTAGTCATCCACTAATGATGACTTTCTTAGCCTGTCAGAAAGATCAACAATGTTTTAATTATTTCCTGCAATCAATGGGATTGAGTCACAAATTCTGATTGGCTTCATTTTCTACATTGAGCCAAGGAAGAGCCCAAGTAGGGAGCTTTTGTTTTGACAGGGCTTTGCCTCATTTGTGAGGAACAGTGATGAAACAAGCAATAGTGAGACGGTTCAGAAATATGACCACCAAAGTGTTCCTGAAAACCCAGGGGAAGAGGTGGTGTGTGTGGCTCAGCCGCTTCTCAACATTCTTTACTAGACAACAGCAGATGAAAGCCTAAGATTCACAAACTTGTCTAATAATGTAAATTCCTTCTCATCGACTGAAGTGTCTGACTTTGGTAGATGGGATAAAGAAGGGATTAAGGCAAGAAACAGATTTAATTTTTTCCAACAGAGAAGCAAATACAGAATTTTGGGGCTATCCATGTATAAAACAAAATTAATAAATACACATGGAAAAGTGAGGTGTTGGCTTGCAGTGAAGGGAATCTTTCTTCCCCAGGTGGAAGCTAAAATCTCAGTACATTTCAGTACCATGATCAAATGAACTGCATAGGATTAATGACTGGCTATATATGTAGCATTTGAGAGAGTGAATGGAAGATGTTCTTCAGGCTATCATAAATGCACGTTCTGACTTCATAAACCACATTTCTCATAAATCCATACAGAGTCTTAAAACAACAGATAAAAATTAATCTCCCTGAAGATGGCTTTACAACTGAAATGCTTGACTTTTTCCATTCAGCAATTCAGGTTCTGAGCTTTGCAACTAGTTACATTTAAAAGCACAAATACGAACTTAGAGCTTTATTTTCACAACAGGTAGGAGTTAAAATAACCACGGACCATGTAGCATTGTAATCAACACTAGCCACACTTTGAGAGAACAAAAGAAACAAAAAAAACCTTTTCAGATTGCAAAAATATCTTTGGAAGGTGGGGAATGAAACCTTCAGCACTAATAATGCACTTTGGGCTCACTTTGGGTGAAGAAAAAAACATAACAGGTTGGGTTTTTTTTTTTCAACTTAGCACTTTGTCTTCTCTCCCATTGAACTACTTAAAACAAAAAAGAATCAGACAAATTTGCAAGTAGGGCTTTTGTAGCAATCTGAAAATTCACTGGTAAACTAAATGTTCATGTCTGACTGACAACCTCAGCTAGGTTTATTTTTATATTTCCCTGTATTCCAGTGTGTTTTATTGCTATTTAAGTGGTGAGCTTTTCAGAAACTTTACACAGTCGAGGCCTTTAAAACATGTCCTGATGTGTCAAGAAAAATACTACTTTATTCAAAGAAAAACCCTGTAGGAGTTATGACTAATGCATATTTTCAACATTTTTACATCATAAATTCTTCTCTTCCTTCCTTTTTGAGATTGTTGACCTTTTATTAATATTGCTGTTTAGCTTTCATTGCTATGGAGAAATACTCATTAAGGTGAAATCATCCTTGTGAAGGAGTCTTTATAACCCTTGGAGATTAGACAGTAGTAGGCTTAATGAAAGCAAATCTTGTACATTTGTGCTATATGGAGTTTAAATAAGCGGAAATTGAAATGAAATGTCTATACTCTTACTCCTTAATGGCCAAGAAGTGTTGCCTTGTCATTGCTAGAAATCCAGCATTTGCTAGCAAGCTCTTCACGAGAACGTACAGTCAGAGTTACAGCAACACTTTTTAAACTACTCAGAGGAGCGTTGTAAAAGACAAAAAGTTGGGGGAGTCTTTACCTTGTGGCAAAAGAAGGAGGTGGTACAATGAGCTCCAGCCCTCGGTTGCAGTTCTTTGATGGTTTAAGTAAGTCTTTACCTTCTATACTTCAAGTTCTGTCAAAGAAAGCTAAACCATCTTGCTGCTGCAGCTTCTGGTATGTCTTGATTATTTTATTTTTGTAATTTTGACGTAGGCACTGCTCTCCGCGATCCTGCTTGTACGGTGGCTAGCACTTTCAGGCTCTGCTTTCATGCCACTGAAGAGCAAATAATGAATGACAACATGCAGAGACGACTGGAGATTCTCTGAATCTCTGATAGGTTCATAATTTTAACTGGTAAAACATGAAAATACTAACCACACGTGTGACCTTTTACTGTCGGTGGTTTGTGCTCGTGATAACTATTGACAGGTCCTGGTTATCAGTGTCTTATTGATGTGCCAACGAAGGTCGCTTCTGTCTGTCACAGGGTACTGTGGTCCAGGGGTAGCCCCCAGCTGTGGCACTCAGCTGGCTGCGGCAGGGGACCCCCTGCCATCCCTGCACACCGCCACTGAGCCCTGACTCCTCCTCAACACCACGTGCCTGGATCAGCGGTCATTTTTATGCTTTACGTGTAATAATGCACTAACATTTTAGGCTGGTGTTAAGGCAAAGGGTGCATTAGTCTCCTCTGCTTCATTACGAATTCTAAACCAAATTAAGTGCTACTGTGTAAATAACCGTCTTGTGCTATTGCACGTAGTCTAGAGCACGCACCATTTATTTCTGTGGTGCACTGGCAACACTTTGTAAACAGAATAGGAGTCATTTAAAGCAATTGTGCAGTTGCTATTATGAACAAGAATATCTGTCAAGATTTTTCACAGGAGATTACCAGGTACATTTCAATACATTTTCTTCAGAAACCCTAATCTAAGTAAACAAAAATGTGCTACTTTTAATTTGTCACAAAAATTGTATGAAATATGATACAGTGAAAGAACTGTCTTTTACAGAGACTAGCACAATGGAAAAATGATAACAAATATCAATTACATGGTTGTATTATAGTATGTAGTTGACACCTGCTGACTAATTTATCTTGCCTTTTTTTAATTTTCTAACCAGCAAAAGAGTAGAAAATTATTATTCTTTCATTATTACTCTCACAAAAACACTAGTAAAGTACTCAAACCAAGATACAAAAGCCCGAGAGTTTTTTGGTAGTACAGGTACTGATTTCCAGCTGCTCAGAGCTGAGGATGGATTTGGCAGAAGCATTGCAATCTCCATTGTTTTCAACAATGTCTGATTATTGAAATATATATACATAGTGTGTGTATATACACAATATATATGATAACACATACACAGATAGTCTTCTTTTATATATATGCACACACACCCTGTGTATATAATTATATATGGATATATACGTTTAGACATACAAAAGTATTTTTAGTATCCAGGACATTGAATATAAATAAAATAACACGCCTCCAGGGCTTTATGTAATTGCTCTTAGTACATAAGCATTTAACTGATAACTACCCATGCTTAAGACATACAGTTCAGTTTGAAAAATCCTGCTCAGGTTAAAATGAATTATTTAGCTATTTGCACTGCAAACCCATTTTCCTCTTCTGATTACATTAATATATTTACCTCTGAGTAAAAACAGCCTTCCCCAAATGAAATTTTGTCCTCTTTGTCTGCATATTGTCACCTAGAGACTCTGAGATTGTTTAGATTTGGCTGGACACATCTGTTATGAAACCCCCACTATTCTGCATGTGCAGTTTTATTAGATTTTGCTATACAGTCTATCTGTATTAAAATCACCATCTGAGCTGCTGATTGTACAAAAAATGAACATACAACAGATAGATAGGATATGAGTAAAAATCCAGAAAGGAAATTAACCTTACCCCAGAACTACAATTAAAGAATATCAAAGCCCTGATCTGCATGTACAAACTGAAGAAATTCCAACTTAAGTGTAACTCCCAGCCTGTTGAAATCAAAGCGCAGCAGAGTGAATTAAAGTCTATATTTCAAATAGTAAACCAAAGGTACCCACTTAATTTTGATCAAGATTTTAATACTTTTCAATGACATTATTATTGGGACACTTTTTTTCCCCACAGATTTCTCCTGTGAAAATCAAGGATATGGTCCTCACCAATACATTTTTATATTTATAATGATAAAGAATATTCTTCATAAGTGAAACTTCTAAAAGAATGTTTTTATTCTAGGATTACTGCAGAAAATAATTTAACATGATAGTAATTTTCTAATGCAAAGGAATTATATATATGATTTCTTTTTTTTTTCCTCTTGTTAGTAACCATGGATTCTACTCGATTACAGGTGTCCAAACTACACTCTCCAGCTGCAATGTCAAGCAAGCTGGATCATTTACTATGGACTGAACCAAGTAAAACAAGCCCTCTACAACTCCTCTTGGACTAATTCCACCTGTAGATTCATAGTCCCTTCTAATATTAATGAACATTATTTAATATTTCCTAGTGCTGATATTTTCCAATTAAGATCCCAAAGAAGTATGAGTATTTAATTTTGCCCCATCAAACCCATGATATTTTTTACATTTTTGGATCTCAAGCAAAATTATTTCTATGTTTATATCTATTTCAGACATGTTGGGAACTTGTTTGCACTAAAATAAAAAAAAACCCAACACCTGATTTTAAAAATGTCCTGATATGACTACTTAGGTAAGCATTAACCATGATACATCTATCCATTGCTTATCCTCAGCACAGTCTCTGATCCTATTTTTCTCACAAATATTTTGTCACTAAGCTGTTTCATCAGCATTAGCAGAGCAGTAGCAAAATGGCAATAATTTTCTTTGTAGTCTGTCAGTAACAAATGTGGAATTGATTTGTCACACCTGTGGACCTTGCTCTGCCTCTTGACAATGGAGGGCCAATACAGACCTCTGAGTGGCAAATTACTTTTGATTCACGTTATTGCTGACAATACTCACAGATATTGGTTTTTACTGTCTTGCTAGTTAACTACCTTATGAATTTGTAGAATACTCTTAGAGCTGCACATGCACTGTTGGGTTGAGGTGATCTAATCTGAAAATACAAATGATACATATTTTGGTTCATACGTTAATGGGAATATTGATTAATAAATATGAACCTACTGAAGCTTAAAGTTGATTTTATTTATTGGCTCATGTCATTAATTTATATCTTTTATTCAAATACAGCATGTAAGGCCTATTCATACATTAAAAAATTTATTATGGAGAGTAATAGGCATAAAACATAATAGTGTGATCTTGTTATGCTATTTAACATCTGGTTTAAGAGTTAGTGGATGTAGGTGTTCCTAACAAATCATGTAATATTTAACAAATATACACAAAATTACATATTCAAAGAAGCACATTAAACAAATGATAAAACAATATATTGTTCCAGCACATTAAAACCAAAGGATAACGGTTATGTGTTTTGCATTTTCATCAAGATGGATGCACAAGAAGATTGTTAATGATAAAGAATCAACAAGACTAATTCTTGCAGTGAAATTATCTTGTTCCACATGAAAACTCATTTGACAAACGTCAAATGGCCCTGAAGCTGATACAGGCAGAAAGATAATCAGCTACATTCTTAAACCTGAATTTATACCTCCAATGCAGGATAAAATGGCATACATTTCAAAGTTTATGAATCCCAAAATAACAGATCAAAGTGATGTATGCTTTCTGATGTCTCGTGAAAGGCACTGTGTGTACACTGTGAGCAAATGAAACATTAGACGTTAAAACTATCACTGATACCCTTTGTACAAGTAACAGTGAACTCTACAATGTACATCAGCTAAGCACGACTTTAAATATACACTATGTTCTTTACTCTAGCAAGTTGGTGTGTTTAAAGTAAGGCATTTGCTAACGTAACCTTACAAAACCAGGGCCGGTGAGAGTTGTATTCCATTGATTCGTAAGCTCCCCAAACAGGCTGCCAAATACATGATGTTAAATACAATCTGAAATTATCCCAGTGTCTAATCTCATGCCGACTACGAACAATCCCTGAGCTAACCATCTACAAATAACCTTCCAGTTTCATTAATCTCCTGGAGTTTTCAGGTGTGTAGGCAAACCATTGTGAAATACGCTCACCCACGCATCTGGCTCCTGCCATCCCTGTGTTCTCCTCCTAGCTTGTATTTCTTTGGCTGTCATCTCATCTCCTCTTTCTCCCTTTTTCTACTTTGGGGGAGGAATATGTGGTAAGTAAGAAAGCCTGTGCTAGAAACTTAGAGATTTGCTATTCTGTGACTCTCTGGAATAAAGTAGGGAAGATATCAGAAGATCCATTCACCACTTTCTGAGACACGTTCAGCTCAGCTTCACAGCTCTGTGTCATATATTGATACATTTGTTTGTCATTTAGCAGAAATGTCAGGCATGCTCCATGATGCCTATTTACTGATAAATAGAAAACATTGCACAGACCCTTAAAGTAGTTGCATTATGTGGGGAGCCCTGAATACCATGTGCTACAGTTATTTAGACTCAGGACCTCATGGCGGCTGCAAGCCTGCAGCCCCAGGCTCTCTTCCATTAAAAAACCAAGCATGGAGCTGGGGTGAAGGCATGCACTCAGTATTTAACTCCCAAGCACGGAGTTACGACATGGTGAGCACGCTTGGATTCATGCAGTGTACCAGGATTTATGCGGTGTACCAGGATAAAAATTGTGTGGCAGACCGTTCTCCTGAGTAGATGCTGTTATAGCCATCAGCTGTCAAAAGTCAAACTACGCAATTTAGCCAAGTTCATCTCTCACTACTTACAAAGTCAATCATCACACCCATGAATTCTATTGGATTGCATCTTAGTTTTCCTGCTGTAGGGACAGTAAACTAGTCACCCTAGTTGAAATAACTTTGTTAAGCTTTTAGTAACAAGAATATTCAGAAAGGATTAGATTAGCCTGAGTCATGTGAATGATGTTCGCAGAGGTCCTGTGGTACCAAAAATGCTAAGTGATGTCCACCACGTATATTGCACAGGTCATGGTGCTACCTTGGCTTTACAGTAATGCCCTCTGTTACACAGCAGTATGAGCAATGGACACTACAAGGCAAATCTGTACTATAAATGCTCTGGAGCAGGAACTAGGTTTTAATTTATTTTTTTTTAACAACAAAATGGAGTCCTCGTCCTTTACTGGAGCTCTGTTGGGAGTGTAGTAATACAATAATAATCATAGCAAAAATGTGCAATGGAAGCATTTAAATATAAATGTGAAGATGGAATATATTACTACTAAATATACTAATAAATATTTCTATTTATGCAGCACTCTAAGTTTTAATTATGATTAGGCCACATTTTTATATGCAAATAGAAATAATTTCACTCCAAAGGCAAAAGTCTGAAAACTTAGGCCACAGGTATTATAAAATGAGAATATAACATTTAAACAAAAGAATAGAATGAGTATTTGTCACAGATTTCCTAGTTACTTTTCTTTAATTATTTGGATCAAACAGTTGAAAAAAAAAATGTGAAAGACTAAAAATTCATCATCACTTGCTTAACAATAATAAGCAATGAAGGTGCCAGGAATGATTAAGGAGTGATATAAAGAAGTGTTATTCAAACCTTTTGTAATGTGAAGCAACAAATAAGAAAACGTCGCAAGGCATAGAGTGGAAACTGTCTGGAGAGGGGGAGAATTCATGTGGTAAGGATGGAAATGGATGACATCACTGAAAATTTTAGGTCAGTGTGAGATTGTAAAAGCAAAGCTAAACCTCTGCTTTCAGAAAAAGTGAATAGGGAGAAACTCAGCAGATCCTGCAGATGAAGATGCAGTCAGAGTAACAAGGTAGGAAGAGGTTCTCCACAAATTCTTGCAGGAAATGTTCACGTTAAATTGTTATACAGCAATGACTTTAGTACATGCCTGTGTTGCCCAGAAAGTGCACAGTGTCCAGAAGAGAACAAAAGGAAGATTACATTTTTATGACAGAGTAGCAGTATCTAACTTGTTTTCAGAATGAGCATCCTATCAATGTGTTTTAAACCACATGCAAAAAGAAAAAAGAATATACTGGATTAGGTTTGTGCTCATTTTGATGAAGACCCTAATTTTATGGAGAGTTTGTGCTGCAAAATTTAGAGGAAACTGGGAATTTTTAATATCCAGTCACCATTTAGTCAGAGATAAAACAAAAGCATTAAACATCCCATGTTTCTAACTACGTGGGACCAAGGTTTCATTAAGTCAAATGTTTCTGTCAGACAAAAAGATTAAGTAGATTTGAAGAGATTTGCAAAATATATTTCAAACATCTAGGTGTCCGCTCTTTTAATTTATATTTAAACAATTGCTCCATAGCTGCACAGCAGGTTTGGGGGAACAGTAAATAAAGAACAATTAGCAAATCACAGTTTTACATAGCTTTTTTACCTCTTGCCATGTTCCTTTAAGCATTATATTACAAAACTTCAATTTTTCATTTCTTCAGAAAGGGCAATTAACAGCTTATAGCAGTTTAAGAGTAATATATGTATGCTTATTGATACATAGGGATGTGCCATAGCAGAAAATTGAGAGGTGCTGTAGATCTCAGGCTATTTTGTGCATAATTGGAGTAAAACTAAACTCTACTCTTCAATGATAAATCTGTGACACTGGGATTCACTCTAGTCGCAAATCTTTATATAACAAATCCCACTAAAAATTTCACAAGTAAAACGAAGTATTAGCCACAATGCAAGGTTCTAAGAAAAACATCAAAATTGCAGCAGAGATGCTTAATAGCCTGAATCTATCATTTCAGTAGAAGAATATGACTCCTTCCTTAACAGCAGTAACATCCTGAGGCACCCTAATCCATCCATGTTGGGGATTTTAGAATATTCAGAAAATAAAAATAGAAAGTAACAATTGTCTTTGTGACATGAGATTGAAAACAGACTGATATATACAAGTTACCAAACACTCAACATCAAAGATTTTATTAGAAAAACTATTTAAGAACTATTAAACACACCAGATAAGTGAAGGAATAAATAAGTTCTCCCTTCAGCTACATTTTTCCTCAAAAGCAGCTCTCCATGAACACAAGAGCATAGATAATGCATTCTTTCTGTTAATCACACTCTTCCTTACAAATTGGTTTCTTCTAACGAATACATAGGGGACATTCAAACTAGATGAAAAGTCAGTGCAAAATTTGAAGATGCTATCAGTATTTTAGGATTTGTTACAGGTGCTACATGCTAAATGGAGGGGTAAGAGAACACAGCATGTCTGGATCTCTTTCGAAAATACCCTAAGATGTTTGGGCAGCTACACAATTCTGCTCTGCAAAATCATTTCAGTGAAGACCAAAGTTGCTGAGTATATTTAACATATATCACTGGGTTGCCAACAGTACACTGTGGCGAAAACACAAATAGGCCTAAGTGACTAAGGAAAGTATATAAAAGGACAACTTAAATCTATAAGCATTTTTTATCAAGCTTTTTGGGTAGCAATACTACAATATGTGCAAAAGCATTATCTGCTGTCACTGCAGAAAACATATGAACTTTTTGTACTCAAAATTGTTTGGAATTTTTTTCTCTGTGATAGATATTTATGGAAATTATACTGAGAAACCACTTTTGCAAGTGGAATAGTGATGTTCACCTCAAATATGTCAATAGAAATTAGCGTTCTTAAGTGACAATCTGAAAAACACATTGAATTTTAGACCTATTCTGTCCTGAATTTAGTGAAAAATGCTTTTCATGACAATGTAAAGATAAGCTCTGCTGCCCTCAAAGAATTTTAGTGGTTTTTTCTTCTGAGAACTTAGATCAGAATTAGTTAAAGGCATCAAATGAAATATCTATAGCAATTTAATTGATTATTTCTTGTGCTTATTTCTTTTTTACATTGTAAAAAAATGAGGCAAGAAAGGATGTAGTACTGCTGTACTAATTTTCAACCTCTTCAGCTGCCATGCCATACATCCTAATTCAAATGCGCCCAGACAGAAATTAATGCTTTGGAACATGGAGTATGAGAAACATCCACCAAAAAGAATATCATCGTTTCATTACTGCATTTAAAACTTAAGGGCAACAATAAATTTTTGCAGAGTTAACATTTAACTAGATGGCTAAGGTTAAAGGCAGAATGAAAAGCAATTACATATAGCATATAAAGATTACATTTCAAACCAAGATATTTTTAATTACGTGCATCTTTTCAGAAAGGATATAATTTGGCACAATTAGACAGACATTTAAAATTAAAGTTCAGACCACAAAGAAGGTCTCTCCAGAGTCGAACCTGTGTAAAGTTATAGCTTGAAAAAAAATATTAATATGTATGAGAGAGTTTACAAAGCAATAACTTTCAGTTACACCATTCTGAGAAAATACAGTAAAATGAGGTATTATAGATGCAGTCTGTTTAGATTTTTTGCAAAAAATTATACTTAAAGTCATCAGAAATAGGTATAATCCATTTAGCCTGGCCTTCTTCAGAAAAACAGTCACTGAATTTCACCCAGAGCTTTGATATCCATAATTTCTGAATTTCAGTTTGATGAAATTCTGTGTATATTATACATTCAAGAAATGCATATGCTATTTGTCTCAGCAAACTGTTCCCTTAACAACATTTCTACTCCAAAACCCACTTTGCATTGTGTTACATAGAAAGGTTAAGGCCATCAAGGAACTTCTGTAGCAAAAAGTGCCTTAAGCTAACAGGACCTGAAACAGCTGGGGATAAAAATATGTTTTCGTGTGCAACCATGGGTAAAAAGAACACACCATAGTTAGCTGAAGCTTTACTTCAAAATACATATATATTAAAAATTAAAGATCATTTAACAGCATTTAATAATTGTGTCTGCAGCATCTCTCATGGTCAGAGTCAAAACTGTCCTCAACTGTTAAAAGTATCTGCATTTTTCACTGGTGTCTTGACTTGCCCTGCATAGCAAAAGTCAGGCAATTAACGTGGTATTTGAAAGTTCTTCTGTGAGTAAGTGCCTACATTTTCTGGTGTTTCCAGTATAGAATATAAAGAATCAAAAATCACAAATCATCCTTTCTCTTCGGTGATGTAAATCATTTATGAATGCTTTCATGGATGCTATAAAAAACAGTATTAGGGCACCCTAATGAATAAACTAACCCACTGTCAGGAAGAAACCCACTGCCCAAACAGGGGAATGCATGCAGTTATATGAAGCAGAGATCTGCAATCTGAATCACCTGCAATCTCTCTGATAGCTCCAGGATTTAAATTTATCCTCGAAGGTTGAGTAAAATTCTGTAGAAGGAAGTGGAAATTGTAACGATGATGTTTTTAAAGGAAGCCTGAGTCTTTTAAATATAATCTATGTTTCAGTTGACAGAAGCAATATAATGGTGTTTGGTGTTCGCAAACAGCACTGGCATTTTCAATAAGTGCTAAAGAAAAGCGTATGGTAGTACAGTGATATATAAACTCAAATCAGTAATTTCTCTAATTTCATATTCTACACAGTCCCAGTATTTTCTGTGTTCCTAAAGTATATCTTTGAGATAATAAATGTAATTAAAGCTGTATTTTCCATGCCACATTTTCTACTAATAAGGAAAGATGGAAAAGCCAACATATTAACCAGAAAGAAGAAAGAGTTTTGGAAAGCCACATATCATATGAATCTTATTAACACAGGGCTGGATAAATGTTTAAGAAGGGCAAGAGAAAATTCGTGTGCATAGTAAGCGCAGCCATTTAAAAAAATTACTTTTTCCCAGTATAGTATTAACTATGTATAAAGCTTAATTTTACACACAAGCCTTGGGAAAAAGTTCTGAAGGTCATCTTTTGGGAAACTATTTGTTGAGAGATCTGGGAAACAGAGAAATCTGTTAATGGAAATCACAACAGTTGTCATTTAACGCTGCACATTGCAGCAGAACTGGATTTAAAAGCATCACTATGGGCCACGGTACCATCTGTCTATAATCTATGTAGCCCTGCCCTGTAGAAGCCACTAGAACTTGAGTTCCCGGTGATATACGGCACTAATGAAGTATCTTAGTGTGTTGTTTGCACATGCTGTAGTTCAGCATAATTTTAACAAAGACTCACACTCATAACACTAATAAGAAGATCTCAAAAGCTGTGGAACAAAAGTGGTTATCTTGTCAGTAATTTCAGTTTTAAAGTTAAGTTCCATGAAGATCATAAATGACAAAGCCAGGAAGGAAAATTCGCATCCCACTTCCCTTGCAAATGAGACTCATTCTTCTCCAATTAGTGTGTAAAAAGGAAGCTGGTCAGCAGAACCTTGCTGGAATTTGAAAATGTTCATATTCTCACTGAAAAACATCACATTGCCTTCAAAATGTTCATATACAGACACTATTGTACCACTGAGCTTTGGTATTGGATGTATCACTTGCAGCTTGTCTAATTGCTAACTGCAAATTATAACCTTCAGCAACAAAACAATTTGGAGAAACCATGGGTTATGTGGAACCAGATGAAAAATGGCATCAATTTAAAAGCACCTGAAGGGTAAGCAAATGTACCAATGTTTTACAGTAATTTTAACTAAATATAGGAGGTAATTTTTTCAGAAAATTGTTAACACTATCTACTATTCATCTTAGCTACAACAGACACAATGAATAGGACAACATCTACCAGTTGTGAACAAATAATGGCTTCCAGTGTAAGCATAAAAGAAAAAAGTGTGATAATTTTGTGTACATTGTGTGATAACTGGTGTTAAAAAGCAAATATTATGAGTATGGAATGTAATTACTGTAGGCAGTTATCTTGCCCCAGTTTGCATGAAAGCTCTCTAACCACAATCCAGGTTGCTGCTATGTTTAAAGGTCCCCTCTACTGCCAATAATCTACTGCAGCAAAATAAAATATATAGTCAAATAATTTTTTCTCCCAGTGAAATCTATATGTCAAGAATTTTCAATCTACTCTTTAAGTATAATATAGGCCCATTTTGTATCTCCCCCATATCTAGAAGCCCACTGCCTGATTCAGAGAGCTCCTGCTGTTTGTAAGGAGTAAGACACCTAAGTTTAGCTGTCTATGCAGTAGGTGTCTACGTATGGGCTTGTTGTGAGAGTCAGTTGCCTAACATAGGGATTTGGTGTCATCACAGTGGCAAGGGGTATTCCTTCCCCACCTCTAGATCCTGACAGACACAGGTCTCCTGTCAATTTTGTGTTGTATCTGGCAGCCTTGGCAGATTGACCACCAGGTTAGCTGGCAGACTGGAATTACTGGAGCTCCACAGACTACAGTTGAATTTCAGACATCTGGCTCACATGTAGACACTCAAATTCAAGAGTTCTAATTCTGAGCTGAATCCTGTGCTCTGTAAAATACAGTATAATATTTATTGTTTGTAAAAATGTTTTAATAAGAAGCTTGATGTATCCTGCAAATCTCCTGCAGCTTGACACAATTTAAAACCAAGACTTCACATCTGATTTGGTTAATTCTACCCCTATAACATTCTTGTTAAACTTGTAGCAAAGATAATGATTCCCTTGATAATTTGATGTATATTTTATATTGTAATTTACAGAGAGAATCAACTTTTTAAAAATATTACAAATTGCCGGCATATTTAAAAATATTACATAAAATCAAAATGCTTTCTGGGCAGCATTTATGCGTGAAGGAGATAAACTTCATACTCACTTTTTTATCGAAACTATTGCCTTCACAAAATCAAAACAGCAATGAATCATTTGGTGGACATTCTTGTTTCTGAAAAGTTCAGCTGAACCAATGACAGTGACTTACACCGTACCAACAGTCACTACTGGAACTGCAGACCAAAACCCTTCTCTGTTTCCATTGTATGATTACATATAAATATTAGCTACACAAGCTAAGTTCTCCCAATGGGTCCAACTGTCCATCTCAATTGCCCCTGCAGTTTAAAGTCAATGTGTGTTACTATTCCCTATCAAATATGAGGTGCTTTGTGAGATGGTGTTGGCAACTAGAGCTGAAATCAGCTTTGCCAGAGTTACAGATGTTTTCACTCCCTTTGGTATGTATGTAATATGCTACAAAGACTGTTAAACGAGAGCTTATTTACCATCTAATGATGGAAAGCTATAGTGTCTCTCTCTCAATTTTTCTCTTTTATATAAGGTTACTATCAATAAATACTCATGGGCATCTGCAGTTTCTCATTGTTGCTCTGTGTCAAAGCCACAGCCATAAGCTTTCAGAGAAAAGCGCTACCTTAACAGACACATTTCTACTATTTTTTATCCCTGAATCTGATACTTGTTATATACCTAATCATATACTAGTTTAATCAGGGGACCAATTTTCTGTCATCATGTTATGTTTAGATATAGCCCTGAATATGTAGTACACACTTACAATCAGTATGAGAAAATGGATATGAAAGAAAATATGAATTCTCTTGGGAGACCAGACACTGAGTGACAGGAATACAGAAATTACTGAAAAACATATATTCAATTCCCTTGGAAACTTGGCCCATTTATTTTCATATACAGTACAATAAATTTTTAAAGCCCTTTATTGCCTGTGCATTCACTGTGGCATCTAGTATAAAAAAGGCTTATATATTGCAGTTGTCTAATTAATTTCATCTCATTTAAATAACTAATTGTGTGAATATTATCTGAACTCTTGTTCAAATGCATCAACTGAAAATAATCCACTCATTCTCTTCCCCATCTCTTCCCATCTAGCTCTTTTTTCATTATTATTTAATTGAATTTCCATTTTTCAGCTTTAACAATTCCTCATAGGAAACTGGAATGACAGTATTCCGATAATGTTAATGGTCATGTTGTGCTTGGTTGATTAAATGTCCTTCTAAATGGTTTTAGTATCACATAGACACAAAGTTTGTACAATATTTCTAAGGATTTGGGTCAAGAAAAGCTATGAAAGCCCTATTTCAATTTAATTTCATTGTGTATGTTTTTACTCCTTATTGTCAATGCAAGTTGCACTAATTTTTTTAAAACTCCAAATAACATGGCGATGCTCTAAAGACCTGATCCCATGCCCAGTGAAGTGAACTTGGATTGAATTGGATCATGACTGGGAGGGATTAGGGGAGTGGGATGCATCTCAGTTGGCTTGACTGACCAAAAGGACTGCTTGCTATTTAATAAACACTACTGCAAATAACAGATTATGCAACATAGTGTAACTAAATAATTTGAACACAAGTATTCTGGACAGTATGAAATGGAAGAATAAAAGAGATTTTATTTTTGCACATATAATGTGTAGTTACTTCAGAGAAGAAAGGGACAATTCAAAATATCTAGTTCATGGTTTATAAAAAGGAAGTACTAATATCTTAATTATAGATCTTATTTTTAAGCAGTTACTTTAAGAAAGTAACTTTTTCTAGCTTAATATTGGAAAAAGATTACTTTAGGAGTCTCTATTTCACATGATCACATTTTATTCTGAATTACAAGCATTCCATTTTTCCAGAATTATTTGGTAGTACTTTAAGTTTGTCTGTGGCTGTCTTCAGCTTCTGCCTTAAGGCTGAGTAAAGTGATACCAGTAAATGGACATAACCCAAAATAACCTTAATCCAATTCTGTTGCTTGTCTGACTTATTTTTAAAAGTGTGAGAAGCACACGTCAGGTGGAGATTGAGAACGCGATGGGGATATCAGCCATCAACAGACTCCATTATTTATATTTTCTGGCCTCAGAATCATCTCTCTGGGGTGCACAATTTGTTTCTATATGTGTGTACAGTTGTGTTTGCAATACAATTATATGTTGCCGTTCACCCTTTCAAATAAAAGAGAACAGCCTGCAAACTACCATGCAGGAAAAAAAATCTCTTGTCCAAGTTCACAATAGTTCTATGGCACCAAAGTTCACCACGAAACACTGCAATTAAAAGGCAAGAGATAAACCTAAATTTCAAGGTCATCCATAATCCTTCATCCATCAATTTTAACATTTATATATAGTGTGTGTATATATACGTGTGTGCGTGTTTTACTTAATCTCATAGTAAAATGGAAATTCAGGTTTTTAATTGTTTATACTCATTTCTCATGTCCAATATGAAATTTGGGAATCTGTCACTAGCTCTTGGATTTTGGTTTGCTTACAAGGCAACAGAAGAAAGGAATAAATCACTAAACAGAAGGTTGTATTAATCTTACAACCACCTTAAACAAGCCTCACTGAGCAGCTTACTCAGAATGTAATTTATATTTTTTTTTTTCTGACAGTTTTAAGAAAAGTGACAGGGAACATATGGGACAGATTATTAAAGAAATTGAACCTCAAAAGGGGAGAAAGTGTTTTATGTTACCTCCTGGTTAGCAGCAGCTAGTTCTTCTTCCAGTGCAGAGACTCTTTCTAAAGAAACCCTCAGTCGTTCCCTTACCTAGAAGAAAAATCAAAATATGTGCAGTAACGTAATTTCTATCAGTCTTTAAAGATTATATAATCTGCCATATGCACTTGCCAGCCTGTTTGCAGGCATGTGTGTTGCATCCTTTCTTGAGACATACTGTGTAGTAAACATTTAAACCTAACTATAGGAAGAGTTAACCCACGAAAATAGGTGTCAAACTTCAAACGCCGTACTGTTTTTCCACAGTTTGTCTCTAATTTTATGGAATACATAGCAAATGCAAATATTCTAAAACCATATTAGGCATAAAAAGAAAATGTTTTTCACAAGCAACCTTTACAAAGGGTAAGAAAAAAGCATCTGCAAATGTTTTAAGTCCACTCCCTGGAAGATAACTAATCTGTTCATATTAATTGAATGCAACCAATTCATTGAAAAAATAACTTGCAGCATGGCCTCAGGCACACATCTTAAAGATTTCTGATATCATCATGCAGTTTGTTTGGGTTTTGCAAAAAGTAATAAACAAGATATTCTCTCATAAGCAGAAAAGACTGCTGTGTTTGTACCAGTTTCATAGATGACCTATTCTGTTCTAAGGATTGTTATGATCTACTAAATTATTATTAATATTATATTTATCACGCAATATTAATTATTAATATTAAAAATAAGTTAATATCTCTGAAGACATATTTACTCTTGCTTGAGTGCCCTGGCTGAGCATCAGCTCACGTAGCGATAGACAACCTAAGGTAGCAATGCAGGTGCCAGTCTCCCAATATGACTGAAGGCAAATCAGACTTCAAGTGATCTTCGGTGCTGTGGGTGGGTGGTTCTTCTGTGGCTCTTCTGACTATGAAGGGAGCCTATGGCAACTCCTCTCCTAATCTACACATCTGCATTAGGCACCTCACAGTAAATGACTTTATAACCTGGCTAATCAGCCAACATTCAGGATATATTTCTATCCCCTTCCAGCTACACTGCGGTAATGCTGTTCCAGCTGATGATCCATGGATGTTTCAGGCTGTGAGCAATGTTTGTAGGGAAAGTTAGCCTATTCTATTAGACCAACAGATGCAGCTGGAAAATAAAGCAAAACAAAAATCAATCTTTAATGTACAATGCAACACTGTACATTTTCATGTATGTAAAACTGTTTTCAGACCCTTGATAAATACAGGAGGCCCCTGAACAGGATGTGCATGCCCTAATGCTTTCATACTTTTTCCAGTGATACCTCTTCATTTAATAAATATTACCTTTCCTTGCATACTTTGTTTTCCATTAGTACTGACAGAAGTGAAATTTTGCAAATAGATTCAGTATATCCCAAGATTGCCTTAGACTTTAATAGATTAAAATTACTGATTTGCAAAACTATAGCAGCATGGACACTAATTTTGTCCCAAGTAAGCTTTAAAACTAACTAAATCTAAAGATCAAATACATATTCAGGAAATGAACACTAAAAAATAAAACTATTCAGCCTTTCTAACAAATGCAAATCTAGTTGCTTATGCAGTACTTCGAGGTTTTGGTCCTCTTTACATACTTCAGCTCTATTAAAAGAAACAAAATTTGAAAATGCATTTTATGTATTCACATAAATTATTTCAATACTCTCAGGTAACCATAGTTTTACTATACACTAAACAATTTTGCTAGCCTTAACAGAACATAAATAATGAGTGAGAGGTGCTCAAAGGAGCAAAAGAAAAGTGAGTTGAAGAGTGTTAAGGTGTAAGAAATCCCCAAAACTAGAAAGAATCCTCAATTTTATAGTCCAGTTTTTGATTTATTAATTTCCCTCTGTTCCTTCAGGACTGTAAGACTGAAAAAAAATCAAGTGTTAATGTTCCCAAAGCTGCATATTGTACCTTAAATTGACATTGCCTTTAGGGGATGACTATCAGTAGCTGAGCTGCAGTAACTGACTCTGCCGGTTCCTCACCTGATGCGAGTGAAGTTTAAGCCATCTTGAAGTGGCAGTGACTGAGCCACCTCTGAGGGGCAGTGATAAGAGCAAAAATACTACAAACTTTCACAAATGTTTCAACTGTTTTCTTACACCAGAACAACAGAATGCAGTGAGAATATGCAACGGAACCCAAAATGTTTTTCCTATTTATTACATTTTGGTACTATTTTTCGTCAAAGATGTATGTCAAACCATAATCATAAAGCCAAATCATAAAGCTTGCTTTCCAAAACAAGCTACGTAATTTCTGGCAAACATACTCATAAAGCTTCAGGTTTATGGTAGTACATAAGCTATCATCACAGTCATGTTACATAAATTTTTTAGTATTAAATTCTAACACATTTAAAATATGTAAAATTAATTTGAAATATTATATTTGCTATTTCTTATTTATTCATAATTTCCATCTAATTATAGTTTTCATAAAAATACTTCACATTAAATTTATAACACATCAATTATTCTGGCTATAGCTGAAAATCTGTAATTGTTTAAATAGCTGAAAAAGTATTTCTTCATTCGCCTTTCCTTTTTTTAAATCATATTCTGCTTAAAACCCAGCATTATTTCACCAGTTCTACCAACTTCCAAGGGCTGCTCAACGAGCTGTTTCCCTATCCAGATGGAGAACAAGTCCAAGGCAGTATGAGTCCACTATCTGGCACTCGCATCTCTCCTCTCTCCCTACTCCTACCACAATCTCTGCCTTCCCAGAGGTTCCTGATTCCTCTGTGGATCCTGAAACTCCTTCTGTATCTTGCTTCTCTTCCCACTACCATTTCTGCCTTTCACTAGTTCTCCACTATTAAAGTCCATGTCCTACCAGTGAGGGGGGTAGTCCTGTCTCAAGAGGCCTGATTTCAATCTCTACAAAGACAACAATTCCTTAACGGAAAGCTCAACCTAGATGTAAAAAACATATAGAAAAATGACAGTCATCTTCCTGGCCTCAGTCCTCTTGGCTGTAAGCACTGCTGAGGGACAAGATGATTGAGAGACAATTCACAAGACGGTAGCTGTCAATAGCTGAAATGAAAGGCCATAAGTTGGCAATTTTACTTTAAGTTTTCTGAAACCTCCACATATTCAAGCCTAAATTCTTTATAAATGAGAATACACATTTTAAAAATATAAGATGTCTAACACTGGCATTAACTGGTTAATGTAGACATTTTATAGCCTGAAAACAACACTACCTGGAAATAATAGGCATTTGATTTGAAGAAAATTTAGGAGACATTTTTTACATAGCACTTCAGAAAAAATAGGTAGAGAATGAATGTTTTTACTGTGAATATCAAGCTATTATATTAAAATCCAATTTTTTTTTCATTCTTGTCCCATTGTCAGTAACAACACGGAACAGTATCAGTGTGACACAGAGTAACAGTTGGAAATGTTTTCCTTTGCTTTGCCTTGCCTTGCCTTGCCTTGCCTTGCTTTGCCTTGCCTTGCCTTGCCTCCCTTGTTTGTACACAGTTAATGCACTGCCTTTTTTATAATGACCTAACCAAAATTGCAGTCTGATGGCCCTTATTTATTCTCTGAATTTAAGAGTTGCTAAAGGAACTGAAAGCAACTCAGCCGTGGCACAGAAGACTTCTTTTTTCCTTTCATCTGACCAGTGAACAACTAATTCAGACTCACATTTGCCATGGTGACATAGGAAAAGTTGCAACTAATTCTTCATGTTCAACCGCATACGTAGCGGCTGTTAAAATTGTGGGAACTCTTTGATTCTAACAGTGGAAAGAAGGAAAAGTGCTACATCAGCACTCTGATCTGGAGAAATCTGCTCTCATTTACAGCCCAGAAACTGTAACTTTATTTCCCACTTTAAATTTCTGTCTCAGTCTTCAATTGATTTAAAAATAAACTTGAAAAAGAACACATAAGCTGAATAAAGTTTTAGGTTTGGTCATTCACATTCCAGGCAAGAATACAGGCTACAAATGCCATAGTAACGTATGTAAATGTTTTCATGAACTTTGTAAGTTCATATGGAATAAAGAATCTAAATATGGGGCAACAGCCAAAGCCTCTGAAAAGCCATTTACAAATATATTGCAAAGAATTTTGTATTGGATTCCCTCTTCAAATTTCTGTTACAGCAAACAAAATGAACAGAACCATCCTCATTTCTGAGAGATGCAGGAAAGGCTGTTGTTCCTGGTAATTATCTTGTTAGAGACAAAGGAGCAGGAACAAATGCAAACTATTTTTATCTGATAATTTGGGGTTTTTTTCATATGATGAATGCAAATTAATGATTAGCATATTACATCATTTTCTCTTTTCTGGAAGTCAAAGACAGTAACTGAGTAATATAGTTCATAGAAGTAAGCATTATCTTAGTGAGATTGTGTTTATCATTTAAGAAATAACATAATACTTAAATTTCATATAGTGCTTCAATGTATTTCTATTTTCTTAGACACGAGATAAAGCTTTACTAAATGATGTTTCATAAAGTAAGACTAATCAGATGTCACCAGATCTATCAGAACATGCCATAATATGCATTTTTAAAGGACAGATTCCCATTACAGTGCCACAGACACAGCAGAAAAGGGTTGCTCTCTACACGTTAGAGGCTGTATCCAACGTGCACCCTGATGACTGGGTATTCCTCTGGCTTTTAAATGCAACCACATTATTTTGAAATGTAACATAGTCAATGTCATGTTAGCACTGCTGTCGGTGCAAAATATCGCCCATCTTTCTCCGTCTCCTAGCAACTGCTTCCCACTTTTTTCCTTGCTGTCAAATTCTTTCTTCTTTCTCTCCAGATCTGCAGCTCCCAAAGAGCTTTTAAAAAACACTTGCACACACTAGAATTGAATCACTTCTTTTTAATGAACAATCTATTGAATAAAAGCTTTCCTAGCTACCTGCTAATGAATAAAAAGGTAGTGATAGCGTTGACATGAATAGGTTGGTTTTATTTGCATGAATATTACGTATACTTTTCTGCCGTGAATTAATCTTAAAAGAGCCAGTGGTTTTTTTTAATCTTAGCTAGGATAATAACACCTGGTAGTTGCTTTCCTCTGTGACGATCAGCTGGACGCTTTTCTTAAAAAAAAAAGACAAAAAATAGGTTTCGCAAAAAAGTTGCTTCAAAGAGTTTCTTCTTTCCAGATGAACATTTTAAATGTTGAACCCAAAGTTTAAAGCAAAATAGGAAAAATGTCTGCATGAAAATAAACATGTTCAGACAGATATTCAAAGTCAATTATATCTCTAGAATGGTAGAAATAAAATAACCATTTTCCTAGTTTTTATTCTTCCTGAATTGCATATAATGAATATGTACTTCCTGATCTACTCTATACTCAGTATCTGTTCTAACTATTAAGTTAATCTAAGCTTCTATTTTCTGTTCAACTCTAATGATATCTAGTAAACCTCATCTTCGTTTGCTGTATTATAAAGTATTCATTATATATTCATATATAATATCCCAAAATATGTCATAGTTCTGTCTTACTTTATTTCTACATCTTTTCCTTGCACAAAATAAAGCAAAGAAAGGTATTTGCTGCTTAGCAGCAGTAACAGAAGTCATTGAGATCTGAAGCATTAAGAAGGTCAGGGGTGATTAACTGAAGAGAGGTTTCCATACAGACTATCTTCACAGAATCACAGAATGGCAGGGGTTGGAAGGGAACTCTGGAGTCCAACTCCCCTGCTAAAGCAGGATCACCTAGAGCAGGTTGCACAGGATCGCATCCAGGTGGGGTTTGAATATCTCCAGAGAAGGAGACTCCACAACTTTTCTGGGCAGCCTGTTCCAGTGCTTGGTCATCCTCGAAGTAAAGAAGTCTCTTTTTTCACCTTCAATGCAAAGAAGGCAGCACAGCCTTCTGGTGTGTTGACCACTCCTCCCAGTTTTGTATCATCAGCAAACTTGCTGAGGCTACACTCTGTCCCTTCATCCAGGTCATTGATGAGTATGTTGAACAAGACTAGACCCAGTACTGATCCCTGGGGCACACCACTAGCTACAGGCCTCCAGCTAGACTCTGTGCCACTTATCACAACCTTCTGAGCTCTACCATTCAGCCACTTCTCCATCCACCTCACTGTCTGCTCATCTAACCCACGTGTCCTAAGCTTGCCTATGAGGATGTTATGGGAGACAGTGTCAAAGGCCTTACTGCAGTCATGGTAGACATCATCCACTGCTCTCCTTCATCGACCCAGCCAGTCATGCCATCATAGAAGGCTATCAGATTGGTCAGGCATGATTTCCCCTTGGTGAGTTCAAGCTGAATCCACTCTTGATAACCTTCTTTTCCTCTACATGCTTAGAAATGACCCCCAGAATTAGCTGTTGCACTACTTTTCCAGGGATGGAGTTGAGGCTGCCTGGCCTGTAGTTTCCTGGGACCTCCTTCTTGCCCTTTTCGAAGACCAGAGTGACATTGGCTTTCTTCCAGTCCTCAGGTGCCTCTCCTGTTCTCCATGACCTTTCAAAGATGATGGAGAGTGGCATAGCACTGACATCTGCCAGCTCCCTGAGCAATCATGGGTGCATCCCATCAGGGCCCACGGATTTGTGGATGTTGAGCTTGCCTAAAGGATCTCTAACCCTATCGTCCTCAACCAAGGGAATGTCTTCCTTTTTCCAGACTTTCTCTCTTACTTCCAGGGATTACTGAGGACTGGCCTTAGCCATAAAGACAGAAGCAAAGAAGGCATTCAGTAACTCTTCCTTCTCTGTATCCTCCATCACCAGGGCACTCACCTCATTCAGCAGCAGGCCCACATTTTTCCTAGTCTTCCTTTTGCTGCTGATGTACTTGAAAAAGCCCTTCTTGTTGTCCTTGACATCCCTTGCCAGATTTAATTACAGGTGGGCCTTAGGTGCCTTGTTGCATCCCTACATAATCTGACAACATTCCTATATTCCTCCTAACTGGCCCCTCCTTTTTTCCACATTCTGTAAGCTTCCTTCTTCCCTTTGAGTTTTTCCAGAAGCTCCTTGCTCATCTGTGCATGTCTCCTGTCTCCTTTGCTTGAATACAGATGCAAATTTCAAGTGACTTATGCAATAGCAAAGGCTATTAGAAATGTTAAGTCATAATTTCACATCAGTCCAAATCATAATAAGTCCTAACCTCTAGTGTTTAAAACTTTCCATTTTTGTAACAATGCTCATTGTTTGTAGGACATAACCTAACCTTAGAAAAAACAATCACTGAATTTAACTTTGAACATGAAGAAAATCTAGAATTGGTAGCAGAACTGCCCATGTCCTGTGTTTTCAGCTTTCTAAAAACTGTAGCATAATTCTATATGTAAAGATGTTTGAAAATATGTATAGCTTCTGTCAAATTAAATTTCTAAATAATAATAATAATAATACAGTTAGTGCAGTATCAATTGCTGCGACACAACTCACTTACCCAAGGGGACACAATGAGATTTCTTTGAGAAACATACAAATTAGTAAATATTCATGAACAAAATTAATTTTCATTATCCCCATGTTCTAAAATGAAAATTCTCACAAAATACGCTACAACTATGCAAGAATAGACTATGAAGACTGTTGTTTGACACGGCTAGGATCTCATATAGATAACAGGGTAGAGAATAACAGCATACTCTTACTACCTTCTACTCAACTTGGATGTACATATTGGGTTCAGTCAAACAGGACTGGCTGTCTAACATGGGAAGCTCATGACAAGATTTCATTCTACAGGGAGTGAAGGGATGCTGAAGGAGCTGTCAGACACTGAAATAACTGTCAATGATAGTCATGCTTTCTCTGAATAATGCAATCACGATCTCTCTATGGTGGTTTATCTTTTCAACAAAAGGTAAAGGCAAATCCCAGACTTCCTGTAATATATACAGAGCCAACAGGCTTTTTGAAAGAAGTTATCATTTCTGGTTCTCCTTACACTTAAGCAGGCCTCCCTGGAAATATGAGCCCTGAATTGATATGTTTTATTTTCCATCTTCCAGTCTGTTTTGTATTTTTCATTGAATTTTGTTATAGTAATAAGGACGTTTTTGTAGTTCTTGTACTGTGTACATAGCAAGCCTTGCATGACCAGTCAAGTTTTCTGGCAGAGCTTGTTACAGCACCTCAAGATGTTTTAGTGTAGGAAGTGAAAACATGAAAGAAAATTTGTATTTACAAGAATGCAAAAACTTTCTTGGGATTTTTGGAAGTTTAAAAGGCAAACATTTTTATGAAAATATCTTGTTATGCTTTTTCAGGGGATGTAAATTATTGGTTTCAATGTCAACATTTTTGGGGAAGAAAAAAATCAAAGAAAAGCTTCCATATTCATTTGCAAGGGGTCATGATACATTTTCAATGCACTTTTGACAGTTTTCATTACTCTATGCATTAACTGTCGAGTTTGGGTACATTTTCTGATGGGGCAGTGTTTCTTTCTTGTGACATCAGTATATCATATATCATGGTTTTTTGCCTCAGTATTTACTTCAAAGTTCTGCCATCGGGCCTCCCTGAGCATAGCGGAAGCCTGTGGGAGTGAAGTGTAACTCACAGTACAGGAGGAGAAGACATACAGAAGTCAAAGGGAGTACATTGGCTGCATCCAAGGGTGCTGAGAGACTTGGTAAACTTGTCATAGTGAGGCCTTTTTCATCTTTGAGAGGTAATGGCAGTCCAGGGAGATTCCTGATAAGTGGAAATGCCACAAATGTTGTGTTCACCATCATGAAAGGCAGGAATTATCCTCAGAAGATCTAGAGAAGTATAAGCTGGCCAGTGTTGGGAAGGTTATGGAGCAAATCTTCCTGAAAGCCATTTCCAAGCACATAAAGGACAAAATGGTGACTGGGAAGAGTCTTGTCAAAGGCAAATGACATCTGGCCAGCCTCATGGCCTTGTGTGATGAGATGCCTGGCTCCATAGATGAGGGGACAACAGTGAATGTTTTTAACTTTGTCCCTACCAAGGCTTTCTGCAAGATCTTCCATTTACCCCTAGAGAAGAGGGTGAGATGTGAGTTGGATAAGTGCCTAGAAAATTGGCTGGACTGCAAGGCTCAGAGGTTTGTGATCAGTGACACAAAGTCCAAGTGGCATCCCACTACTATGAATGGAATAATTCCAGGCAACAGGGCAAGCTTGGGGAAAACAAAGCATTTTTGTGCAGAAAAGACCTAGGAGTCAATAAGGCCAGACACACGATTCAGTCAGCAGGTTGAGGGAATTGATTATTTCCCTCTGGACCTTCGAGACTGCATCTGTTTTTGGGCTCCCTGGTACAAGACAGAGACTGACAGACTTCAATGAAGGCCCAGCAAGTTGGTTATGGTCTGGAGCACATGACATATGAGAAGAGGCTGAGAGAGCTGAGTCTGGTCCAGCTTAAGAAGGAAAGGTTCATGGGAGACTTTATTGCTGTCTGCAACTACCTAACCAGAAGATGTGGAGAAAACAAAGCCATCTTCTTGGAGATGCAGCGTGACAGGACAAGAGGGAACAGGCGCAAGATTCAACAATGGAAACTCCAGCTAGGTATTATGGGAAAAATTTACAATGAGAATAGTGAAACATCAGAATAAGGTTTCTCCTTGGAGATATTTAGATATTTAGAAGGATTAGAGAGGACCCTAAGTAACCTGAAACAGTTGGTCCTGGTTTGAGCAGGATGGGGCCAGATGTCCTCTAGGAGATCCAACCTACATTATTCTACTAATCTCTGAATTACTTCAATGAATTTTCACAAGTGGATTAATATCTTATTTCTGAAGAGTCTGAAACAAATTAACTTATATAATTTTTCTGTCAAAGAAAGTGTAGAATAGATGACTCATGCCATAAATGTTTTTTAGCACTTTTGGGTGTATGCAGTCTTTTATTTCCATTATTTTTGAATAAAAATCCCAATAATGCTGACAATGTGTGGTATAATGTGATAGCATTATATTATCAAGTATCTGGATGATACATAAAATGTTTTTTATCCAATCCTAAAGAGAGATATTATAACATGAACACATAATTTTACACAGGATTCGTACCTAAAAATAATGTGTCCTAGACTTATTTTAAAATAACTTACTAAACTGTTTCCTTGATAGATCTTGGGATGTTTTATAATACAAATATGATTTATTATATAAAAATAAAAATGGTTCAACACATAGATGAATAGCACATAGGAAAAATTAATTTTGGCCAATCAATTTTAAAACTTGTTTTATAATGTAACAAATCTCCTGTTAATATGATTGCAGATGGCTGATTTTTCTACACTGATAATTAGCATAACCACTGGGACAGAGACCCATTATATATGTAAGATGTGTACCTGTGTCACTCCAAAATTTTTAAATGAACTGAATACTGATTTTAACATGTTACATTAAAAAAAAAATAAAACCGGAATTTTCAAGAATATAGGTCAAAATATTTTATTCAACTTCTATCTAATTCTGTACAATAGTTTTCAAAACGAGATATAAAATAAAATGTATAGTATTTAAACACTAAAACATTCACGAAAGAAAATGTATAAGTACATAACTGCTGAATAATCAGAACCTTTTTAAAGTCTAGTTCTTATTATTTCTCATATTTACCCAACACAGTGTCAGAAGTATAAAAGCAGGAGAGCTCCCTACTCTCTCTGTAATGTTATCAATGTTTAAAATGCTAGACAAAAGGTTAAACTTCAGAGCATAACTTCTATCAATCCTCAGAAGATATTTTTAATAACACAGGATTTTGTAAGTTCTAATGACATCCAAAAGCTTATTACAATTAATTCCTTACAGCTAGAAGTCATTATGTTCCCTTTTCTAGATTTTCTTTAAATATACTTTCATGATATGCAATTGAATAGAACATATAACTAAAGAGATAAACCTAAACACAAAATAAGCTTTGATTTAGCATAAGTTCCTTAAATTAATTTAAGCTCCTTAAATTAATTTATAGGAACTTTGAACCTCATAGTTAACTTTGAACCTCATAGTTAACCCAGTATGACTCATAACCCACAGTGTTTCAGACCTTTATTACCAATGAAAAATAAATATTACTATATAACTACAGCTACCCTTTCATAAAGCTGTTTCTTTGAACAATAGTTCCTTAAATATAGTTAACTTTTTGAGTATATTTCTGAATTTAAAAAAGTGAAATTTATTACTGTGAGACCAGTGAATGAGTTCTACACAACACAGCTCAACAGTTTCAGATGCTGTTCTGCTTACCTAACCATCCAGTTGAGAGAAGCAACTCAGCTGCAGTGATGAGCCCAAGCAAATCAGCCAAGACAGACCCCAAGGAACTAGGTTCTTTGCTTGTGAGCAATGGTTCTCATGTGCTCCCTACAGCTGTAATTTTGAGGCACTTACTAATTTAGGTACATCATCTTCTGAGCATACTGTTTCTAGGCATGAACTGGATTTTCATGAAAGCAATGCTCAAGGTGATACTGCATAGTTGCACAAAGTTTCATTCACACAAAGGAGCCTTTCCAGCATAGGAATCTAGTGGAAAGACCCCCTTAATTAACATGACTAGATGCAGTTATCATCAGTGGTTTTTATCTTGGTTCTGCAAGCCCTTCATTACCTCTGATAACAAAGGATCTACTACTTATTTTAGGTTACCCTTCTTGTAGACCGAACACTGTCCTTATGTAGTAAATGCTAAAAACATCTTTGAAACTTAGGAGGTTTTCCTCCTAAATTCTTTTAAGAGGCAAGTTCCTTTATATAGTTAGAAACATCTCATTCTGCCTTTTTAATGTGTGTTTTTCAAATTTGAGATACCCACATTTTCTCAGCAATAACTTAAAAGCATATTGTACAGACACTAGATTCCACAGTGTCATGTTTATTTACTGCTAAATAGGAGAAGCATGTCTGGTACAGGTGAGATTTGCTTATTTTGAAAAGTCAGTACTATTGTCTACAAAAGACAACTAAAGTGTCCTGCAGTGCATTACAGCTGTTGGTCATACATTGTCATGGATTTCTCTGGACACGTGTAAATGCTGGAAGTACAGGACATATTCCAAGAAGTAAATTGTTGCTCTGCTGCATCATAAGGCACAATTAAGTAAGTTAAAGAGTGTATTTAGTAAGGGCTTTTTCCATACTGTACCTTTTCATCCAAAGCCTTGTGGTGCTCAAACAGAGATTTCAGAGCTTTGAGGACCTCAACTTCACTGGAAACTCCTGAGGGAGACTGTGCTTGTCGTTTCACCACTGTCATCCTCAGTGACCTTTCGTGTCTTGAGACAAGGCACTCCAAATGTTCCAGTAACAGCTATTGGAATTGATATAAAAGGTTATTAATTTTTGTGCACCTAAATGCCATGGAAATTCTAACTACAATGTACATGGTATCAAATGGCATTTTTCATGGCAACCTCATTCTGGGAGAGACTGCTGGAATTATTGACAATTTTTTATTCTAAATCAGATGGAAGAAATAGAAAATTAGGAAATTTACTCAAGATTTCACTTAAAACTCTGCTATGAAAAGCAAGAACAACAAATAGCATAAGGTCACCATTTAACTAAATTTACATATATTTACAATATTTACAATATTTTTTGTGATAGTAATTAATGAGCATTAGCAACCAAATAACAACCAAAGCCAGTCTAAAGCATCATGCAAAAAAACCTGAAGACATTTGTAATTAATTCACATCAACTGTAATATATTTTTAGTTTATACTGGAAGTTACTTAACAAAATATATAAAAGTGAACAGTATATTTTACTAACTTTTTAGGCTATTTATTCTAAATGCCATAGATAATGGCATTTGTCACTAGCATGTGCTCTAAAATGTTCATTGTTTCTATTGTATTACAAACATGATTGAAGACAAAAAGATCCATAAAGAGAAATTTCAGACTATTCTAAATATCTGTAAAGTAACCTGTAAATAACCGAGTGTAAAAACATATGATAATTCTTTTTTGTTATTACTCTGAGGTTAAATGAAAAATTAAAATGATATGTTGATGCTGTATAGAAAATTCCTTATTTGTCTATACTTTCATAAAGCTATTATTGCTGTAAGGTTAAAGCAGGGCAGCTTAATTCATGAATCACAATGCATGTTAAATATATTGTAATTACAACATACAATTGTATCTAAGTCATTGAACCAGAAATTTGAAAGTTACGTGCATAATTGTTTATTACATCTCCTTCTATGTGGTTCTTGATATAGCTACTATTAGTATAGATATATATTTATTTGTAATCCATAGTTATTCTCAGACACATAATGACATTTATTGTTACATAAATTAATCGATATAGCAAAGCAAAACCAGACTGTAATCACATTATAGTTGTAGTACATTGCTATTGTCAGGAATGATTAGGGTTTGATATCTTTTCTTCAAACATAGTTCTTGTGTTTGGATTTGCACCTGGTTATTATGTTACAATAACCGTATTATTCACAAAAAATAGTGAACACATATGCAAACAATGTTAAGGCATTAAGAATTGTAATGACTCCATGTAGTTCAAGAAAGGAGGGTATTTCTACAGTTTCTGAATACAAGTGATGGCCCATATTTATCAAAAGCAAATAAGCAAGAAATTCACAAGCTTTGTCATCTGATCCCTGTAGGGCTGACAGCAGATGTATGTGGATCTTTTATTATTTGAGGCAGTCCAAAGTAACAGGCGAATTTGAAGAGACCTCTTCATCACAGAGGATTCAGGAACTCGGTACAGGGATGTGGTAAGGTTGTAACTTCAATGAGCTCAGAATAGCTTCCAGATACTCACAGAGTATTTATCTTCACAGCATTACTCAATACACAGTTAACTGCTGTCATGAATAGAAATGAATTTCTGAATTTTGGTATAAATTCATGTATCTTTGGGATTTTTTTTTAGGCCACCTAGTTATGTAGGAGATAGCTGGAGGAAAGTAAGTCAGTAGTTGATTTCTAATGCTACGGCCTACTCTCTGCCCCACCTCTCGAAAGAGGCTGTGCGGCTGCAACATTTCCTTCTCTCTGCCCCACTCTGTAGCCCTGAGGTAGCTTCCTCCATAGCCCTGACCCTGCCGGAACTGTGCTGTGGACATACATTTCTCCACAGTCATTCCCATTTGCTGGCTGATCCTGTTAGAGCCTGGCTCATCCTGCTCAGTTGTCTGTCTTGTCTGACTTTACACAGAAACTTTTTAATGCATCATAGCTACCTCTGGAACATTATAAATCCAATCAAAATGCTATGAAATTCTGGGGAAATTGGAAAAAAACAAGAAAGAAAATGTCGAACCGCAGTTGAGCTTTTAGCATGGCCATTCTTTCCATAAGTCAGCAGTTGTCTGAAGCTCAAACTGACACCCACTAAAAGACTCCAGAATAACAAGACCTTGGTAACTACTTTTTGGCCAACATTGAACAAATATATCATATTTGATGCCCTACTATCCTAAACAACTTCTCTCCCAGACAAACAATGTGATGATTGGAAAGGAGAATTCTGAGAGCTTGTATACAAGTCTTAGTTGGAAGGGAAAATAGACAAAATCAGTTTAGGAGACAAGAAAAATGATGGTGACAAAGAATTCTTGGCATGGTAAAAATTTTAATGGCTGACTGAATTACACATAACCTATAGCACAGAGATAAATAAGGAACACAGGGAAAAAAAAAAAAAAGAAAAATCCAGCACCCCATTTTTAACTGGTGTAGACAGATAATCACAACAGGGAATTTGAAGTCAGTATGGACAGAAGAAAGACAAGAATTTTGTTAAGAGAAGGAAAATGGAGATTGAAGAGAGTGATGAAGAGGAAAAAAAAAAAAAAGTTAAATAAGGTTCCATGTATAAGAAGAGGGTAGAGTGGTAGGAACTCAGAATTTCTAATGGGATGAACATGGACGAGTTTACTATGTGGGATGACCAGTGCAGCACCTAGCCCTTTGTCCAGCAGCAGATAACATATTTAACTTTAGGTTAAGTTACTGCCATGTTAGAAACATGTACAATCCATAAAACTAAACCAAATGAAAGTAATCCATTTAATATACACAAAAGCTAATTTTGCCTTTAGCTTAGAATTACCATCTTAGAGGTCACAAAACCATATTTCAGTGTCTGCCTATACCTCATAGTCATTAAATAAATCAAGTGAAAAATACTGTGTTGCTTATTTTACGGTATAAAGACAGATGAGCTGATGTCACAGTTAAGTGTCAAAATACTCATGGAAAATTACTGCACACACCAAATATTTCATGCTTTTTCTTTCTTTTCTTATTCACTCAAGCTTGTCAGTTTGCAGCAGTTCATTTTTCTGGAAACTACCTCTGAACACAGGAATTTTCCTTCCTGTCATCCCTAAGAATGCTCAAGAAGGCATGCTGACATAGGTTTCTGGCTTGTAAAAAATTCTTATTTTTGCTTTTCAACAAAAGTCAACTCTATTTCTCCACAAATTCTGTGAGCAATGCTTACAGCAAATCCAGCTGAGCGGAGAGTATTATTAACCAGGTCTCCCAGTGCCACATTACTCCTGGCCATGCTGGAAGGGAAGTATAATCCAAGGGTTAGAACATCTGACTATGACTGAGCACCTGATGGTAAATCTTTGCCCCTTGGCTCTGCTGAAATGATACTGCTATTTTATCCATCTTTTCCCTAACTACAATTATATTTGAAAAAAGGGTAATAGATCTTCCCTACTTCCATGGTGTCCTGGTTTCAGCAGGAATAGAGTTAATATTCTTCCTAGCAGCTGGTATAGTGCTGTGTTTTGGATTTAGGATGAGAATAAAGTTGATAATACACTGATGTTTTAGTTGTTGCCAAGCAGTCAAGGACTTTTCAGGTTCTCTTACTGCCCCGCCAGTGAGGAGGCTGGGAGTGCCCAAGAAGCTGGGAGGTGACACAGCCAGGACAGCTGACTCAAACTGACCAAAGGGATATTCCATACCATACGATGTCATGCTCTGTATAGAGCTGGGGGGTGGGCCGGGAGGTGGGGGAGCTCAGCGTTTTGCTAAGCATTGGCTTTGGGTGGTGAGAAATTGTGTTGTTCATTATTATTATTATTATTATTATTATTATTATTATTATTATTATTATTATTACTACTACTATCATCATCATCATCACTATCCTTTTCTGTCCTGTTAAATTGCCTTTATCTCAACCCATGAGTTTTACTTTTTTTTTTTTCTCTTCATTTTCTATTCTGTCTGCCCCATCCCACTGGGAGGGCAGGGAGCGAGCGAACGGCCATGTGGTTGTTTGAGCTGCCAGCCGGGTTAAACACGACACCTGGGAAGAGCAAACATAACTGCACTGACAGAACATTGCTACAATGATGGAGGGAGGGACATACCGTCATATAAAATTGACATTGAAGATAATAGTGTGTCCAAGCAATGTTTAACAACTGAAGGAAAGTGCAATATCTTGTGGGTGTGGGGGTATGCTGAAGACTTTCCTCCCTATATAATTCAAGAATTACTATTCCAAATATTTGTGAGAAGACCACAAGATTTCATGTTGAAATAACATTGTAACCATATTGGTACTTCATTTAAATTACAAAAGAATTGTTAGAAACAGCTTTAGGTATTTTAGGATGTTGCAATTGAACTCTGGCATTATAAAGATCATGTGCTGCTGAGCATTTTCTGCTCCCTCACACTGTGTCAAGCTGCTACAGTTGTCGAGCACTCAGAGGGACCGGCAGCTTGCAGAGAAAAGAAGATGAAGATCAACAGCAGCAGGCAGGACAGAATCACCCACGCATCATTGCTATGCTTTTCCTACTAGAAAACATAAACTTGACAATGAATTATGAAATAATCTGACAAGTGAATTTTACTCTTATGCTGGGCAAACTTTAGGATGCTCAAGATGCCATGCTGATAATTGTATCAGCTAAATGGGATGAAGGTTTCTGGAGCTCTGGGCTCTTCATGAGCATTAAAGAATGTTTAAAAATAATCATATAAAGACTGAAAAATGGTCTAGTGTATATTTCGTGAGTGTATGAAGCATCTTTAAAATGTTAATTAGAACTAAATCAACAATAATAGAGAAAATTGTTAGAATATACCCAGCTTCCTGTATTTCTCAAATCATGTCCAAAGCACTTATGGAAGTGATTGACTCCTGTGAAATGGAAAAGCATGTTTAAATTCAGTGATACAAACTACATCAGTGTAGGTTATAACCTACCTATATTATACTGTACCATCATTACTACATGGACACTGATTTACATATGGAAAATGAAAAAAAGTTAAAATATTCTTTTTTTTAGGAATGATGACTCAGTAAGTTGAAATTAGTGTGAGACAGTAGAGTTTGTATTACTACAAGACCTGGATTTTAATCAATAAAAAATATTTTATCTTAACTTCCTTTATTTTCAACAAATCTGCCTGGAAGAAAAAAGTTCATAGCAGGATAAATATAATAAATGAAGAAATTAAAGAATCAGAAGAGGGTGATGGAGAGAAAATGAGAGGCATAAATAAGAGAATAAAAGATAAGGGATTTACTAAAATCAGACAGACTTAGCTTCAGAGATTCCTTAGAAGAACGGGGCAACCCACTAAGAAGACAATTCTCTTTTGAGGTCCAGCTTAAAATTTCTCACCAGTACAGGCCAAATTGAATTTCCTTTCAGTCTATATTTAGAATGCACATTGTTCAGTGAATCTTCATGTCTGGTGCAAGCAAAGACGACAAGTAAAATAGGCAGACATGGGGTTGAAGATTCTCTCTAAAACCAATCACAAAATCAGTCATTTTCTTCAGCGTTGTTCCACAGTGGTGGAAACCAATTTGCATCTGTGGTCAGCTTGGGTGACCTCAAATAGCTATACTGGTAAATTACTGGTGAAAATCTTTCTTTGAAAAAACAAAGTTAGAGCCTAACTACAGCATATGTCCCATGTCTGTCTTTCTGTACATCCAAGACAGAAAAGAAAATACTGGCAACCTAAAACGTTACTGGAAATACACATACGTGAAGCAAAATTACGAAAGAAAATTTAATAATCAGGATAATGATACAAAGTAATAGAAATGAAGAAAAGGGGTTTTATGAGAATAATGAATACAATATAATAACTATTAGATTATCTGGTGTCTGAAAATATAGGTATTGAATTACTATATATTACATTTACTATCTATTGTCATGCTGTTTTCTGTGACAGAAGTTCTCATTTTGAAAGAAGGAACACATGAGTCTAGAAGATAGATCATAACATTGAGGCAAAAATAATAAAAATGACTGTCCTTTACATTAGTGAAATCATGCTTTTGCCTTTACAGAACTTTAGAAACAGTTACACTTATTTTCATGTGTACAAGGCTTTCAGCCTGTAAGAACTTGTGTTATCGTACTTAAAAAAGAGAGTGGCCGATTTAGTTTCAGTACCCATCAAACTGATTTACTTACATCTAAGAAAATGAGCTAAGTAAAGGAGTTAAAAATATACTTTAAAATATATTCTTAGAGTTTTCCAACACAATAAAAGGGAAATTTAATCATAAAATACAGACTTAAGTTGTGATCTATGGGTATTATGAGACTGCAGTGCCTAATTGAAGATGTTTCATAAACCATTTACTAAGGAATTGAGACAATACAGTATGAATAAAATTTAATCTAGGTCAGCCTTGTTCACTTTAATAAATGCTTCAGCTCCTGAGGTATTAAGTAAAAGAAAGATGATGACACTATCTTTGTTACTGCTGTTTCATTCATGAATATAGGTTTAATTTTTCTTGTTTCTACAACTGCTTGAACTAAAATATTTCAGACCAATTTAAGTTACATTTTATGCTACATATAAAAATATATGTATGCATCTGGTTTTTTTGTTGTAGTGAAAAAACACATTCAGATTAATCCATATCAGTATTGTAATATATTTTTTGCTTAAGCTGCCAAACCAAATCCAAAATTTCCTCACAATCATATTCTGATTTAATAAGTTAATCCTACAAATTTTTTCTACTTTTGAAGACTACAAGTTGAGACAAAAATAGCTTTCAGTTTTAATTTAAACTTAGCACAGCCAAATTAGTTTTATTTTAAAATTTCCATTAAATAATATGCTAGATCACATTGACCTGTGTTCTAGCTGCAGAAAAGATGCTGTCTTTCCACGTGCTGTAAATGATCATTCTATCCAGAGAATATCCAAAGACATAACTTTAACAGTTTCTATTAAGATATTTTTGTATATGTTTTCAAAGTCCCATGCAATGATTTTCCAGAGAACCTTTCTGTCTTCCTGTCACCAACGCCACACCAATCAATACATATACATATGCTCCTGCATTTTCTATTTTGCCTTGTGTAGTGACAGATTAAGTTGCCAGCTAAGTTCTTGACATGAAAATATTTCTACTGTAATATGTCAGAAAAAGTTAATTATCATCGGTAGTAAAAATACATATTCAACAGCAAAAGGTCAGAAGGAAGCTTTGCTTAAGAATGCTGCTAGAAGGGTTGGGTAGGAATTTGATTAAATATTGGAGTAAGGTTTAACCTTTGGTATTTAGGCTAAGACCTAAAATATATGGGTCCCAAAGAATGTAATTCCATCATGGTCCCCCTCTAATACATGTTACTGTCAAGGTCTGCCACTGCAGCTTGGCTTAGAGTGGCAAATCAGGATGTGTGGTGTTGTTTTGGGGTGGTTTTTTGTTTGTTTTTGTGGAGATTGGCAAAAACTGTATGAGGCTGTTGCCAAGAAATAAACAAACACATAGGTGTGGGTCTAGAATAAAGTGCCTGTTAGGCATAACTGAAAAAGTAAAAGGGAGCTAGAAGTCTAGTGCGTACTCAGAACTTGTCAGAGTTGCCACTTTTATTTCTTCTTGCTGACCTTCAGTTTGAAGCAGTAGGTACTTCAAACAGTATCTTTATGCTGTTACCCAATGAAGACAAAAGGCTGGACTAAAAATTTCAGAAACAGCAATCTGAGAGCTTGGAACTAAGCCTCTTTATTTAAAAGCAGTAGGAATTGCTACTTGGGACAAAAGTGGTTGTAGTGAGTAGTTCCACTACATGTGGTTATGCATGAGCCTGTCCTGGGAGGGCAGGTAAGCCTTGCCAGCATAGCCAAGGTAGAGCTGGGTTAAGTGCGAACACTAGTGGGATGGACTAACTTTATATAATAGAAAATACATTAAATTTCCTCATTGCAACAGTGTTTCAGTGGTGCTCCAAAAATTATTACTTTATTAGAATCTTTGCTTAATTAACAGAAAAATTTTAGAGCAGCTTTTTTGTACAAAATATTAATGTCATTTTGCATTAACAACAGTATAAATCCCAATTTGCAAAGGTGCCTCTTTATGGGCAATGCCTCCTCAACGAACGTTCCTAGAAACCTCATCACTAGCAGGTCATCAAGACTGTATTCTGAAGATGACAGTTTTGTATCTAAAATGTTGATTTTCCCTATAAAAAGTGTACAGGAGTCTATAGAAGACAGTATGACTATTACAGCAAACTGGCAACTAGTGTAGTATATGGCAGCTTAGAGCCTGGCATATATATGACATGATGGGATGATAATTTATTAATGAAAATGCTAGAGGTCAGGGTAAGGCACGTCTCTGATTTTTTTTCTCTCTCCTTCCCCATTAACACTTGAACTATATCCTTCCCTCTTGTTTACTGTAACATCTCCTACATTCCCTATATTTTTTCATAGCCTTAAGCTTTTCATCTCCAACATGTAGCTTCATCCTCATTCTGAAAACACACTGGTAGAGTTTACTAATTTTAACTGCAAGGACTTCTCACAAGAAGTATCACACTCCATAGCTCTCATTTGTGGGTATTAGTTCTCCTGGAAAATCTCCTACCAATTTTTCTTTTACATAACACAAGAAACACAAGAATAGATGATCTTTAAGCTTCTTGGTCTTCAAGGAAAATGTCTATGACAGAGCTCAGTCTGACTTAGATGATGACTTGCAGTTGACTCATCTTTTCTCTCACAGTCGTTTGGCAAGTGACTATCTTTGGCTACCAGGCTGTCTTGGGATTTTTGCTAGTTTGTGCTGCTTATATCAGACCCACAGTAAGTATTGGTACACTACAGTTTTAATATACCAACGTCGGTGCTCAATGGGCTTTGTCGTGAAATGGACAAAGCATTGTGCTAGGCAGTTTTGTGCACATACTTATGAAGAACTTAGGACAACTGAGAAGATGACATATCCAATTTAGTTTATATGGTATTTTTTCTGTAAAGAAAAGCAAATGGATATATGTTCTGTGCAGGAATGGGTATATGTAGGTTATTGAATAGGTGCAATTGAGTGTATATTTTAACTACACATCTGTATTCAAAAGTTGGTGCTGGAAATTAACACAAATTATTCTTTATTCTATGTAAATTATTTTCTTAATTGACTTTCCTATTTTTACCTTAAATACTAAAAAAACTCATACATGTAGCAGCTACTGATAATTTAAGCAGCTTTAGAAAGTCTTCAGATTTGTAGTTGAGATGGTTTGCTAAACTTAAAGAATGCAGCACAATTCCTACATGCTTCTCCATTAATTATCTCTATTTTCGTGGGAGTCATTTTGGACTGTTTAGAATGTATGAGAATCATGGGAGAAAAAGTAGGTCTCACCTATTGTCTCCCATCACATTTCCCAAACCCATCAACTCTAAGATTTTTGTGCTAAATGTGATCATCTCCTGCACCTCTAAGCTAGCATGGAGGTAGATGGGGCAGCTTTGCCTCTTTGTAGGCATCTGTATCATCCACCCTTCCTTGGATTTCTGAAGTCTGTGGCACCTTGAACAAAAAAAAGGAGGGAGAAAGACCCTCTCTCAGTTCTTTTGTCATGTACATTGTTAGATTTCCCGGAGAACACAAATTAGCTGACCAAGGCAAGATGTTATCTGAGCAGCCAAAGTGCTACTAGTTTAGTGAGAAGAGGAAAACAGGAAGAGTACCCAGATCACAGATGAATGAAATATGGATATGAGAAAACATTCTTGGTGTTCAGCTTCTCCGAGATCTATTCCATATGTTCTTTACTAGCCTGACTCCTGTCTGATCTGGGACCACTCCATCTCTTTTCTCACACCTTTCTACACCCCATAAAGCCTCCTCTGATCCCCTCTTTCCTTTCTTGATCAATTCTGCCTTTGCCCAGACACTTGCATGTGCAAATTATTGTATTCTGAAAACCATTCTGTATACCATTTGAGAATTTTCAGAAGGTGCTATCACATATTTTTGTTCCCAGACAGAACAACATCTGCTGATTGAAGTAGAACATAGCAAATTCAAGGGTGAAATCTTGTCCTCACTCAGCTGTATGGTAAATGACATTTATTTCAAGGGTCACATAGCTGCATCTGGACTAAACAGAAGACTCATTGTGATATGTGTAGCAGCCTTCATCTCATCCTTATTCAGATCAAATCCAAGGCACAGGGGAAAGCTGGGTCTGTTGCAACCTTGCCTTTTGCCTTGATAAGAGGTGAGGATATGTGCAGGCTACTTATACAGGCCCTGCGGCCTGGAAGGCTGCATGAGTCCCTTGCTTTAGAAAACATTTAAACTGAATGTACTAACCATGTTAGATACAAAATCTGCTATTTTTGTACTATGTCTTGCTAACCCTTACAGTCATTTCCTCCAGGACTGTAGCATACAGTGGTAGATACATCTTGTTACTTAGAACCTTACAAGTCTCAAGTACTTATTAAAAGGCTGGAATTCTTCTTATTTATGCAAAGATCTAAATTCATATATAAGTATATTCCTCCTGCTTTACACACACATGCTATCCAGAAAAGGTCTGCTGTATACTTACTCTTGTGTTGTTTCTCTCAGCTTTCAGTTCTGAAATCTCCTCCTCTTTTTCAAGCAGCTGTTCCCTGCACGCATTTAATTCTTTTGTCAGTGCAGCAAATTCCTGTGGAATAAAATTATATATGAAGTTACTCAAGATGTAAGCACTAGATTAATCAAATCCATACGCACTCTAGAGTTCAAGGATTTAAATAATATTTAGAAATCATCAACACAAACAAATAGCATATGTAAGCATCAGCATCTACCAAAACCATTTAAAGTCTCGACATATCTATTACAAAGCTCCTACGGAAAAGACCGATTTAAGTTTAGAAACAAAAGAAGGTTCAAGATAATGGCAACGTCCCCCATACATAAGCTATCAAAACCAGACCAGAAGAAGAACAGAATTGGCCATTTCATAGCAACAGAGACACCACATTTCACACATAATGAGGTTCAACACAACATACCCACTTAGCAAGTGTTCCTGCCTCTCTGTAAGGCAGCTGTTGCAATATGGCATGGGAGAAAAAAGTTAAGGTATTCACTGACCAGCATCCACCTAATATCAGATTAAAATAAGTAATAGGTGCATTGTGAAAAAAATACGCTCATTATTTTTACTTGATATTTGAACTTCACTATTAAAATGTATCTGGGCATTACAGTGAAAGGCTGTGATGAGTCAGAGCAATATTCATGTTCGTTAGTTTGGAGTGAGTTTCCTATGAAATAACAATATTCAATGTAACTGAATTTTAAGTTGCTCACAATGTTAAGTTTTATACATGCAACTAATAGGGATTTTTTGAAAAACACATTTTTCATTTGTCAGAAGTCCTATTAAAATGTCTTGATTTTACCTTTGCTGTCACTTTTCAACAATATACCTAATTTTTTGTCTATACAAATGGCAGTCACAGATTTGTCATTCATTTCAATAATGAAAAGGTTTCAGTCCATATGTGTTTATTTTTGACAGGCACAACATATAGTAAACTGCAGTGGTTAATTTTATCTTTTACAGCAAAAAGATGCTCCATATCTCATGAAAACAGTGAGGCAGAGGATGAAAAGTCTTTAAAATTTGTGATCATGACTCCAAAAAAAAGATTTCTTGATGATGAGCATCACTACTTAACAAAGATATATACATATTAAGGTAATTTTAGTTTGACCAAAATAGTCAGTGCTTAAGAGCACCCACAAGCAGCCAGAGTTAAACTGAAATAATTCCTAATCTCCCCTCCCCCCAATAAGAAAGCAGTTTAAGAAAAAAACATGTCCAGGTGGTTTATCTTATCAGCCAGTAGGATGAAGCTGAGACTAAATCTACTTATTTAAAACAAAAACTAGCAATGATCTCAAAAGGCCTTGGTTTACTATTTCCCCTTGAGTTGCTGAAAGCAGCTTTTATTGGAACTAAAATGCTCTTCAACAGAAGTTTGGTAGGTATTCTTAGGCTCATTCTGGTTTAATCAAGTTTCTAAGGAGTTAACAGTATGTGATATTATTAATAATATACTAAAAAGTGTTCAAAAAGATTTCAAGTGATAATCTGACAATGTGTAACTAAACTGTTTTCTTTTTTTTTTTCTTTTCATTTTTTAGCATCTGGAATTGGATTCACAGTAAACCTCCAAGCAAATTTCATGGTAGTAAGCAAAGTGTTCTGACATCCTTGGTGGATTTTGGTTTAGCGATCAGCTGATCCCATGGATCACGGGAACCATGTAGTGATGTTTTGTGCCATATCTCCTAATTAGTATTTCATTTTACACCCTAGTGGCCAAGAACTTGTCAGGCTATCCAGCAAACTTTGATGTTAAAGCCCTTAACTTAGCTTTGAAAATGAGATTTAGATTTTAAAATTCCTCTCTCACTTTTCAAAAGTATCATTAAAACTGCCTGTAGGTCTTACTCCAGCATTCAGAAACTGCAAGTCCAGCCGTTTCCAGAATTTTGTTTAAAAAACTCCTGTCCTTGAGGTTATAACTGATGGTCCGTACTAAATGAAAATATATTTAACAGAAAGCCAACGACCTCAAGTCATATTGAATCAGAATTTTGAGGCACAAAACCATACATGCACACATATTTTTTTCTTTACATTCCTCTAAGAGAAACTTCATAGTGCTACAAGGTGGAACTAATTTACATACAGTTTATACACATGGATAAGTATCTATAATACTTTCAGAATCTCACAGAATAAACTTGCTGTGTAATCTATGTAGTATGTCATTGTTTTTTATTTTTTCTCATTTCTTTGTATTGTTTCTGTTGGAATTAAAATAGACATTTTGGCATATGCTTGGGCATCCGGATGGGTGACAGGTGGTGGAAAGGATAACAAGTATCGTCTGGTGACTTACAGTTCCAGTTTCTAACTACCGTAAGGCAAAGCAGTCTGATAACACGCTTTTGTTGCTTTGCTTGGAAACAGAAAAAGATAGGAGTTTATCAAATTGTACGTTCCTTCCTGTGCCAAGGCAAACCTGCGACTTGCAGTACAATACCTGGCAGTTTGGTCAATATAATCTCAAATAATTAAGGAACGGAGTTCCTACTAGTTTGCTGAGCAGCGTGGAGCTTATTCTTAGGGAAATTTTCTTTGGTCATCAGCTTAAGTTTTCCCTTGCTTAAAAACAAATGATTACTCAAAATTCTGCTGCCAGAGGATCCAATACCTAACTGTCCTCTCAGCCTCGAAATATCTTCAGCTTGTATTCATAATAACTATTACCATCCACTTCAGCTGGGCTACCTGTGTCCAGTATTACAGGCCTTTTTACTTGAGTCACTGACACAGCCTCTTCAAGCCTTTTAATTATTCATGTGCTGCTGCTCTCTGAAACTCCTCTGTGCTCTTGACATACCTGCAGTACTAGCACTTACAACAGGCAGTCACCTCTTCGTACCTCAGGAGTAAAAGTGCCCGGCTTTGTCTCTTCATCTGAAGTACTAGAGGCTGCTCAGTCATTGAGCTTTGACTCCTCAGCCGTCAAAAGCTTTGACTTCTCTGAATCGAATGATGACAGAAGGACGGGTTTCTTCTTGGTGTTTATATCATAAGCTTTTTACCGGGGAAGTCTCAAAGTAAATCTGAGTTTGCCCTAGAGCTTTACAAATTATTATTTCTGTCACGTCTGCTTTGATGAATTAATAGCTAGGATAAAACCTCACAACAATTTGCTTTTTAATTCATGCTTCCAAACCTACAAGTAAACTCATTTTAAATATACACTTTTCATCCAAAGTATCCCTGAGATACGACAACGTAATGCTTCAGGAAACGTGTTTCTCCCACAGGTTAGAAGCAAAGCAAAGCATATTTTTGTTTTACCCAGTTATGTAATAAATAATGTGATGATAACAACCTCTGCTCTTGCATTTTCCTCCTACATATACAGGGATCAAGGGAATACTGTCGTCTGGAATTACTATTTGCAGCAGAAATCTTGCATGGTCAGTCATACTTTGGGAGCCCTGAAGGTAGTATCTGTTGCATAACTAATATGATTTGACAGGCACAACTGCACTCTTAAAGCTTATGTAGAAGTTCTGTGGCCATAAAGCTAATTAAGAACTAAAGTGAATTACAACTGTATGAGAATTATTCAGTTGATTGCACTTTTATACTATACTATGATGTATTATTTATTCTTTCATAATAAACAACCCAAGAAAGAGTTTTTTTGTTTTGGTTTTTTTTGCCATCTGAGTAAATATAGTCTCAGAGATCTTATCTGCCATTTCTCTTTTTGTCTCAATACTTGGGCTATAACACTCAGTCTCACTGAAAAACAGCTGACTCAAAACGACAGCTCTTCATTTATACCATGTTTATCTTTGAAGAGAGGGCAGAAGCCTTAAAAACATATTCGACAGAAATTTGTAGCCACTGAAAGGACTGCTAGGGGTTACAAAGAAATAAATTTAAAAAAGTCAAGGACTTCCCCTGGTGAAGCAGCTGAGATGGAGTCAGAGCAGAGGCTGGAGGGTGCCCGGGAGAGCGAGATGCCGTCGGGACAGGCAGGCTGCCAGCGCTGCCAGATGTGTTGGCAGCAGGACTGTGCAGGGCAGACGTACCGCAGCTCCCTCAACATTATATCTCTGCCTCTAGGGGCTGGCTTAACAAATGCTGCTTTCTTTGCTTATTGTTCCCAGGAAAGGCCTGCGAGGTTTATTTTTTATGACCTAATATGCAGAAAATGTATATAACTAGTCTCCAAGCTGAGGGTATGCCACAGAAATTATGAGACCTCCTAGCTGCAACGCTCAACTCTTCAGACTGTGTATACAGTCCAGTACAGAGTGAGTTGAAATGAAAATACAAACAGCCTCTCATCATCCCCACAAAAAACAAACAAAAAAACAAACAAACCAACCAAAAACCAACCCACCAAAAAAAACCCTACTGAAAGAAAGGCGAAATTTTGTAAGAAAAAAAAAAAAATCCATAAAATTCCATTTCAGAGACACTGGGGAGATTTGGCTTAAAATCTCCTCTGGATTTTCCATCCTTGAACCATAGTTCATTTCAGGAATGAAAGAGTGAACTAATTTCTGCATGGAGAAAGAATGGTAAGGCTTTATCATTTTTATTTTACATTCAACATAAGCTATGTCAACCAATTTGCTTTACAAATTTAGATGTAACTCATTTAACATAGGGAATTACTATCTACTACAATTCCCTCAGAGTTTTAACCTTTCATTTATTATGTTTTAATCCAATCTAATTTTGTAAAAAAATTTGTACCTTCTTTCTTTTCTTACTATTTCTTCATTGGAAACATTGCTGGAAATTCTGAATATAATTCACTATTTATCTTCTTACTACAAAAGAGCCATAATAATAATCCTTGATTCTAGATTATGTTGAATGCAAGATTTAAATATATGGGTTTGGTGTCAATCTTCTGAAATATTTATTGTTACATTTCTGCTAGAAAATGAGAGTTTATTTGCATACAAGTTTTAAGTTAAAAAAATGTACCCTGAAATACTGTATTGTAACAGGACCCTGGTAAAAACACGAAATCTGGATCTCAGCACTAAAATTTTGGTCTCTTCATACATAAAAAAACCATACTTTCAAAATTGTAGAGAATTGTCTGAATTAGTCTCTTAAAAATATTACCAGATCAGTTTGCACTATGATGCTGTTTGCATGGAGAATTTTCTGTACTTCTCCGCAAATAAACGTAAGCAAAATTGATTTGGTCCTCCTTTTCCCCCATTTTATACAGTGGGCATTTATTCTTACCCCTTCAAGAAAACTGGCCACTAGAAGTAACTTATATAATAAATAATATGATGTGGATGGGCCACATCATGTTGAACGACTGAATCTCTAATTTGAACAGTTACTTTGACTCACACCATGCTTTCACAGACAGGGAATAAGGTGCTTTTCTTCAGATGTGATCTTAGTGGCCACTCTTACATAGCCACTAAACATGCTTCAAACTATCAAGGAATCACCAACACGGGTTTGGGCTATTTATCAGTCTGCAAGACATTTAAAATGTGGAAAGTGAGGTTAAATGTGACAATGTGAAAGTTCATCAATTCACAGAGAAAAAGGAAGAGGATGAGATGTCTGTTATGTAAAAGAGAGTGGAATTGTGACCTCACACTCCATATTTTTAAATATTTTTAAAATATTTTTTTAGCAATGTGGGCACTGACTGAAATTCTGAAATATGCACACACTTACCCACACATAAGCACTCAGTCAAGGCTCTGTGCAAGAAAGAAAAAAGCTTCAGAGACTCTGAGCCAATGTCAACATCTACAAGAATTAATAATGCCCATACATTCACTAAACAGAAAGTGGGACAAATGGAGAACTGCCATCAAGAAGGAATTCCTTCTTTAAATACTGAGTTGAATCTACATCAGAGTTTGAACTAAGTCTTGCAAGTATTTACTTATTCAGCCATCCCTTTCTGGGTAGAAGAGATAATCTCAAACTAGTGTTGCCTCTCTGTGGATGGCCTATTATTATGAATGAATTATTCACCATTATGTCTGTGGTCCCAAATTAATCCAGATATAATTGTTTTTTTCTAAGCAAAGGACAAAAAAAAAACCCCAAATTCTCTCTCAGTACCTTAAAAAACCCCAAACAACAAACTTGCTTCTAGACTACACCTGAAAAGAAGAATAGAGAACTAAGTATTATACTAGACAAAATTTCTATGTCTGATTAAGGCCATAGAACATATTGAATGAATTTGGTTATACATATTTTTTTTAGCTTTGCAGCATATGCAACCTGACTTTTATATAAATGTCCTCTAAATTCAACAGCTGTATCATGTTACTTTCATGATTTTTTAGAAGAACAAGAGTACCAAAAATTCTATTTCAGAAGTCAAACAAAAAGAAACTTTAAATGTTATCTGTTTAAATGTTAGTCCACGTGATAGTACTTCTAGATAAATTTAAATATAATGGAAATAAAATACCACGGTCAGGACTTGTGATGTTTTCTGCCTAATTTTCCTGCTATATTACACACTTGCCATATAAAGATTAATTCCTACAGGCTTTAGAAGCCAAAGCGAATCTCCCCAGCAACGAGTACTATGACAATGGCTCAATTTTTGAAAATGATTTTGTCACCCAGGATTACTATCATTGCACAAATCTGCCATGATAGTTTTCACTGGAAACTAGGGAAATAATAACATGAATGTAATTCACGTGTTTTAGAATCATTCTTAAAAGTAGTACAACCACTATCAACAACCCAGGTCTAACTCTCTGATCAATACCAAACAGCCGAACACAAACCCGCGTTCCATTATTTTCCAAATTAGCCTGCAAAGTTGTCATGTAAAAATGTAAATTTTACACAACATCAGATAAAAAGTGCCCATTTGACATTCCTATTTTTTTCACAGTCGATTGCTCTTTAATGGAAAACTGCTGAACAAAGTACGCAATCTGCTGGTTTAATAATTTTTTCCCACTCCTTCTATTTTTAAATAATTTAGATTTGGTGCTCTGTCTTATTTGTTCTATACATAACACTAAAATTTATGCTTTCAAAGAATAATGCCCGCCAAGTGGGTATTTGTCCGTTAAAATATAGGTTTCACACTTACGGTAATAATAAATAGAAGGACAAGGGAGAAAGGGCATGATAAAATCCACAACAGACTTTTGATTTTTTACCTAAAATTTCCTGTGTTCTGTGAGACTCTTCAGATTATGATAGCAGATGTGAGTTCACAAAAGCTTAAAAATAATGATCTCAAGCACAAGGCCTGAGTAGATACTAAAAATTCAACATTCCTTATTTGACATCCTTAGTATCAACCTATAAGAGCTTGAGGCTTCAAAGGACTTGACATAAAGTAAATGTTAAATATTATAAAAATATAGCCTATTATTATAATTATAATTATAATTATTAAAGTAGCAAATGTAATTACACCAAACTAGAGTCATTCTCCCATCTTTATGAACAAGAATGAAACGAAAGTTGTTTTTTTTTTCTTCCCTTAAAAAAAAGGCAAATGGAAAATTTAAAGTCTCTTGTTTTGCAGTTCATGTTAACTAGATTGGTTCAATTTGGAATAGATATCCCAGTGAAGAACAGCATACTCTGTTACTTTGAAAATAACTATTCTGTCTTTAGCCCTTTGCCCCTGACTGATGGGAACACTGAGGCACAGAGAGTCTGTAACCAAATTAAACAGCTGTTGGATTATTACTGAAACCAGATGGGATAAAACATCACTCCTATAAACATCTGTAAATACAATAAAGCTGAATTTGTCATGCAGGTGGGTGACTTTTAAACAGCTCATAATATTATAGATCGTGGAGGATGAAACTGCAAATTGGCTTACAATGTGTTTTAATTAGTCATATTTCAGAATGTTCTACTATACATACTGTATTCTACTTTGTAGACGTATTACTCATGTAAGACAGCATGGCAGCATACTTTTCAGAAGTGGGATGAAAGTCTTGTTAGTTGGAGCTGCAATGATTTTTTCTTCAAGTCATACTACCGAAGTATGGAAGTGAATTAGCTATATAACAAGGGAAACTGCACCATCAACTTTTTTTCCATTTAATAATCAATGCCTTTGTTTTACAGATATTTGTATTCACTTCTAAAAGTACATAAATAATTTGCAGGTATAGTTATGTTGCAGACTAGACTATATTATTATTTTCAAATGACACTCTTTAACATAAAAGATATTTATATCAGTATGTCTTGATTGATTCAATATTGTACTGCATCCAGCTGATGACAATTTACTACTCCACAGCTAGAAATTTGTCATCTATCAATAAAGAGAAAGACCAAAATATGGTCTAAAATTGCAGACTGACTAATTTTTAAAATAATTTTATGGAAAATGGTATTGATTTTATTCCAATTGATCAGAAGTATATTTTTTCCAGATATCTAAATATGTGAAATGGTCTGGGAGCAGTAACATAAAGAATAAATTACTGTATTGAATTACAAGACTACAACCTCCCCCTGCCAGCAGAGTGTTTTATTTTATGCTACATTTCTTTTGAAAACTAAAACAAACACAAAGTTATAAAGGGAATCACTTGGACAATATGCAAATTATTGAAGCACTTTACAGAGTGTACAATGGCATCAGAACATACACACATATACACAATTCTCATTATAAGGCAGATTGAGGTCAGTACATGGCCCTGAGAAATAACCTAAAATAAATCCTGCCAGGGAGGATATATGAAGGGTGACTGTAAGAAGCAACACATACTTACCAGTAAACAGAATAGGCCTTGTCTTATAATGTTGGTAAGGAATGTTAAGCTTATTTTTGTGCCAATTCCAGCTTACAAGTCTGGTTGCTTTTTAGCATGCCTGACTCACTTTTCAAACTCTGTACTTCTCTGGCTTCGACTTCTTTCTCCACACAGCATCTTCTTGTTTTCTTCCAGGCAAACTTGACAAAATACAGTGTGACCTATCCTTCTCCCTCATTTTGGGGAACACATACTTTTCTGACACTTGTTTCCTTCCCTTCTTCCTCAGCATTTTCTCTGGGTAAATTTTATCCATGGTCACTCATTCAGTTATTAGTAATAGGTTAACAAGTCTGCTGTTTTGATTCAGAACACATCCTTCCTTCCACAGTAAAATCATATCTTTTCCCCTTTCAGAATTTGAAATATCATACTAAATAGCCATGAAATGATCTCTTTACATAAAAGATCTTTATTTGATCTTTTTCCTGGCAAGAATAGGTGCTAACTGATGCTTGAGTATGCAAATGTTAGATTTTCTGGGGTTGGATTTATCTCATCTAATTTGAAAGGCATGTTATATTAAAATCTATATCCAAGCTGGTCACCCAAGAGCAGCAAAGGGGAATAAAGATACTTTTAGGATGCGATTGACCCAACATCCTATAGATATTTCTTTTGTGGTGAAAAGAACTGAACCTTTGAATTCCTTATTTTTCTATATACAGCTTCTATAAAGGCAATTGGGAAAACTACCTCGTCTACACTATGGATATCTGCTTCCGGTCTGACTTGTCCCAGCATAACTAAAGCTTGTTTGAGAGAAGTAAACAAAATTTGCAACTTTAGCTATCAGGGATCACTTTATAGTTGGTAACACTGATGGCAATCACCTCCCCCACCCTACCCCCCAAAATAAAATTGTGGAAATAACAAATATAAAATGGTAGTAAGTATCCAACTCTTCTATGTGCTAGTATTCAACTGGAGCCATATTGGGCGGTTTGGTTCTTGGAGAAGACAAGAAGTGACCAGAGCCAAGATGAGTACCAGGAGGTTCAAATGAGAATATAGCGAAATGCAGGGGAGAGGGCGTCTGTAAGTGGTTTAAAAAGGACAGGTTGTTTTCTCTAGAAAAGAGAAGTTTAACTGGGGAAAAAATAATGTTGCTCCAATAAGCAAAAGGTTGTTTGTTATAATGACAAGAGTGATTATTATTCTCTGTGTGCATTGAGAGTGGGGCATAAATAATCAGGTTAAACTGCAGTTAAGGCAGTTGAGGGCGGCATTAGGAAAATCCTTTATAAGAATAGTTAAGCAACAAACCTGGCTATACAGGAATTGTGTAGTGACACTCTTTCAGTGACAATTCAGACAAATATCTGTGAAGGTTTATGGCCATGGATTTCACTAACTTACGTTCTGTTTGATAAGAAATGTAAGATACAAGTGGTTTGTTTGGTAGAAATGTTTTATTGATCTTTTCACTGAAAACAAATGACTTTATCTTGTTATGTGGATTTGCTCTCCTTCCAGTTAGTCTAAACAGTTATCTAACATACACAAAGCACAAATATGTACCTCAAGAAGGAATCTCAACTATGCTCCTTCCAGAAATCATTTGGGGTTTTTTTATGAAAATAGAAGTAACATTAAAATTTGCTCAAACCTTGTTTTATATACTGAGATTGTTAACAGTAACCTTTCATTTGGTCTATACTATTACAATTAACTTTAAAAACTTTAGTAGACAAAACAAGATAATTAGTTGCAAACATTCTTCATCAAGAAATATGAATTATCAAGAACTGATAATTACTGACATAGACTGTCCTGAGGAAAAATATACAATGTACTTACAAATGCCAAGAACACCAAATTAAGGAATGGCATCTTCTATATCAGAAATTGCACAACCAACAAAGATCTGACAAGCCTCTGTGCCTCACATGTTAAAGATAAAGGAATAATGAAGCATCTTAAAATGATGTTAACATTCAGACACTGGCAATTTCATCCATATGCTGTCACCTGCTACTAAATTATTTTAAAGCTTTTTCCTTTTCTTTTTTCTTCTCCCCCCCTACCCCAATACAAGATAATTAGTGTAAAACACATAGCAGTTTTTCAATTCTGAAAATGTAGTGTATAAACTCATCTTTTTTTCTCTAAAGAAAGAAGTTGATAAAGCCCAGTAATTAATAATGATAATAATATTTGTTATTCAAAAGGATTTTATTTATTTTGAGTCAGCAAAAATAATACAAATGGTCTTGTTGATTTCAGAAAAACAGAACACTAAATCAGAAATTTCGATGAAAGAACATTTTCACTGATGTTCAATAACGTGCTGCATTCATGAAAGGAGAAAAAAAATTATAAATTATATCCTCTATACATGGACTACTCTTGGGTAGGAGAAGCAGTTCAATATAGAAGACAAAATACTGCTTATCAAGAACCCTGCAGGACTCTGGTGATTGCATTCAATAAACAAGAAATTTACATCAAAATAAGGCCTCATTAGCTATAAATTTTTGAGCTGCCCACTGGACAGGTGGTCCAGAGGCTGATTCTGCTCAGAGCACAGGCAATTCATCCCTCTTTGTCCACATCTTGTTATTAGGTCTTTCAGGGTGGCTCATGGGTGGCTCCTCTGCCATCTCGGAGAACAGCAAGACTACCAGCAGGACAATATCCCAAAACTGAGATCTAGTCCGTGACTTCTAAAAAATGGTGTAGTATCTGTTCTGATGAAAAATGTATGCACATTCCTGAGTTTTGTCGCACATCTTGCCAGAACTACTCATGTATGTATATGATCACCTCACATAATCATTACACAGTATATGAACTGAAAGTTTTGTTAATTTAGTTGCATAACATAGATGACTACACCTAACACTATCTGTGTTTCTCCATAAAAAGGAAAATTCAGAAATGGGCAAGCACACAGAATTTTTTTAAAGTTATGTTTAAAATATTTACTACAAGCATGTGTCACAGAAAGGTTTGCTACCTAATCCTCACACACACACTTCAGAAGCACTTGGGCTTGTTTGAAGTGTGGCTGTCACTTTGAAAACTAAATCAGATTTGCTGATCCAGATCTAATGCTCTAAATGCAAGCTACACTTCAAACAAGCCCAGGTGCCTTTCAGATGCTGTAGATCTACTGTTTCTGTTTGAAGTTCATTATCTTACTATATTACTACTGATTCAGTGTTACATCTGTCTCCTCTTACTATGTTGTGTCTCCAGATAACTAAATAAACGCAGATGATAATGTTCAGGACAGAGTATACGTGACAGCTTTGAGCTCTCCTCTTCAGGAAAGCTCAGTGTAGGATTACAGTTATCACCACAAGATCTGAAAGTCATATGAAGGGGACAGGAAATAAAAATTACACTTCTAAGGTAGTGTTTTAGTGAAATATATGCACGCTCACAAACGTGCATATATAGACTATTAAATACGTTCATAGAATCGTAGAAGAGTTCGGGTTGGAAGGCATCTTAAAGATCATCTAGTTCCAACCCCCCTGCCATGGGCAGGGACACCCTCCACTAGACCAGTTGCTCAAAGCCCCATCCAACCTGGCCTTGAACACTTCTAGGGAGGGGGCATCCACAGCTTCTCTGGGCAACCTGTTCCAGTGCCTCATCACCCTCAACAGTAAAGAATTTCTTCCGACTATCTCACATAAACCTACCTTCCTTCAGCTTAAGACCATTGTCCCTTGTCCTATCACTACATGCCCATGTAAACAGTCCCTCTCCAGCTTTACCCTTCAGGTACTGGAAGGCTGCTCTAAGGACTCCCTGGAGCCTTCTCTTCTCCAGGCTGAACAAGCCCAGCTCTCTCAGCCTGTC
>VXBL01005968.1:96964-218708 GCA_013400195.1 Aramus guarauna
GTCAGGCATGATTTTCCTTTAGTGAAGCCATGTTGCCTGTCACCAGACACCTCCTTATTTTCCATATGCCCGAGCATAGTTTCCAGGAGGATTTGCTCCATGATCTTGCTTGGCACAGAGGTGAGACTGACTGGCCTGTAGTTCCCCAGGTCTTCGTTTTCCCTTTTTAAAAATGATGGTTATGTTTCTCCTTTTCCAGTCAGTGGGAATTTCATGAGACCGCCATGACTCCTTAAATATGATGGCAAGTGTCTCAGTCACTTCATCTGCCAGTTCCCTCAGAAGCCACAGATGCACCTCATTGGGTTCCATGGACTTGTGCACCTTCAGATTCCCTAGATGGTCTTGAACCTGATCTTCTACAGGAGAAAGGAATTCCTTTGTGCTGCACTTCAGATGCTCTCCTGCTGACCTGGCTCTGGGCATCTGTTGATGGCACTGGCATCAAACTGGGATGAATGAGATGGACAGAGGTTCCCTTCCCCCGGCAACTTTTACTTTAAAGCTCTCTTCACCAGATATGTTTAAGTTTCATAAGCCACCAGACTCAGACTGTAACTTAGCCCTTCTTTATCACTCTGCATGCATAGTAGCTAGCATCAGCAGAAATGGAAAACATGAGTTTAGTAATACTGATTCTCAGAAATCCTGGTGTCTTTGCAACACAAACAAACCATGTCTATATTATGCCTCCCCTGTGAAATAGAATGCATACCGACTCATTCCTACCTGCCCATAGATACATCTGTCAGATTCACGGCATAGAAATACACCACAAACTTCTTGCATTTTACCGTATAATATTCAGTCTATGATTTGTATTTCTCCAAGTTGTGTTCAGCCCCAAGGTTCAGAAATTAAAAAAACCCAATCCAATCCAAAACAAAATCCCCAAACTAGCTAAACTGTGTAAAAAATTGTATGTTAAATACATATTTTTCCTTTTGTATATTTACTTACAGTATATTTCCAGAAACAATATCATTATAAAAATGACAAGTAAACATCCAAAGACGAACACTAGAAATCTAAGAGAAGTGGAACACTTGGTTCAGAGCATGCTCATTATTGCCAGCTGGGTTTAAATGCATTAGTACTGTAACCTCAAAAATCTTCCCAAATTTGTTTGCATAACTACATATTATCATGCAATATTGCTAAATCAGATAACATTCTATCTTTCCTAAATTACCTCTTTATACTTCTAAAGACAACCACAAGACAGCAGCCACAATATACAACTGAAGCTTAGGCTCCTCTAGCACTTCAGAGTGCTTCAAAAACTTATGGCTATATTCTCCTCCTTTTGCCCTGGTAGCACTCTTCCTGATGCCTGTGGCTGCAGAAAAATCAAACAATCACAACAGTGGAAAACTTTGAAGGACTTAGCTTCTAAAAAGTCAGTCCCTAGACTTTACTTGAAGCCAACTGAAAAGCATATTAACTTTAGAGGAAAAATTTTACTGTAGCTGAGTAGAACGCCACAGTTAGAGCCCATGAGCTTACGAGCAGCTCTCAGCCAGGCACTCTTTCCTCCATCTCTGGCCAGGATGACTTACTCTGGTACCTCTCCTAGCCCAGTAGCAGTGGACAAGATCATAATGCTGCAATAGTACTTCAAGTGCCAGCACTCACAAATGAGATTAAGATTGTTGGGTTTTAAGTATCACCAAAGTATCCATGCTGGTAGCCCTGTATTAAAATCGGTGCTTGCTCTGATAAACTGATAAGCAATTAGTAGCTAATAGCACTTAACTTGCTCAAACAGCTTATTCTGTCAGGTTTCTGAATGTTGCTAATGCTTTATTTGATGGGCAACTGAGCAAAAGGAGATAAATTTGTAAATAATTATCTGGAAATATCTCTTCAATAAAACAGAAAGCAAATAAAAATATATATAGTAAATAAAGGAACTCCTCACTCATCACCTATTTGGTGTATCTATGAAAAAAAAATAGTCATCAAGTGAGAAAGCTGAGAAAAAAAGCGATCATTTCCATCAAGAGGATACTAACATTCCTTGAAAAGCAAAACTTAATAGATGACAGTCTTTCCAGAAGAGAATTTCTTGTACTAATTTAAGTTGGTAAAACTGAAAAGTTGCTTGTTTGCATAAATTACCAACAAAACTCTATAGTAAGCCATTTATGTTAAACATTTACCTTTTAGCTCCTTATTAAAAGGGGAAAATTTCATATAACTGTAGAGAAATACTTCAATGAAGAGAAAGAGGATTTGATACCTTTGATATGGAAAAAAGTAGATAATGAATTAAGGCTATAGCATTGCATCATGCCACTCATACATGAAAATAAATTTCCTGGTCATAAAAGCAAGATTTTTGTAAACAGGGAGAATATAAATCCTGCAGAAAATGATACCTCACTAATTCCTCATTCTCTAGGGAATGTACATGCTTTGCTACTTGTAAAAAAAGCAGTGGACTTAGTTAAGTGTAGTGAAGGTAACTAATAATTACAGCAATCATACCATACTACACTTTGTAAACTTTGAGACACGCAGTCCTCTCAGTCTGAAGCCCTGAAATCTGTCATCACAAAAAGGAATATATTTAGTATACTGCCATCACCCATTAGTTCACAAAAAATCTCATATATCTGTTTCAGGCAGACATATAGTTTAGCACCTCTGAGTTTATATTTTCAGGCAGACATATAGTTTAGCACCTCTGAGTTTATATTGTTTACCAAAGGCTGTGGAGAGGAGGACGTAAAAAATGAAAGAATCCCAGGCATCAGAAATAAAGCAGAAGATAACTCCAGGGGTTCTTGTTATGTGCCAAAGTCTACATCCTAGCTGCTCGAAAAACCCTGTCCCAGGGACCATGCAGCCCGCAACCCAGCCCCTCTTCAGCTCTCTCACAGGTATCGCAGATATCTCACAGCGTTTCCTGTGGGTAACCTGGCAGGCAGGGTCCCTGTCTGGGTGCGAAATCACCTAAAGGTTTGGAAAGGTAATGCCTCAGTATACCTGGGCAGAGCACCCTGTCTGTGCCTTGACCTGCTTGATGAACTGAAAACCTGACTTCTTTGTCAGACAGAAGGCTAGTTGCCTGCACTATATTTAGAATATAATCACCACATTTGAATTTACTAAAAGTCTTGAAGATATCTACACAGGTAGACATCTATTTTAGCACTACTGCAGTGCAAGAAAATTAGTTCATATTATGGCACTGAAGGTGGCACCTCAAGGCACCTCTTTTCCTTCTCATCTTTTTTGAACCAATTAGGTTTCAATACTCTGTAAAGCTGTGTGTTATCTAATATTTCTATTTCTAGTCTCTATTAATCAAAATTTTATTACCAACTTTATGAATAACCGACTGAGCTACAGAATAAGTTAATACAATATTTTTATTCAATGTGAAATATATATGCCTTATACACCAAGAAAGTAATGTAATCTGATGTGGGAGAGAGTAAGTGGACATCTAAGAAAAGTACAGTTCTTTCTTTAAATTTTGGAGTTATTTTTCAACTGCATTCAGTGGCCAAAAATAACAAGACTAAATAAATTAAAATGCAGTGACAACATTTCAGTGTTCATTTCTCCCTTTTAGACCTTTTTGGAAACAAAAACCAAAATCCAACCACCAAAACCCCCAAGCATTGCAATCATATCAAAAGACTTTCTCAACAGGAAAAAATGCAATATGAGAACTGAACGAGGCTGCTTTGTAAAAATAAAGGGGATAACAAAAATTGTCCTTGTGCGTACTTTATATACTTCCCCTGTGATCATGCTGACCTTTGCCTAAAGTTGTATCTTCTGTCTTGCCTCAGGATGCCTATTCAACTTTTTCTACAATTTATGTCAAGATTTAAATAAGTTTATTTGTCTGTTATTAGGTAGCTTATGTAAAACTGTATGAATATATATGTATGCAGTCTTTACTAGATCTTCAAACAACAGTTTGCATAAGAACTTACACACATCTTAATTTTTAAATATAAATGAAAAGTTGTATTTCTTTTAAAATACTCTCTAAAGGCCTTCTCTGTAATAACTGGATAGTATTTCATAGATATCTTTATAAAACATTTAAAAACAAATCGTTGTTTTGGTATTACAGAATTATGTAATAAAAAGAATTGCTTATATGACTGATGCCTTCTTCAGCTTTCCTATACGCAGTATCATATTTCTGTTTTTTATGAATGAAATTTCCATATTAGGACTTCTATATTACAGAAAACTTGACCAAAAAGGTGAATTTGACAAACTTCAGCTTTATTATCTGAATGTGGTCATTTGGACTTGTTAAGGAAAGAGGGAGTTGCACGTACGAACTGCTTAACATGTTCTTTTTGTTCTTCCAAGAGTATTTGCTGTAATCTGCAATATTGCTGATTCTGTGTGATCAATCAGTGAACCAGTACAACGAAATAGAGCTCAGAGAAGACAGACAAGGATGATGTGCTCATGAAACTCAGAAAAGAATGTTGGAAGTTGCCACAGCACTCATAAAGCAAGCTGAACGAATCTCAACATCAAGGGCACTGGAGAGTTGTCTTTTTTGTAGATAAATGGCTATACCAGTTGAGTGAGTCAACTGGTTATGCCAATGGCCTTCTCTAAAATAATCAATAGAAAGCACTACCTTCCCGAGCCAGACAGACCAACATGGGTGAGTTGTATATGTGGCTCAGCCCAACAAAGAGTATAAATATTGAGCAAACAGTGAAACTGATTTTGAAGAAGCAACGGGTTTGCGCTGGATTCAACCTATGTATTCCTTCCCAGCAACCAACAATTCCCAGTGCCATGACAGTTAGTATATAGAGAATGGTAACGGGAATTATGTTCATTACGTGATTTCACTGTATAGTGTGATTGATAGATTGTGCTTGTGTTGCAATTTCAGAATATTGCTGTTTCACTTTTTTAAATCAAAATTCCAGGTAACGTCAAATATCTTCAAACAAGTAAACTTGGTATTAAACATTAAACCTTCCTCATATGTAATAGCTAAAAGAACCTGGTCAGAGAGTATTGGGACATTCTGAAAACTCACCAGTAGAAATTCAATAGTTCTCTCAGATTTCTTCACCTCTTTAGAAACTGATGATATTATGTAGGCATGTGTGGACAATGTTAGTTTTTGTTGGGGCCTTACTAAAAGGACAGACCATGGGAGCACACTGTGGATTCAGTCATTGTTTCAAAGCATCTGAATAAAACTACTGCTCCGAGGGACTGCAAAATGTTTCCAGAAGTCTCAACTGCATTGGCAAACCTCTTCGGAGCAACAACATATGAATGATTCAGACTCAAAAGCTTTTTCCATGAATTGAATTTCTGTTGAGTGGGAATAGGTTTCTATGGTAGCTGTAATGTCATAAATGATTCCCTACGGCTTAAAAGTACCAGGTGGCAATGCCTCTAGCACCTACTGCACTATTTTCAATCCAGAAAAAAAATTATGCTGGGACCCAGATGAGAGATGAGCATCATCAGCCATACCCTCCATTGGATCTGTTAATATGGCAAGGCTAACTACATCAGGAAGTTAGCCCCTCACAGTAATTCTTGCTAAACTAGATCCCAAGAGTACCTTAATATTTTTGGGAACTTTTAATTCCAAAAAGTAATCTGCATCTTGATACCTAAATCCAACAGATGGATTCCTCATCAAGGATGGAGTTATTGATTTATACAGTTAGGATCCCTCTATCCTGACTTATGAGTCTGACTTCAGATGTCTCTTTCAAAAGTCAGTCAGGCTTAGAAGTCTAAACCAGCAAACTTCTTTTGAAGGGACAAGAACTAAACTATCAAAATGGCAAAGCAAGCTGGCGCTTTTTTGTAATTTGAAAATATTAATAAACCCGAATATATCATCCCATGCATACATAGCTTTGGAAATATTTGCCACTAGCAATACAATACTTGGAAACACTTTCTCATTAAGGTCAAATATATTGGACATCATCTCTGGATGATCCAGGTGAAAGTAATATAACTTTTCCTTCAGTCCTTATGCTATAACACTCCACATACACAACAAATTTATTTCGTATTAAATCATTTTATAAATTTGAACTGGACACCCTACCCTACCCCAAGGCCTAGTCAGTCATTGCACCATGTGGTATAAACCAGAGAAAGATATGGAACTTACAAGCCAAGTATAAAAAAAGAGGCACTAGATGGCGAGGGACAAGTCAGAGACAATGTGACAACATGACAGATAATTGGCTTCAGCTACATACTGCATAATCAATGTTCCTGATAAAATAATCAGAAATGAGCAAAGACAGCCATCACAGCCACCTGGGCGGATACACAAACAGTAATCCCAGGGGAGAGCTGAGTTAGACGCTTTCATAGTAGAATCTAGAGCTTGATGGGCTGGTATTGTGTGTGCTCTCCTTCAGTGCTTTGGTTGCTAACTCTTCCTTTACAGAGTCATGGGCCAGCAACATCGGCCATGCTACCTTCTGACACAGCTCACTTCTCAGTGGGAGCTCTCATTTCCATTCTCTTTCTCATCTCTACGTCAAAATAACATTGTGAATGTAAACACTGTAAACACATTTCTCTTCCTGATTAACAGTAAAGTCTTCTTTTCAGCAAAATGAAGCAGCTTTGAAAAGTGCATTAAATTGTAAGCAGGAAAGCAAATTAAAAACATAATGGCAGAAATATGCACAGTAAATTAAACTGATGGGAATTAAAAGTAAAATATGTAAACAGTAGCTAACGGTGTTATAAGTGGAAAAAAAAATCACAAATGAATCCCAGGATAAGAAATTCAACATGGTAGAAGTAACCTCCAGATTTCAGTAATTTTCTACAATGGAATGACATAACAATTAAGTAAAAATATGTGTAACATTTGAGTAAAAGCATAGTATATAAAAATAGCAGGGAAGAATATAAGAATAAATATGTTATTGCAAAGCATATGGGCTTTCTGACAGGCATGAGAATTAACCACACCTGTTTGTGTTTATGAAGACTTAGGCAACAGCAATACAGTCTTCTATAGCCCACCAAAAGGTGCAAGCGGAAACTTGACGCTTTTCAAGGGTAAAGGCAAAATTACATACTCTAGCCAAACCTATGCTATTTACATTTCCTCGGCCTTCAAAACAGGGTAACTACTGGCAAATTGCTCAGTGGCTTGCTGTTTCTGGCTCATGACAGCTCCCAAACCAAACCTAGGAATTACTTTGGGTGAGAGCTAGTTGACCTGGGGATAAATTGTGCTGGGACCATTCTAAGAGCTTACAACTATGGATGATCACCTCCAGTCACTGGGAATCTCCACAGTGTAGCAGTAGATTAGAGTCAGGGCTGTCCCTCACTACTGCAGTGTTCCTGAAGACAGATTAAACAAAAGTGAGGAGATCCTTGCATCCAAGGATAGAAAAGTATAGGATAGAACAACAAGAAAAAACTGTTCTGTGCTTCCCTTCCCTTCAGGTGCCTTCTGGGATAAGCAGCAGTGCACATTTATGCCAGCTACAAAAAAGAAGGAAAATCAAGCTTGAAATTCCCAAATTGCTATGTGAACTGTCCACACAGCTGGCAGAATGAAAAAATAATTTGCAGATGGCTTTGCAGCATGCGGTTGAGATTTAAGACTCAAGATGTCCTGCAGTGGCTTACAGTCCCTGACTCCCCAACTGTGCTAGGAATTCCTGAGTGTTTGCAATAGCATTGCCACATCACTCTCCTTCCTGGTCCTGATCTCAGGCAAATGCTTTTGTTCAGGCCAAATAAAGTTCATTTATACAATCAGAACAACCTCATCTCCCCTGCTGACAGCTGGAGAGTGCGTAATATCACCAGCTGTGACAGAGGTACAGTCTGAAGAAGACCTCATCCTCAGGTGCAGCTCTAGAGTGAAGAATAAAAGCACATAGTTTGCTAGAGGTCAGATCTTCATAAAAACATAATTTTCCATGGAATCCTGTACAAACTTTTTTGTTCCTTAGACACACTAATAAATGAATAACTAAAAAAAGGTCATAATTTTTGTCATGTGAATATAGAATATTTTAAGGGGAGACCAAGAAGTGGAGAGAATGACATGCCTCCCAGGATACCTTTGGACTAGCTAGAATATGTAGATATAGGTCACACATAGTTACCAAAAAGGAATTATACAACAAGATAGTCTCTGGAAACCTATCTCCTTATCCTGTAGGCATATTTTCTTTGCAGAAGTAACTAAATCTATTGCATGCTAAAACTGCCCTCAGCTGTATGCTACTTGGACAGCTGGTCCTGGAGTTGGAGGTTAAATGAGATCTTGAAACTGTACCACTGTAACAGCTCAGACTTGTCCTCAAAGGGATGTAAGAACAGGAAAACTAACAGGGATGTTATGATGTTTGTGGGCAGGAGGTCATAAGACCAGACTCTACTACAGAAGAAAAAGGTAAAACCGTGTCTAGGAAGTACATGGGATTTACCTACAGTAGCTCCAGGAAGCAATGTCGTTCCTATGTGTGAGCAGTATGCTTGTTTCTGGTGACTGTAATTCACAAGACTGAATGGACTACCATGGATTAATTGTGACTGCAAATTGCAATTTGATTAAAGGCTATGTCAGATAGATCACATTATGTATCTCAGTTTAGAAATACGAAACAGATTATGAACTTTTAGTCCTATTTTTACCCTTCCTCTGTTTTTACCAACTTCATTAGGATTTGGGTTCTCAGTTAAAACAGGTGTAAATGTGTGAGAAAATAAAAAAGAGGAAAGACTACCAGTGTGACTGCATAGCCTTGTTTCAGACTTTCCGGCTACAGTCCATGTAATTTATGACAAACCATATTCTTTTAAACAGTCAGGCAGGTAATTCACATATTGATTAACTGGATCTAATAGTAAACAATACATCTTGAGAAACTGCATCTTTTCAATGTTGTTGTTTAAACATATAGTTATCAATCAAAATTGATTCCTTTTCAAGATAAATATTGATGCTTACCCCGTATTTTAAAATCAATTGAGTTGAACAAGTGGTTAGTTCTGTATCTATTTTCATCTTCTTCAAGAGAACTATCCAAGACAGTGTTTATGGAACAAATAAAGATGTATTATGAAATTTGAGGTTGATATTTGAAAAAGAAAATTAATTTAAAGGTAACAGTTCCTAATAAAGTTTCAGTAATGATGCTTGCCTGAAAAAACCCAAAATCTTTCTGAAACTAAATGGAAATATAAAATTCCTTTTGCATGACTGCAAGAAGACATAGATTTCCAGTGTAAGCCTGAGCTAATAATATTTCACTAATTTTCTAATTATTTTGCTTTAGCAAAATAGTAGATCAAAGAGACAAAGTGCCAAATTTTCATCTGATGAAAATGAGCAAGATATATTAAAGTCAATAGTAAAGTACTTATTTAAGTCACCAGAAAAATTAGACCATTTCAAGATGTACTTCTATCATTTCTGAAATCCAGTAAGGCTTTTTACACAATATACACAAGCTATTTTAATTTCTTTGATAATTTTGTGAAGTGGAAGCGGTTCTGTTTATAATCTTGAAACCAAATACATTCTTGCTCTCCTTCCCCCTCTCCCTTGTAGAGATCATGCCCTTCAAGACGAGGCACAGAATGACCTCATGACAAGAAAATATTATGGACTTATGAGAGGAAACCAGCCTCCCAGCACATGTCCAAATCTAAATCTAAGTGGGCATCCATGCTTCAAAGTATTCTCAACTGATTCTTTTTCAATTCTCTCAAAATTAATCTGTCTCTTCCTCAAATGCACTACTAGTTGATTCCATAAATCATGACAAAATTTAAAAAAATTGTTAATAAGTTTTGATCCTGACCTGGAGGTTGTGACCATAGAGAAGACAGGAGAACTCATTTGACTTTTTATTTTATATATAAAAAAGGTTATTTCTTCAAAGATATTTTCAAAATCAGTATTTTTTAAAATGGAGAAGCTATTTATTTTATGTAAAATGTATTATGATTTCTCAGTTTTCAGAATTATGTTAATACTACTCTCAGAACAGAAATTTAGCCAGAGACAGACTGATCCTGAGAAGTTTTTAAAACTAAGATCTGAAAAGGATTCTTTTTCCATTTGTATAAAATTTGGATTAAGTCTATTTGCAAGAATAATAAAACCAAGTAACTCAATATGCATCAAAATCAAGAAATCACAGTAGTAAAATTTGTTCATTGTCTGGAGAATAATCTATTCATATAGAAAAAGTATATGTTTAAGAGAGATAAACTTTAATATATTCAGCAGATCACAGGATGCCTTTCTAGAAGTATCTTCATAAGGTTTCTTTCTTCTCACTTTTCCCTAATGATGTTTCGTTTTCTTCTTTCTGTTTAATTTTTAAATGTTTCCATTATTTCAAATCATCTGTCTCTTCACACTTCTCCCTTACCCTATAATTATGCCTTACTGTATAATTATGCCTTTTACTATGTAAAATACAAGATAATGAATAATAGATAAGAAGCCAGTTGATGCCAATGATTTGATATTGTTGTCTCTCTAAGATGTGTAATACAAAGGATGGACATATCTAGATCAAAAATTAAATATTTTACATACATACAATAATTAGATATAAGAAAGATCAGACAACAAATAATGGCCAATTGAGAAGCTCTTCTAAAGCTTTTTTGTGCTTTTTTTATTTACCTAGTTTAGAATGCATCAACAATTTAGTCAGAAAAATGAGAGTTGCAAAATTCATTGTATCACTACCCAGGCAACCTTTAATAGGTTTACTACATATGAATGAAAAAGTAATGGTGGTGAGGTGGTCAGGTGAAATTCAAACTCTACAGAAGGATCATATTCCCACTTCTATCTTTTTGCAAACATAAACTAAATCACACTGCAGCAGCATTAGAATGTAAATGTAACATTGGAGGGAGACATTCTCTTAATGAATTTCTTTTAATGGTCTGTCATCATGGCTCCTCAGATAAAGAAAATAAATATGCTATATTTGAGATATACAATTTAGAGTTCTCATAGTATGGATTTTTTTATTTCTCTGGCATTTCCTTTGGGAAACTGAAATCAACTTTAATTGTTGCCTTAGTATTATAATCAATCATTATTGTATAAAGTATTTATGCATTTCCAAGCCAATGACTTCCTTGAGGCGCTGAGGAAATTCAAAACATAATCTTTGGTGTAAGCTTTTTCCTCTGATCTGTCACTTGCAATATTGGTATGCTTTCCAACTGTTTCTAACTCCAATCTGCTGTAAGCATGAAACAAGTGCTAAAGTCATACTGACCTTTAAAATAATCCCTTTTCTTTCTTGGGGCATGTTTGTCTCTTCTTAGCAGACAACTATTAGCAATTTAATAAAAAACAACTATTGGCTGAGGAAACAATTACAACCAAATTTCTGTCTCACCACTCAGAGTGTAATGCATTTGTATGTATATGTAATTACAGCAAAAGGGCTACACCAGAAGAGTGCAGGAGTGTTATTTAGGTGCCAGTACCAGGATTATGGTTGTCTACAGAAATGCCTCATGCACACAAGTCACTATTATACCATCATTCACAGTTTTGTCTATTGGAACTCAGGATACCTTCTGAGGGGGGACCTCTGTCATGCTTTCACCCTCTGTCAATCTCTAGACCACAGACATCTTTCCGATAAAACCTGGTACATTTCCATGAAAAGTTCTCTTTCCGATGATCTGCTTTTTCTGTTGGGAGAGCTGTGTCATTGAAAACTTTCTTCTCCACTCTTCACATATGTTTTAGTTCGTGTCCCTCCCCCACAGCCACCAGACCCTGTTCCCACAGGTGTCTCTGATCCTCCATCTGCTCCCAGATGCCATGCTTAATGATTCATCATTATTTTCCCCCTTCCAGTACCTGGCTGCCCTTTACAATCTAATCGTTATTTCGTTCTAGTCTAGGATTTTTCTCCTTTTCATGGGAGAGCTTCCTCCTCTGTCTGCCCTTGGTTCAGCAAAGGCACCACAGCAGCAAGAGAAAGGCTTCCAGGTTCATTAAGTGAAAGCTATACACTGAAAGCAAGACAGACCACAAGACCCCAACACCAAAATTTTACATGTAACCAAAACAAGAAAGAGTACTGTTACTGGTTGCCAAAAATTTGATGCACTGATCATCTATAAGTAATCAGAGTTAATTCTTTTTTACTAAAAGATGTTTAGTCAGATACTTCCATTTAATTGGAATATCAGCATATAAACACACAGGATTCAAAACAAACAAACAAGATTATCACTAAGAAACTGCTAGATATCCCAAGTAATCTAAACCCTAGTGTTGGATGATAGGCAGTGAACATTTTATCAGATTTTCACTGATCATAGTGAGTGGCAATTATCCTTGCCTCAAATGGATTAAAAATGACTTTACATTGTAATGCTAAGAAAATCACAGTACTTCACAGCCATGTGGTAAAGACAGATAAATAAAAATTCAAAAGGAATTTCTAAATCCATTTAGGCTCATATATTCCAAGAAGCAGACTAGTCATCTTTTGCAGACAGTTTCTCCCAATGTTTCATTGATCAGGGGACAGTTTTGACCTTTGATGGCTTTGAGTATGGTGGGGTTTTTTTGTAAGCACCAGTAAGATTACTGGGATGTAAACTTCATTTTGATTCATGATGGTGTCAGAGTGCATACAGCTCCTTGAAACTGAATGAAACTGAGATTACGTTATTACAAGGGGATGATGACTGAGCCTGCTAATGGCTGTGACAAAGAGCCAAGCTCTCTTTCCAGCCCTCTTACCTCAGCATAAAAAGCGTTTAGGAAAGGGTCAGCAGTAACATGTGGACCAGAGCCAGAGGGTACAGCAAAGGGATGGATGGCGTTCTTTCATCCTTGCAAAGGGATTTGCCAATTGGCCTTTGCCAAATGAGGTATTTCTCAGTCATTAACAGCTACTGCCTCTTCTGTATCTGTGTTCCAAGACAAATGCAAATTCCAGAAGAAGGGTAACTGGAAGTATCTAGGAATATCACCATTATCTAGAAAAAAATTTCCTATGCATTAAATCTCTGTCATGGAATGATTTCCTCCCATCTGTTTTCTGGTGATAGGACTAAGATTTTTCTCAGTAATAATACAGAGGCAAAATGTTACCAAACCAATGAAAATCTGCTCTTCTCTGCAAAGAACATTTTTATATGCATTGATTTCCTTTAAAAGTCAGGCAAAGCATAGTTGTTTCCAAATCTAGATCTTCCTTCTGTGGCTTGAAAGCCTCCTTACTTAAGATGTGTCTCAGAAGCGGGGGGCGGGGGGGGACAACAAAAAAGAAAAAAGAAAAAAAAAAAGAAGGAAAATCAGTGGGGAGGTCTAGAAGAAAACAGAAAATGCAAGTTAGGTGTTTCTGTTCTTTTCAGTTCCTTTCTTGAATGCACAGGGAAGCTGGTTTGAGATGTACCACGAGCTGAAGAGGGAGAAAACCTCTTGTGATGGACTCTCCTCCATGTGCTCTTGCAGATGGTGGCTCATAGAGGAGTCTGAAAGCTGGACATTTTCACCTCAGTTACTTGATGGGCACGGGCAGTGCTCACCCCAGTGTGTAGATCTGCGTGTGCGAGGCACGCTCAGAGCACAGCTACACAAGCAGTGGCAGGGCTGCATGGCGGCCCCTGTGAGGAGAGGCCGGGGCTGCCCCGTGCCGGACACAGCCGGTTCCAGCTGGCTCCAACCCCCCCCCACACACACAGGGCAGAGCTGAGCCCCGCAGCCACGGTGGGGGCACCTCTGGGACAGCAGAGTTAAGGAAGGGTAAAAAAATGCCACATGAGCAAAGGAGGAGGGAAAGAAAATCGATTGAGAAACCACAGTATGGACTCCAAGGTCAGAGAAGGAAGAGAAGGAGGAGAACCTCCAGGCACCGGCGCACACATCCACACTGCAGCCCATGGAGGACCCCATGCCACAGGAAAGTGTGAGGAAGAAGGAGCAGCGGGGAGGAGCGGTTATGGACTGACCTCAACCCCCATTCCCCATCCCCCTGTGCCACTCGGGGCGGGGGGTGGAGGAGTTGGGAGTGAAGGGGTGAAGTTGAACCTGGGCAAAAGTGTGGGGGTATGTGGGAGGTGTCATTTTGGGGTTTTGTCTTTATTTCTTACCAGCCAAATCTATTTTAATTGGCAATACATTAAACTAATTTTCCCGAAGTCAAGTCTGGTTTGCCCATGTGGTAACCAGTATGTGATCTCCCCATCGACCTGTGAGCGTTCTCATCCATTCTTGCCCCCCTGTCCTGCTGAGGATTGAGGAAGCAGCCAGCTGGGTGTCAGCCCACAACAACTAAACCTCTCAGTGGGCCACAGCAAGGAATGCCGAGCTTAAGGGTCCTGGGTATTTCACTCCAGTGGATCTGCTCAGTAAAGCTATCCAGTAACATCTAGTTTCTGTGAACCTAGGCAAGTTTGGGTTTTTTTTTTTTTTTTTTTTTTTTCAGATAAACCTCTTCATCATGATATTGATGTACTGGTTTTAAAGTTGTTTCCTCTCACAGGATGAAACAGATAAGCACCTATAAATTGGCATGCTGTAGTTGAAAACAGAGCTAACCGTGTGGTACTGTGTCCATTCCTAGTGCATACATAAAAATTAAAAGGATGTGGAACAACTTAGATATCGTCTCAGCATTGTTCCTTACAAACCCCTTGCTAACACTGCTACAACTCCTAAAAATTCCTGATTTCCATTCGGCAATTTTCAGTCTCTCAAATGAGTGGAATCAATGCATTGGGCCTGTGTCAGTCCAAATGCCATGGAAAAGTGTTGGAGTGCTTGCAAAGCTATGCTAGGACACCGATGCTGTGCACGTAACAGCATTACCATGAGCGTGCAGCCACACACTTGAGGACCAGGACACTACGCTGCATTTGGCAGTGATAACATCTCCCCAGTTGCAGCACATTGCGGCTATCTCTTTCTGCCTTAGGATTTAACACAATTGGCACAGCTGGTCAGGCAGCAGATCTGCCTTGTCACCAGGTCTGGAGCAGAGGCAGAAATGTTGAGCTGCACAGTGAGATTTGCTGGCCCTGTGGCAGGGAAGAGGGAGATGAGGGCCAAAAGATTAGTGCCATGCTCAGAATGTAGGGCTGTACAGTCATTGGCAGTGAGAATGAACTGAAACTGCTTTTCTGTTTGCAAGTTTATGTGTTAATGAAGCAACTTCTGAAGACTGAACTATGGAGTTTGGGTAAATGCTTGAGAAAGGAAACCTCCCTACAATTTTCTCCTTCCACGGACAACAATAAGACATCTGTGTGCCAAGAGGGTCTGACGCTTGAAAGTGTCAGGTGACCACATAAAATGGGTTTGTACCGTCAAGAGGTAGGTCACTATTTGGTAAATCCCTGAATCCTATGAAGGTTTAAAAAGACCTTAAGAAGTTGAGCTGAAAGCTCAGTGATCTTTCTCAGCAACCTGAGAAAGGTTGGAGGCTTGCAATTACGTTTAGGCTGACGTTTTGTTCCTATCTGTAGTAGTTCTGGATTAGTTTTTCCTCTCAATCTCAGAAATGTTCCCAGGATACAAAAAATTATTTCTGCTTCAGTTTACCTGAGAATAAAGGCATTTGGCTTAAACTTCAGGAAAAAAACTATGCTCAGCTTATTCACATGAACAAACTTATGAAAACAAGCAGGATTTAATCTTTGATAGAAAAAAAAAAAGAAGTATCTGGAAAGCACAGGAAGTACAGTTCATTCTCATTTGGGAAAAAAAATAAATACACTGGTATTTTAAGGTATCTGTATATTACCAAAGCTTTCTCTCTCTCTCTCTTCCCCCCCCCGCCCACTCTAACCCTCCCAAAACACCTTTTGAAGTAGTGTGAAGAATAAAGATTGCTGATGAATGAAAAACAGCTGTTTTATAAGATGCTGTATAAAAGCTGAATTTTATAAAATACAAGCAAATTGCTGTTTTCCTACAGAACTACTGTAGAAAATGCTCTGTATCTTGTCTAAAGCCATAAGATAATAAAAAACATTGATGTTAAAAAATTTACACACATTAAGCTATGTGATTAATAATAACATCTACCCAAACAAAACAGCATGAATCACATATGCTGTATTTTAAAAAACCTTGCATTTTCAAATTACTCTGAAACTTGTGATGAGTTCTATGAAGAATTCCTGAAGGTGTGTATCCCTTTAGACAGAACACATGTGGCATTTCCATGAAAGAGCAGTGGAAGAGTTGATGGTGCAATAACACAATGCATTGGTTTTGCCCTTGATTAAAATTGAATAATTAGTTTGCTTTGCAGTTATATGCAGTGAAGTAAGTTTTTATTTATTATATAGAGCAATTTTGTTTTAAAAAAACACAGACTTCAGTCTGCTGTTTTGAATGAAGAAAACACAGCATGTTTAATACCCGCCACCATTTTCTTTTCTATTTTGCTTTTCACTTTTTTAGTGTGAACCTTAAAGAACTGTAAAAAAAAGGAGTATTAATAACGTCATTTTGCAGAAGCTCAAGGTCATGCAACCACAGCAACTGGATCTGCATCCAAATGTCCTGTCTTTGTTCCGCCCCTGAGCTTGCACTGTTTCCAGACATCAAGTAATGGCATTGAGATATAAAAGTATGATAGACTCTTCTGTCTAAACAACTCTATACCCATCAGTAATGTCCATCCAGGCGTATTAGAACACATGTATACTTCTTATGAAGAAACAGTTTTCAAAGCATACAGCAATTGTAGTGGTTGTTTAAAGACTAATCTATAAAAATGATACATATATACATATATATACAGTCAAGATTTGGGATATCTTGCATGAAAGACAGTGAACCTAGCAGTTAAGTGCCTCTTATTATCCCACAAAACAATACGTAAGAGAAGGGAATAAATTGCAATAGCATATTACTATTGTATATGATATCAATTTCTTCACTCAGCTTCTGTCATGTCAATAATTTATAATAATGAGAAATAGAAAACAGAAAATTTATGTGGGAATAAAGGTAAATTGAGGCCTATAATGAAGACTGTGGAGGTGTAAACTTCATAGAGCAACAGCATGCAAATTTGATTTTTTTATTTGTGGGAGATTGCCCACAAAATTGTACCTTGAAAATCATCATAAAATCTGAGTTTTCAATTTTTAATATATTGCAGTTCCTTCCTGAGTTTCAGTTTTATGGTAAGCTTTGCAGTGTATTTCTATTAAGTAAAATTATATACTGTACACCTTTTATATTTAAAAATTTGCTTACATTTGTTATTAATACCATAATATAAAGAGATGTTCCTCAGGCTTAATAAAGCCTTTTTTAATATTTTAGCATATATGTCTTATGAAAAATCTATTTATGTTTTCTGTACAGTTTTAGCATCTCAAAGTCTTCTTCTACATGAGTACTTCTAGAAATACATTTTAGGTCTCAGAAGAAGCCAGAAGAGCCAGAACAGCCAAATCAAATTTATTGTGCTGTTTTTTGACTAAATAACTGAGTTTTATAATTAATTATAACTGTATAATTAATGCTATGCATTAAAATGCTGAACCAGTGCAATATATATACTGACTGAAAATTTTGTGCTTCTGAGAGCATCCTCCACAGCCATCCCTTTTACAAAGGGTAGAAGTACAGAGTTGTGCAATTCACAGTAATTACAAGAAACCATAAAGCATTTCAGAATAATGTAGCCCAATAATTGAAAAGTTACTATGCATTCAAACAGTTTCAGCTGTAGATTCCACAGCCTTAATGCCAGTTATTAAAACTGTGGTTCACACAGGTAATTGCAGGTTTGGAATTCAATGGAATAAAATAAAAGATTTAATTAATTTTCTTTCTCATATATTACAAAGTGCATTAAGTTGTTCCTTTAGCAATTTTTTTCTAATTAGCATAAGAACAATCAGTCATAATATAAAAGTGTACTTGTGAAAAAGTCTAAGGAGCTGGGTTTTATTCAGTAACGAATAGCTGCATAAACAGTTTCCAATCATCAGAAAACTAGAGCATTTAGGAATGAAAAATACACTTTGCAATTATTCATCAACTTTTGGGTGATTCTTTTCAGTTACACTATTTCTCTAAACTGAAGCTGGATCTGTTTTTGCAGTTGTTCCAGTGCCACAGGAAGACCTTGTGCAAAGAGAAGTGCTCGTACAGCAGAACTGCCTTCCCTTCCTATCCTCCTCACAAGATGCTGGGTGAAAGGGTGAGGGCAGAGTTCCACTCTTCGCTCTTGCTGAAGGCTTTGTGCATTTGGAAGACATGTAGATGTTGGTAGGGTTTATATTCTGTCTCTGAACAGGGTTCCTTTTATCTAACAGGACTTTTGGTCATTACTAATTCTAAATTCTAAAATCTGATAAAACTGAGAAGAAATTTGAGGAATTAAAGTATAAAATATCATCTGCATAAGATAAACTTTCACCAAGAATTGTTTGGAAGTCTGAAACTGAACAAATACTGTATCTCCTTTTAAGAGCCTTCAGAGTTAAGAAGTTGGTACTTTGTACCTATTTACAAAGTGAGAATCTAAAATTAGGCCTCATGACCACTTGACAATGACTCTGGGTATAAGTAAATAATAGTGGCAAGAACTTGTTTCACACCCTTTGTGACTGAACTGTGTTATTTTCCCCTGGGGATGAAATAAACAATAGTTTTTAAAATGAAACTTTATATTTTAAGTGCATTTACACTAAAAGTGAAATCTAGAATGGGAATTAACTTTTTTATTAAAGACCATTTAAGGATTCTTTTTAGTTCACGGAGAGATTTCAGAGGAAACTATTAAAGCCTGGTCTTTCAACTGAATTGCAAGATTTTTTCACTATTATCTACACAGGAATTACATTTTTTTCCAAGTTTCAGCTTTGAAAATGGTCTTTAATATCTAGGCTAAGCTATTTGCCTAATCTACTGCTTAAGTTAAGAGAAAAAGACCCCTCAGTGACAATCCTTCCAAGCTATCTTGGCTTGGGGATGATTCTTCAAATGGTATAGCTTGTTTCCTTCATTGAAAGTGGCTGCATCATAGCTTAATTGAACATCAGTCTTTTAGGAGGCTACAGGTTGGTGAGGTAATTCTTATCCTGAACATCATCTCTAAATTTGAAAACCAGAATTTGTATTTCTTAATTTTAATCACTTATAAGCAAGGTATCCAAGACCAGATGGCATTTTAGGTCCTCTTTTTAGTCAACAGAGAAAGACTGATACCTTCAGAGACCCAACAGGTGAGACTGACTCCAGCCTCCACTGTCTCTAGAGGAGAGACAACAACATTAAATTCAACATTAGGCAGGAAAATCAGGAGATGAAGTTGGAAGAGCATTTAACAAATTCTAAATTTTATCCCCTTTCTTGTGGAGGTTTCTCTTTCTGGAGAAAAAAAAATCCTCACAGAAGTCCAAAGAGAAGAAACAAAATTAAAAATGTGGGATAATTAAGAACTGTAGTTTACAATGACAGCTCTTGTGATTTCTAAAGGCATGAATAAGGATATTCTTGTTCAATGGCAGTTAATGAATTGCTGATTTTAGTGGTAACAAATATAATCCAAAGAATAAAAGGTAACCACTTGAGTTGTTGGTTTATTTTACTAAGAAAGCATCTATTTAGATCCTTTCTTAATGTACTTTAAAAAAAAAAAACAAACAACAAACCACAAACAAACACCCCCCCCCCCCAAAAAAAAAAAAAAAAAAAAAACAACAAAAAAAAACCCCAAACTGAAAGACCCCAAACAACTCTGAAGTGATTGTATGGACTTCCAGAACTAAATCTGAAATCCTGCATTTTCCCATGCTTGCCAATTCTGTCATATTATCATCTTTCATATTGCTATCTTCCATTAAAAATGGTATTATTTGCAGAATGAGACACTAAAATTGCCTTGAAGAAGTTAAAGTCATGTTGAAAATTTGCAAGAGATTGGACATAAATCATACGTTATGTATTGAAGAAGCTTTTTTCCTCTGCATAGAAGCAAGTCTGAAACTGGAATCAAACAGTACAAATCATAGCCAAGAATTTATAATATTGGTTCATTCAAGGAATGTATTCAGAAATCCACCATGATTTAGATAGTCAGATGCAGTACCTTCTAAGAATGCAGTGTAAAGAATTTCTCTATGTTCCCTTAAGAGCACAAACTTTCCAGAAAAAAAGATTATTTTAAGATGTTGAATTTTTTTTCCCAAACTGGGAGGACAAACTAACTTCTTGCCAATATTAAATCACAGTATTTTTCCTCTTAGCTATTATCCATTTTAACTATATTCTGCTTGTACTTTGATTATTTGTTATATCTTAAAAGAACTTAAGGTGATGGAAATGTTTATCCAGAATTCCTTCTGCGAGTTCCCCTATAAACATACTCTTCAGCTGAAAACAAAAATAATCATTAAACATATAGCTTCTATACAATGCAGAGCCAGTCTTTTCTCAGTGGTACATCCCAAATTCTCATTAATGTTTCCCCATTAATGTATAAGAGTTCAATTTTGGCCCAATGACTTTCCATTATCTGAATGGTTTTAGTAGAAACAGATAAATGACCTATTATACTACAAGTGAATAATATGTTTTTGTTACCAAAATAGATTTCTTATTCTGCCTTTCACGAGCAATAGTAACTCCTCCCCTCTTCTATTTCAAGTCATGGGATATATTTGTTTAAGCAAGAAAAATGAAATTACCTTCATTCTAAATTCAGTATTACACATCTTTGTATCAAAATCCAATTCAGAACAAGGTTAAGTAGAATAAATATAGCCTCTCATTGCTTTCCTCCTTTTGCCTATTGCTATGCCACTGATTTCAACTGACAGGAGCATTGAGCTAGGTGGGAAGCAAGGTGAACAGCGAAGGAGCTGTGAATATATTATCATTATCTTTATTTAGCTGCACCATCAAACCATATAGAAAAAAATGACAGTAATTCAGTAATTTTGATAGGCTGAGACGTCACTTGTAGTACAATATTCATTGACTCTGAAATACATAAAGTGAAGTAATCCCAAGATGCACAAGGTTCTGTGGGCAACAAAACATCAAATTCACATAAGGAGGCTTTGCATTTAAATTACAAAAAAATCCAAGATATTTTGAACATACATTAGGGCAGGATATGGTCCTTTGAATGTTATTCTCAATGCTCGTACCAGCAGCAACCGTCATCTGAAAAAGGGGGCAACAGAGATTCTGCTGAATGGAACAGAATTTTGTACAGTGCTACAGTATATTTAAATTACACCATGTTAACAAGATGAATGCTATTATCATTCAAGCAAGTTGATCTAAGAACAAAAATGTGGCTCAACTGAAATTCACATTAAAAAATTGAAAGTATTGTTACATCTCGTAGCTCATGAGACGCTGAGAACAACCAAATAGAAAGTCACTTTGGTGTTCTGTACTGTGTTCACAGAAAGGAACCCTGAAGCACTGTCATATAGTCAGATAACCATGGAGAAATAATCATAGCTCCATGGCTAACTTTAATCTGAGCTCTCTACATAAAGCCAGAGGTTTACCTGTTTGTGAGGTTTGAAGAAAGTAGGATCTTCTCTGCCAAATTAAAATATCTTATAGAAAGAAATCAAAAGAAGTAAACCTATTAAATTATTAGGTAGAATTTACCTATTAGGTTGATAACTTTTTCATGCGGTCTCAGACCTTTGGTGCACCAAATAATCATAAGAGTGGAAAAATAGTAGGAAAAAACTTAGGTGCAGAAAAAAATCTGGAAGTCCCTTCAGCTATCTGAAGAATATATCTTAGCATTGAATGCTATTTTTTCTCCTTTTTCATTACTTTTTCACTTATTTTTGCAGAGCCCAACATAAAACATTCTTCTTTATAAAGACCTCAACTAGGTATGCAATCTGACCAGTTGACATTTCTTCAGATCGCAATATCTACTTCAGAGAAAATTAACAACAGAAATTTAAAAAAAATTCTAGAAGTACTTTTATAACCTCTGGTTCAATCTATCCTGACTGCCATTTAAAAACCCAAAACCAAGACCAAAATCAAACATAAACCAGTTCTAGACTAAACCCCTAAACAATTTCTTTCCATTGTTGAGAGCATATGTAACAATACATACAACGTTCATGCTGATTATAGTTGAGCTTTATCATCTCTCAAAGTAAATACTGACCTAAGCTTTATATCTGTGACTGTTTACCAACTCAATTCAGTAAATCTGGTATTCAGAACTGACAAAAAGACATTATTTTTGGATTCAAGTATTTCTAATAGCACAATATAAAATTTGGAAAATACAACATATTGCAAGATGTGTTTTATAATGACTTTACTATTATAATTTATGAGGAAATTAAGCCCAACTGTATATTATGACTTACTTTTGTAGTACACAGAAATGTGCACGCTATCAATGTATGTAATAACAGCCACAGGCATGTATCCATGTTCATCTATCTACAAACCACATATTGCCAATGAACTTCACATTGTGATTTGTAACAGTTTTTAAATATTAGAAAGAGTTTTAAACTTTCAATGTTTTAAAGAAGAATTATGCTATTAGTAGTACCAAAAAGAGTAAATCTTGAATTTTACGCAAAACTCTCCATGTATGCTGGAAGTTCTTAATTTGCTTGTGTCAGATTTCCCTTCTTTAGATTTACAGCCTTAAATATTTGAAAACATTTTTATAATGCTTTTTTTATTGTTTGGCTTTTTTTAAAAGGAGATTTCACTTCATACAAAGCAGCTACTTTTGAAAAGAACATTTCCATGCAAAGCAACTTCACGGTCAATTCATATGTCATGGTTAGATGGATCTTTTAACACCACTGTTGCTCCAGAATTTTGTAAGGAAAACACAGCCCACGTTATGTCAGCATAAAATATAAATAAACAGTATCTCAGCACAAGAAAACATACAGATTATAAACTTCATCCTTTCATTATTTCAGTCTCACATGTCTTTATTTAATAATAGTTTAACGCTTATTGAATTTAATCTCAATGTTTATAAATATACAAATATGTTTACACATTTTTGCATATTTTTACTTTATGTACGTCTCATATATGATGTTTTCTGATAATTTTGCACTTCCGTGTGAAAAGTTAGATCTACTGTATACTTCTGACTGCTGCATCTGAGCTCTGTTAATTAAATTCATCTTTACTATCCATCACTGTTAACAGCAATAATCTCTGAGTAACTTTAGCCTAATTTTTCAAATTATTTTGTAAACAGTTTTCCCCCCTCTTTCCTGTTGTGAAACTGTGATTAAAGGATTATTGATGAAAAGTATAAAATGAACAGTGTTCAATTCTAGCAGCTGATAGGTTTAAGGTCCACTATTTTGACTCTTCAGGCCTACTATCGGAAACTACATAATTGGAAATCAGTGATCCCTGATATTTCCATGTTGTAAGGCTATTTCCTTACAGCCATTTTAATTTCCTATCTAACTGGAGTCATAGTACTTAAAATGTCAAGTGTAAGAGAAGAGAAATGAAAGAAAAATATTCAATAAAAAGTATAAAATTTGTGCATTAATTCTAAAATTGTTTGTCTTCCAACTCTGCACGTTAAGGCAAATGCATCGTATTGTCATGAAGATTTTACTGGCAATCATTTGAGATACAAAATCCATGAATGAGTTATGCAGTGTAAGTAATGCAGCGATTCCCATCTCATGCATGTTGATAAAATATTTATTCCATTGAGGAGTGCATCCAGTATTATAGCATCTACTTAGTACTTTGTACCCTAGTAACGATAACCTATTAGCATTAATATTCATGAAACTTTCTATTACAATTTGGTCTTCCTCCTTGAGAAAATGCATAAGCATTAAAATTTATCAGAGGAGAAAACAGGGTCAACAGGGAGAGAAAATTCTTAAAATGAAGCTGTTGAACATGCATAAATTCTTGCTTGGGATAAGCACTTCAGCTACTATTTGCTGTGAACCCCATGCACAGGGACAGATTCTCAAGCTGTATCCTAAATGATGAACCCAGAAATGTTTCCAGGCTCCTTCTCCTCTCTCTTTTGGATTCCCCCATACAAAAGCCTTGTATGAGGCTGCGGCACATCTGAAAACATTTTCAGAAAATCTCTCCCCTACGAAAAGCCCCCTAGGTACATAGACAGCCAAGCTACACCTCCTGGAATTTCCAAGACAGCATCAGAAAATAATCACGAATAGCCCACACATGCACCAAACTGGCCTACATTTCACAGCTAGATGCAAATGGTGACAAAGGATATATGAGATTACAGTTTCAAGCTTCTGTGGAAGCACTAAAATTAAACAAAGTTTTAGCTAAATCTGGAAGTTAACCTATGAGAAACAGTGAAAATTCATGAAGTCTAACATCCATATTCCTGAGTTTACACCATGTAGCAACTGCATTTTTTTAACTGGTTAGTCACACCGGGCTTTCAAGTGATCTTGCTGTTCAGATCACATGAAAAAAGACATATTTTCCTAAATATCAACATTGATGTTGTTATAATCAAATCCCTCTTAGCAAGTCCCCAGTCGAAGCTCTGGTAAAGCAGGAGCTCCTGCTCTCAGTGAGCAGTACAGCACTAATTTCAAGGCCATGTCCAAAATAAGGAAATGGAATAAAAAAGGAAGTCAGGTTTTGTAATCAGTGGTATCCAAAGCTGCTGACAAATTCAAATCTAATTTATTGATAGATTGAAGAACCCCGTGCAGAATCTTCCCCAACTCTTTGACTTCTATAATGTAGATACTTGACAGGTGGAACCTACTTACTAGAAAAATAATAATAATCCTGCTCTCAGAAATAAAAAATTCTCCCTCAGAGCAATACCTGGTGTTTCTTGACAAGCATTCTGTGGTGACCAGTCTTATATCACTCACCACAGTTCAAAATTTTATTGAGATGTTTTAGTCTATTGAAAATTTTATTTACTCACATTAATTAGTGAAAATAAGCAATGTCAGAAAAGAACCATTTCCTCCCTTATGTGTCATCTCTTTGTGGGGGACCTAACTGAGGTCATGCTTAGCAAGCATTAGTTCAACAACCAGTACCTTCAACTCAAGTTGAAATCAGTTTAATCTATATTGCACTGATGCATACATGTACACAGATGTACACTGATGCAGAATCCATTGGTTTGGGGTTTGGGTTTTTAAGTGTGGGCTGGACTAGAAGTAATGATACAAAACAAATATCCCCTGTTAAAATTGAAGACCGTAAGGCCATCATGGCATATCATGGTACATCACATCACAGATACAGCATATATGTGTGGTATCTTTGAAAGTATGAGTCTATTCTACTAACTTTGAGTTGTCATGTGAATTCGCAGTAACAAAATACATTCTCAGATGCCATTCATATTGCCTGTTCTAAAAAGAAAGAGAAGTGTTATATCCAGATGTTGTCAAAAAGTACTTTAATAATCTCAAATGTGTATTTAAAATTCACAGACTGAGTACTGAATACCTATCAGTAACAATCGTCCCACCAATGTGTTCTTGTTTATGGAAGACCATTTCAAAACATGACTGGACAGGACACTGTTTATTCAATGGAAATGCATAGTTATCCCTGAAAAATGAGTTTGACCTTTTATTAGATCATCTAAATTAAACAAACAAAAAAAAAGTCACTGTGATTTTTTTTATCATTTGTACTAGTAAACAATGTTAGATATTTTCTTCAAAAAACTCAACAAACCCATCAACAATAATCTTTTCATTAAATCTAATGCTTTACATTGCCCCATCTTACTATCAGTTCCTCTTAGTATATTAAAGTTGTCTTTGCGAGGGGCCTCTTATCTGAAGGTATCAGCTGGTTCTGTGCAGAAAGTCATCTTTTATTGTTGAACTAAAATAGACATAATTTACTTTTCTTCCCCCATCTAAAAAAATCCTTTAATATATGATCCTTGTTCTTTAATTATACTTTCTCATTCAGTTAACTATTCAGTTATGTGCAATAACATTGTAAAGATGAGAAGTACATGAATGGTCCTAAATTATCTACTTAGTGCTTTTAACTCAACAGAGTTGAAAGTGTTCATACTCTGAAGTTAAGGAAATCAAAAGGAGTATCATTTGTATGACCAGAATTGGTGTGTCCGTGCATGTGTGTGTACACATAAATACATAATAATTTTGCATCTATAAAATGCAGTGCATACAAAGATGTATATAAGGAAGTTTAGCAAGGAGAAGAGAGAGCTCGTGGGAGACCTTATTGTGGCCTTTCAATACTTAAAGGAGGATGATAAGAAAGATAGGGACAGACTTTTTAGTTGGGTCTGTAGCGATAGGACAAAGGGTAATGGGTTTAAACTAAAAGAAGGTAGATTTAGATTAGATATTAGGAAGGAATTCTTCATTGTGAGGGTGGAGAGGCACTAGAACAGGTTACCCAGAGAGGTGGTAGATGCCCCATCCCTGGAAGTGCTCAAGGCCAGGTTGGATGGGGCTCTGAGCAACTTGATCTTGTTCATACATAAATTAATAATTATTATGTGCTTGATGATGATAAGCTGCAGAAAAAAACTAAAAAGAAATAACAAAAACCACCCTCTACAACATCTATATCAATAGCAGCTCTTTGGTGTGTACACTAACCTGTACATACTTGACTTTGGGAGTATTCCCACTGAGCTACAGCGAACTTGCTGTCTCTGTAGAATTAAATGCACATGTAAACATTTGCAAGATCTGGCCCTTAAAACCTAATATGTAGAAAGACATGGTGATACAAAGATACATTATTAAATGACCATTTTAAAGAGATAGTAAGATTCATATTTATTTGTTTACCTGTATCACAGTGACTGAACTGTCTAATTATTCTTTGATTTCATTTTAAAAATCTTTTGAGATGTGAATGCTGAAAATCAGCATGGTTAAAATAACTTCTTACATTTACACTATAAAATATGGATTTAAATGTATTGAACTTATGAGAAATTTATTATAGCAAATAAAGATTCGGAACAGTGATCACAGAATCAGAGTTTGAGTTCATACAGCCATTAAAATAACTGAGGATCATGCCTCTGTGTTGTACCGAGGCACAGAACTAATTCAGGCATATATTCCATCATTAAAAATTTAGTTAATAAAAAGTCTAGAAAGGAACTGTCTGAAGAGTTCTTAGTCAAAACCAAAAAATATTTCTTTGCCTAATTGTCAGAATTTCCTTTGCATAAAGTCTTTTCAAACTACAAGATTTTCTTTAATGCAAGTGTAGAAAACAAAGGACATGCTCCTTTGATACCATGTAAAAATATGAAACTGTAAGAACATGTTGGAATGTTATGCTAATTGCTTTTCAAACTAGGTCTGCGGAAATCATGCTGACTGCTCTTTTGCTCTAACAAAGCACAAAGAGTCTGATATTTACATTCCATGTCCAGTTCCAAGTCATTTTATTGATGACTAGAGGAAGGAAGGAAGGAAGGAAGGAAGGAAGGAAGGAAGGAAGGAAGGAAGGAAGGAAGGAAGGAAGGAAGGAAGGAAGGAAGGAAGGAAGGAAGGAAGGAAGGAAGGAAGGAAGGAAGGAAGGAAGGAAGGAAGGAAGGAAGGAAGGAAGGAAGGAAGGAAGGAAGGAAGGAAGGAAGGAAGGAAGGAAGGAAGGAAGGAAGGAAGGAAGGAAGGAAGGAAGGAAGGAAGGAAGGAAGGAAGGAAGGAAGGAAGGAAGGAAGGAAGGAAGGAAGGAAGGAAGGAAGGAAGGAAGGAAGGAAGGAAGGAAGGAAGGAAGGAAGGAAGGAAGGAAGGAAGGAAGGAAGGAAGGAAGGAAGGAAGGAAGGAAGGAAGGAAGGAAGGAAGGAAGGAAGGAAGGAAGGAAGGAAGGAAGGAAGGAAGGAAGGAAGGAAGGAAGGAAGGAAGGAAGGAAGGAAGGAAGGAAGGAAGGAAGGAAGGAAGGAAGGAAGGAAGGAAGGAAGGAAGGAAGGAAGGAAGGAAGGAAGGAAGGAAGGAAGGAAGGAAGGAAGGAAGGAAGGAAGGAAAAGAAAATGAAAGAAAACCAAACCAAAAAACCCCACCAACTGAACCAAACCAAACCAAACCAAACCAAACCAAACCAAACCAAACCAAACCAAACCACACACCAACCGACTACACCTACAGTGTTTTCCTGCACTCCCTGAAACCCTGCTCCTCTCATGACCCAGATGCCAGAGCGGTCCCCAGCCTACAGTGATAATCTCTCTTGCCACCGAAGCCCAGGCGGTAGGGAAGGCAGATCCAGAAGTTCACATGTGTCTGCATACTGCTCTGCAGTAAGACAAGTGTTGTTTAGGAAAGCATGTTAAGAATGCTGCTAAACTGTGCACAGGGTCCCAGGAGATCAGACCTCTGACAGATCCAGGTTAGATAGAGCTTGAGCGCACCTGAGGAGCCTATACAGCTTTCAAAAACCTCACAGATCTTGTGGGAGAGAGAAATCTCAATAACAAGACATGGGTCACAGGCACTATCAGAGCTTTCTCAAAGGCAAAATAAAGCCAGGATTCTGAAAACACATTCAAAACACAGTGAATAATACTTGCTCTAATTTGAAAATTTTACTTCTTGTAGTCTCATTCTTACTGTATGACTACAGCAGGCAGAAAAGCCAAAAGCATGTCTAAACCATTTTCAGCAACACGTACAACTTTGCTTGTCCCACAAAAGTCAGGTGAAGCCTATTCAAAGGCTGTTCCTGTTCCAGTCCTCAGATCTCTATGTAGGGAAAAAAAAAAAGGAGAGAGAATCAGTTTTATTTTGTCGTAATATTTCCCTCATTTTCCTGAACGCACGTGCCAGCATGTCAAGTTTCCTTCAGAGGGACAGTTTGCCCTCTAATCTCCTGGAAGCAGGATGAGGCAGAAGAAAATGTGCCCTTGGCTGAGCGCAGAACGCAGTGTCTTCTTGCGATCCTGAGAGATGTTCTGCTCTGCCTGGGCTATAGACTCTGGGACATATTTGGTACGAGTGTGAGCAAATGAAAAGGAGCAGCCGGTATGATCCCCCCATGCACATTAGGGAGGCCCAGAAGGGTATACCTCAACTCTCGGTTAACAAGTGCAAGGAGAAGGTAAGATGGTAAGGGATAAAGCACAGAAGCCTTCATTCAGGCTTGTGATCACGTTGATCTCCTCAGTGCTCATTTTTCATGTCCTTATCAGGATACTGTAGGCTGCAGACAGGTAGGACTCAGGTTCTCAACAGTGTTTTTACATCATTTATTATGTATATTTTTTCAGGGAAAATATAGCATAAAGGCTAAATTAAGTTCTTTTTTTTTTCTTTTTGTAATTTTCCAGTAGCAGAACAAGTAAAAATAAATATCACAGCATGAATGCGTGTAATAATGATGAAAAACTTGAAAGACGGTCTTGAGGAATTTTGCAACTAAGCATTCCCACTAGGTAACAGGTGAATATCTTTTTCCCTGAAGGAGCCAATCAATGCTTGTACTTTTGATTTAAGCACCATGTTATCTGGCTTCATGACTAGATAAGTGTTACTATGATGGGAAAATGATAAAAAAATTCCCACCGCTACAAATTCTCAAATATCAACACTGAGGGCAAGTTAATTCTATTTTAAAAGAAGAGATTTGTGGTTTGCTATTTTTGGCTTGTGTATTTACTTAGGAAAGTACAAGTTAGATAGGATACTCTTTATAGGCACTTAACACATGTTTATCATTTAACTGTACATACACATGCATAAAAGAATTTGTGCTGTGCCTAATCAGTTGAAATATCCTCACCAAGCCAAATCGTCAGAATATAGACTGAACTATTTTGATCAATTGCAAAGTGGTCCTTCAGTAGCATTCTCAAGATAAGTCTATCTGGAAATTGTAATCATAGATAGCTAAGCTCCTGAGATGGTTTTTCCTTCATACTCTTCATATTAAAAAAAATAGCCATTACAGTATAAAAAACCAACTTGTATTAATTCAAAGTTTTCTACATCTCCCTGGAAACCTCCTACTATACCCCCTCAGCAAGTCATTGCCTGCTTTGTCTCATGTGAGCTCGTCCTGTCTATGCTATATTGGTTTATGAATTCCCAGTATGCCAGATTTTAAATGTAGACCAATGACTCCTTCTAGGAAAAGTAAGAGAAGGCATATGAGGTAATGAGAAGTTCTCTCTTCAGACAGTGGAGTGACAAACTACTGTTTTACTCCTCTTACAAAGGAAAAGGAACATCATGTCTTCCCTGAACTCAGTCCCATGGTGCAGGATGAAAAAGAAATGACTTGACACAGTCCTTCCCCTGCGGCCAGGGATGCCAGTCATGAAGGAGTGGCCGTACCCCCACCACACTGCTGTGTTCAGCGCAGCTGCGTCAAGAGACCTGTATGAAACCTAGAGAGAGTTAGTTCAGAAAACTGCTTCAGCCACTACAGGGACAAAGTGGGGGTGAGGTTGACTTTGACTCTGCGTCCTCCATCCCAGACTCTGCAACACAGCTCAGGGAGGGGGGATATAGGGAAGGCCACATTTAACGCTTCTTGAATGGTTCATTACATTTTAAGTATGAGGGATGTGAATGCACAGTAAAATATAATAACCTTGCACAAATTGAGTGTATAACTGAAAGATGTGTTGGTATAGCTTTGAAATGTACGATTACCAGCATCTCAGACAAGAAGTTTCACTCTTAGATATCAGCACGTCACTGGTAATTTCTACTCAGGTACAGATTTTTGAACATTATCTGAGAAAATACTATATGAAAAGGCTTTAAAAGGACACATACCTTCTCCCCTCTCTTCACCTTTGATTTAAATATATTTTGGAAAGGTATTCACAACAAAGACATGTCCTTTGGCATTTGCCTACATAGTGATTAAAAGAATTTATTTCTGCTCTATCTTTCTTTGGAGAATAGAAAAATCAATGTTTTTAAAACATAGAGTTGGAGAAAGTTAAAAAGGAAAATAAAAAGTACATAAAAACACACTCTCTCTTGTTTGATGATGCAAGAGGAAGGAGGTTTTTTGATTAAAGCTCTGCCAATTCTAATTCCAGCAACAACAGGTCTGCTGAGTTAATTAGCGCAAATCCTAGACCCTACAAAAAGAATTTCATATTCTCTTTTTATAAAAGTACCACTTTTATAACTATAATCTAATTCTACAGCCTAGTAAATATAGCTAACACTGTTGCACACAGTCTGTCCCCTCAGAGAAAAACATGTACAGATACATAGGTATCTGCAGTCTGCAAAGTGTTTTGGTAGAACTGTTCTTAGTTTGGTGGTTTCTCTTAAATGTTTATCTTCTAGAGAAGACATTGCTGAAAACGTACAGCTTGCTGTTGAAGATACAAGTGGGACAGGTATATGATAGAGCAAATTCCTGGGGGATTTAATGCTACTCTGTTGGGCCAGCTTCCTAGCCATCTGGCTGTCTCCCTCTCCGTCGCACTCATGACTGCCACCACATTCTGCAGGTCCTGAATAGGTGAGGGCCATCACATGCATTCCTGCTGCCTTACAGCAATTGTTATTGAAAGTAACGTATATTATAACTTGCCACCATGTTTGCTAGGCACTGTGCAAGTATAGCTCTGAGAATTTTTCTGCTATGAAAAAAGGCAGAAGGGAACGTTTCATGTGTGTATAAACAATGTATGCCGGGGATTCATGTGCATTGGTTGGGTGCACTTTGCTGGTTTTGCTTTATTTGCTTTTCCAGGTCAGTATAGAAGCCTAAGTCACAGACTTCAGCAGCAGTATTCTTCTTTGCTTTTAAAGACCACCCACTCAGTCCTTTGACAGACCAAAAGGCATCCAAATACCAAACAAATACACAGCCGTGCAATGATACATTCATGATTTACACACAGTTTCAGGAACTGAGGCTGCTTATGATGCTGCCAAGCAGCAGCAAAGACAAATTAACAAAACTTTGTGGTCTTTTACTCAGCTGTCCATAACCCTTAGGGCAACAGCCAGATGTCAGAAATCAGTTCAGCTTCACATTAATGTCATTTGAAAAAGCTATGAGCAGTGGCAGACGCAGGCAGTGAAACTGCACCTTGGAAAGACAGCCCAAAGGTGGAGACTATCAGTGGAGGGGAGGTGGAGGGCACTTCCACTGAAAATAGCAAAGAAGCTGTGAGTGAGGAAGAGGCAAAACAGAACCCTTTCTTTTATTACCTCATGAAAAAAATATGAAAAGTAGTATATTATACCCATGTGATTGAAAATAAAAGATTATTTGCATTAGCCCTCAGATATAGTTCTATCTCTTGTATTGCACCAGGGCAGGAAATAATGTGTTCAACCACAGAGTTTAAGAGTAAAAAAAAAAAAAAACAAAAAAAAAACAAAACCAAAATTTACATGACCAATGTCAGGATCTATTTTAGGATGAAATGCAGATAAAACTGGTTATTCCTCTGCATTGACTATAGCTCAAATGTAGATTTCTGCATTTGGTATCTTGGCTAGGTAGGAGAGGGAGATTACCCAGTCTTTGCAGAAAAACTTTTTCAAAAAGCATTATTAAGATGTCCTGGTTTTGGCTGGGATAGAGTTAATTTTCTTCCTAGCACCTGGTGTAGTGCTGGGTTTTAGATTTAGGATGAAAATAATGTTGATAACATGCTGATATTTTGAGTTGTTGCTAAGCAGTCAAGGACTTTCCAGCTTCTCATACTGCCTCGCGGACGAGAAGGTGCGGGGTGCCCAAGAAGCTGGAAGGGGGCACAGCCAGGACAGCTGACCCAAACTGGCCAGAGGGATATTCCATATCATATGATGTCATCATGCTCAGTATATAACTGGGGGGTGGGAGGTGGGGTGACTCAAGAACTCGCTGAGTGTTGTCTTCGGTTGGTAAGCAATTGTGCTGTGCATCACTTGTTTTGTAGATTCTTCTATTATTATTATTATTATTATTATTATTATCATCATCATCATCATCATCATCATCATCATCCTTTTCTGTCCTATTAAACTGCCTTTATCTCCACCCAGAAGTTTCTTTTTTCTTTTTTCTTTTTTTTTCTTTTTTTCTTTTTTCTTTTTTTTCTTTTTTTTTTCTTTTTTTTTCTTTCTTTTTTTCTTTTCAATTCTCTCCCCCATCCCACAGGGGAAGTGAGGGAATGGCTGCATGGTTGTTCTAGCTGCCTGCTTACCACGACAGAAGAGCACATTCAAAGATGAAATGAAATTACAAATGTAAAGGGCAGAACTGAAACAATTCTGATTAAATACAAAACTTTGCAGGTGAAGACTGGCAAATTGAGGATTGTGTATCTTTATGCATTCAAACAGTATTTTTATTCACAAAAGCTTTTTAAGACTCTTTTTCAACTGTCATTTTTGACACTGGTTTATAACTCAACACTGTACTGACTGAAAGCCCAAATCTAAAATACTCCAAGAAAAAAATAAGCTTCAGGAACTTTTCTTTAAGTAGTTTATTTTCTCCACATGCAATATTACCTTCAGCTGCTTGAAGTATAAATCAGATCAAATCTCCTAACAGAATACACTGGAAGAGCTACGTCTTTTTAATGAAAACGTACAGAAATGGATACGAAAATCCATTGAAAATAATGAGAAAAGTACTTAAAGTGTGTGTATGCCAGGAGACTTGAGGAAAGTGAGCGAGACATGGACATGTCCACCAGGCTGCTTTCCTTTGCTGTGCTGCTGCTAGTCCCTGATGCTGCAGCAGTGACCAAGGAGTGGTCCAGGGAAGAAAAGGTTTCCTGATACCCACGATCTTGCTTCTCTGCATACAGCTATTCTACCTAGCTAACCACCAGGAGTTTAAAGTATAGAAATAATTATCATGCCCACATGAAACTGAGAGTATAGCACAACTTAAAATGCTAAATTCAAGAGTGCACACTTCACTGACTACAATGAAAAGGATTGTAAGAGTAAAACATTACCCTGGCAACACTTACTCAAACAGCCAAAGAATTAGCATCAAAGCATCACTGGATAAATATTGGCTATATTTTTTCTCAGACTCACCCACACAGCAACACAAAAGACTGCAAATCCAGACAAAAACAATCTTTTTGAGTACATCATAACTGCAGATATAGACAAATGCATATATAAAAACATAAAGAACCTAGTTTGAAAAACAGAGGTATTTTGTTGATTAGTGTAAAAATCCAAATGTAAACCATGGGGGTCTAACAACACCACTAATAATGTTTTGTAATTTTAATAATAAATAGAAATTTTTGAACATTATTTTGGGGCTAGAAAAAAAGAAATACAGGTTCCCAATATTTATTAATAAAAAAATGAATCAGAATTTTACATCGTATTGTTGCTGAAAAGTTGGCAACTGTGACAACTTAGTAAATTATCATATGATTTTATCTGTATGTTATGTACACNACACAGCCAACCATCATGACGTAATGAATATCTCAGATTTGTTAACAGGGCAAGTTTTCTAACAGTTGGGAACGTGCAGATCAAAATACCCTGATCAGCTAAAAGACCAGTCCTACAGAGAAGAAATGGAGAGAGCATACATCAATAAAGAGCAACTATGATCCAGAATCTGTAACAAGAAAGCTGAAATGGAATTATTTGCACATCTGATCTAAATTAAATGTAATTCAGGGTACTGGAAGTTAAAAGCTCAAATTCCTGACCTGTAAGTGAGAAAGGCAGGTACCTTCAAAGGTGATTCTTAACATCTGAGTGAATTGCCTAAAGTCAGATAGTTTGAATATAGTACAGTCCTCTCAGCCAGTCTTGCTTCCTAAGTAATGCCAGGCATCGACAAGGCGTTTTGTCATGTAATTCCATTTTTCTTGGCAAAACACAATACTTTGCTTTGAAAAGCTGCTTCCTCACCATTGCTGCATCATCACTGCCCACAGGCAAGCACCGTAAAGGAAAACTTCAGCAGGTGCCAAATACACTGGATTTTCTGCTTGGCGCTGAAGATTACTGTATCTCCGTCAGAAGGAAGCTGAGCTCAGTCCCCGTTTCAAGCAAAACACAAACGAGTTGCTAACTATTACAAACAGTTGCTAACTATTTGTAAAGGAGGCATTCAGAGACCAAGAGAATATCTAGACTGCTGAGGAATGGTGTCAGCAATATTTTCTATGAAAAATAAAACACACTGTATTCCTTACACTGGTATGGGTTTCAACTGCAGCAAACTTATTCCAGCTTGGGAACACTCAGAAAGAAACTAATTTCCTCAATATTAAATTCTTCCTCCAAGATATTCTGTATTTCTGTTGCAAATGGAGTTTAAAGGATAACTTTAATGTAATCTGCAATGTATCACAATTCCGCATAAAACATAAAAGGAAATATGTCTCATAGGTATTAAGATACTGCAGAAAGCATTATAATTGCAAATATGCTGATGACAGTGAATTTACCCAAAGAGGCACCGTAGATTGACCGCTGCTCTTGGCCTGTGGAAAATGCAAAGTAATTTGCCTTAGTAGAACTTGAAATGATTCAAGTAACTTTTTGTTTTTCTAGACTGCGGTCTAAAATAAGTTGCATTAGCTTGCACATACCAAGATAACAGTGTGCACAAACAGTCATCCTGGCTAGGCTAACTCACAGGAATGTCTTAAAAAGAGTATCTTAAAAGCAGTGAAAACAGCTCGTGCATTTGGTAGGGGGGAGGAGGATGGGAAGCAGAGGTAACTCTCTTGCAGTATCTGTTGGTAACTGATGCACACCTGTCATGTCCGTACCTTGGGGAGACCCACAGCATGATGTTCCCAAAAGTGGAAAGCCTCAAGAAGTGCTGGTTGGGCACAAGACAGCCACATTTCAAAACTCACACGTGCAAATGTTTCCCAAGTGAATTGCCTCTGACTATAATAAAACATCTCAAAGGATGACGGTTCTGTATAGGCCTGAATGCTGCAAAGAGCTCACTCCTGAAGCTAGTCTTACTGGTATCGACATGAAGGGCTTAGAAATATCTTCCATGAGTAATAACAGATTTTATGGTGTATTTCTCTAATCATTATAATTTTTGTGTATATGGAGAAGGTGTTTTGTTAGAATGCACTTGTGAATTTCTTCTCACATCCATCTATCCATCCATCCATTCATCCATCCATCCATCCACAAGACTTCAGAGTATGACTAACTCCTGACTTTTTTTCCATTTACTTTTTGCTTGCACTTTGGTGCATGACACTAATTAAAACAGGACACTACAATTTTTGGAGTTAGAAACATAACTCAAAATTGTAGCAGTAGTCACAGGAAATAAGCTCAGGAAAAAATGGTTACCAAAAAGATGACATGTAGTCAGCACTTTATATTGCAATTTAATATTGCAATTGACTAAATAATGTTTTAAATACAGTATATTAGCTTTCAATGATATAAAAAAGCAAACCTATGAAGAATTTCACCATATATATATTGACTAACCCTCTCTTCAGACAAAGGCTTGGTGTATGCACTTGTGCACATCAAAGGAATACATGATTAACACTGGCAGAAGACATAGTTAATAATATATGAGTCAGAAGTGTGGCAGTTTTAATCATGAACACCACATTTGTTGTGGAACAAAGATACATACATTATATCAATAATGTATTCATTTGATAGTCCTAGTTATGAGTGTCATGTAACCCTACTTAACAGAAGTACCGTCTTTTCTAGCTCAGAATCCCACTCTTTTTACCAACAACTCTGCCTTTTTGAATGAAATTTTAACAGCTTTATGGTTTCACTCGTCCAGATATCTCAGACGCTGTGATGGGACTAATGATAAGCAACTATAAGGAAAAAATAATTGTCAAGACATTTTGCAACCCTATGTGATACTGAATAATTAAATAGCATATAGGGAGAGAAATACTCCAATGTTCCTACAATAAGACAGGAATTTTAAGGAAATCATAGCTGTAATTTCAGGTGAATCTGTTTTAAAAACATACTCTATTTATCCACGTTTCGATCATCTTTGAAGCTGTTACCTTCCCAGAACCTATCTTTCTAGCAGGACAGGGTCAGAAAGAATTGCACGTTTACAGTGAAACTGGCAATAAAACATTTTACATGCCTATTTCTTTAAGAGAGTTTATGTGGTTATGCATCTTCTTCAGTTCCATATATCAATGCCAATAGTTTGGGTTTGCTGTTAATATTCAAAAGTTTCAATACACTTGAAATCCTATGTTAGGAAGTACTATGTTGTTACTAAACAAAAACAAAACAAAACAGAACAAAAAAATTACACGTGACATTCCAGTGGGAGTTTAGTTATCACTGAGGCACTAAAGCTGCCCATCTCCTCTCTTCCACTGTCACCCTGCAAGACTCTCTTTTACTTCTCTCTTAATTACTAAGACTATTTCCAATCCAAGACAGAGACCCTCGTGTCATTGCACAGTATAGCTAAGAGAGTAACGCAATAGAGAGGACATTCATGTCAAATTTAGTCTCTATCATTTTCAGAATGTGGATATAAACCAAGGTCTGCTACTGCTCAGGTGAATGTCCACAGGATTAAGTTCACAAAATATTAATCTCTCCTATTGGAGTTATTCCCCTTTACAAACAGTTAACTCCTCCAGAGGAGAAAATTACTTTCAGACCAGTTTGGGCACTTCCCGCAGTAATGGCACTTTTGTGCCTGCCCTACTCGGTTGTTAACGTTTTACACATGACGGTTCGGAGCCAAGCAGGAGATCGGCACAGATCAGGGGATCGCCTGGCTCCTGCACCCTCTTCGTGAAGACGGCAGGAGTGGAGGAAAATCTTCCCAAGCACAGAAGGAATCCAAACGCTGCTTGGATTTAATGTCTGATCCTGACAGCTACTAAACAATAGGTAAAAGAGAGGACCCCATCACATATTCTTAGTTTACTTAAATTACCTTCCTACACTATCAGCTTCATAACCAAATATCTCACTTTTTTCTGACAAAGTTCTTATTCAAATTAAAACATGCAGTTATAGCTCTGATGTAAGTGGCCCTAAAAGCAACCTGGTTAGAAAGAAAAATTACTGAATAGAAGAAAATGTCTGCTGAAATAATGACAGAGAACATGCCTGCCAGCCTGGGAAGTGTTAGCCTGGGAACTAGGCTTGTGAACCAGAAGCATCCCTGAGAAGCGCAGCTGGCATCTTTGAAGTGCAGCTGGGTACATAGAAACCAGAGACATCCTGAGATACCATCGAAGCATGAAAAATAGTCTGGAAAAAGGGGAAAACATTGTGAGAAAGTAGGAACCAGTAACTACCTTTGGCTGCTCTAACTGCAAGAACAGGAAAACAGTCTAGAAAAATAAAAAATTGGGGTCGGATTGTTTGGTCCTCCCACTTCTGGGACTGTTTGGTCCCTTCCTGAATCTGTTTAATGCACTTGGTACTATATATATATATATGTAATCTATCATATTTGCTGCTATATTGATAACTTTTCTTCACTAGTAGTAAGTTTGTAGTATCTGTAATATTACATATATATTTGCTGCTGCTACTGGGTGCTGCTATTATTGATCGGTGTTATACTATTGATTGCTGATAATAATTTGCAATAGCTTTATACATATATCTTCACTTTATTAATCTTAGCTATACTTGCAAGTGGTGTTTTTTTGTGGTATTTGTAGTAATCTGTAATAAAGTAGAGAATTTAAAGGATAAAGCGATCTCTATGCACCCGCAGGCAAGGCAATCCTTTAGGTCGTGACAAGCTCAGAGTGGAACAGTTGTCCTCTTCCATTTGTGTATTGTGCTGCCAAACAAAAAGATCAATTATTCCCTATCACTATTACAGTAACTCTGAGGTGATCAGATACTGCGGTGATGGGCTGGTATGAGAGCCAGAATAAATGAAACCTGCCTTTCCCCATCCTGAGGAATTAAAATTAACCCTTTTCACTTTTCCAGTTTGTGTAAGCCTAATCAATTAACCTACATATTCGAACTTCCCAAGAGCTGTTTCTGTTTCCCAAGAGGTTGAGATACAGACACAATGCAACTGGAGCATTTAATGAAAATCTGGCTTTTCTATATATGCCTGGTTGAGCTTGTTACTCCCGTGATTTTATGGTTGTAAGTTTCAAAGACTGAGTGTCAATGAATAGATCTGGGCTCCTCTGTAGCTATCTATTTTTAATTCCATCAGAGAAGCTTAGTTTTAAACATATGATGGAAGAAGTGTTAGTCAGAGGAAAGCAGATGGGATAGCTAATTTTTCTTGCACAGTGTTTACACATTGCTGAAATTTTGTTAACTCTCTCAGCAGAAAACCAAGAATACCCTGCTCACATGTAGCAGTATTCATCAGCAAGCTTTAGAGAGGAACTTGCTAAGTTTTGATCTGTTTTTATCACTAGGTAGCCTGGGAATAGTACGTACCAGTAAAGGCTTGTATGTGTGGCCAGTGCCAGCAGCCCCCAAGCTGCAGGTGCTGCTCAGCTCTCCAGACTGACTACGCTTCCCCAGTGTGCTCATCTGGAGCCTCCTGCTCTCTGGGTCTACGTGCAAGTTGCACACAGAACAAGAAGTACGTTTTATGACTTATTCCTTACAAGCACAGGCAAAGATTGTGAATCAAAAAGAAGCCCAGCTCAGACAGTCCCAGCCAGACTCAGACTCTAAACCAAACATATCAGCAATTAAAAAAAAAAAAANAAAAAAAAAAAAAAAAAGAGGAAAAGAAAAGGAGAATTTTAAGCAAAGAGGAGCCATTTCAAAATCTACAGTGCACAGAACAGAGTCTGTGGGCACAGAAGACTCCTGAGTTACTCCTGAATGACCTAACTCCAGAATGGGAAGCAGCAGTGCAAAGAAGCAATGCTCAGTAACCCAGGAACAACAAAATAACACCCTGCTTTTGCATACAAAGCAGGCGTTTTTACGCTGCTCTGTGCCGTGATCTGCTGAGGTGTTAGCTCCCTTGGGACTGCAGTCAGCTATGTAAACTCATGGCGCTCCAAACGAGCAGATGAAACGGTTCACACCTCATATTAGTTGTTTCTAAGATCTCTGATGACTCTATTGACGCTTACTATAACCTTCAAAACTAAAAAAGACAGAAACTTGCATTTTAAAAAACATAGGCAGAGATTCCTAAGTAAAGCTTTTCAAAAAAATGTCAGCACTGCGAACACAGTACATGAAGTCCTTAGATTTTAAACATTTGCTTTATCAGGTTTCCAGCATTGCTTACTGGGGTTGTATATCATCTACTATGTTCTAAAATATACTACAACTCATATAATCATTGAGATTATAAGTATAAATACTGTTGACTAATCCAATGGGAAATCAAATGCAATGGTGATTTTCACTTTTATATGTAGGCTTATATTTATTTTTAAGTACAAGGCTTCAGTTTTAACCATTTCATATTCACGATCAGCAGGAGCAAGTTCACCAGTTCTGGAGAAGTGTAACAAGAAACGCTTAGTAACTTTGGGAATATTTATGAATGAACTGTTATCAGAGCTCCTTCCTCAGATTTTTATCTATTTCCAATCATATAAGAGACAGACAAACTGCAAGTTTTACTTCTTGATAAATATCTTTTAAGATTACTCTTGTAAATATGTTCTGAAACCTGTTTTCCAGCTGTAGGTCAACATAGATCACAAGAGATGTTCTCAAAATCTTTCAATGGCTGGGAATCATGTTAAGGGAATTTCAGATAAAAAATATTTAACCCTTCTCCAAAATTTCCAAAATAGAGTTTTGTGAAACATCTAAAATACATGGGTGATTAAAAGAATAACCCTTAATATTTTAAGCCATCACAAGCGCATACTTTTGCTCAACACATTATTGCAACCAAGTGGAGGTAGAATAGATTTATTCAATGCTGCTATTCCATAAAGGCAGATGAAAAGCTGTTAACAAATACCTTCCAAATTGAGGCTGATTTTGTAGCCTTTTAGTGCCCAAGAGGTATTAATAGACAGATACCTTGTTGGCAGAACAATGAGCACTACTGCCAGCTCACCTCTTTTTTTTAAGACCAATATATCCCCTTGTGTGGCACTAACAATACACTATCATTTCTAGACCTCCAAAACTTTCAAAGCTATCAGCAGGAGGTGATGAAAAAAAAAGCCCCACTGCGTTTTATTTGGCTCTGATACTTTTCCAACCACATGAGGATACTGTGCTGTACTTGGTACTCCAGCATTCTGAAACCACTCTTAGGACAATGTGCTGGTTTAAAACAACAAAATCACTTTCTTACAAGTGAACTTGAACTGAAAAAAAAATCAGATGTCCCTTTGTGATATCCACAAATTTGCATGCATACTTTTTTCATGTCACTTCCTGACACTAGATGAAAGAACTTGCATGAAAAAACCTACTTACACTTTGAAAGCAAGATGGAATGATGTCTAGATTTTAACATTTGTTGGATGGGAATGAAGTGTCACATCTTCTCCTGCTCATGTTTTGTTATGGTGTTGAATACTTCACTTAAGACTTTTGTTATACTTCATCTTCTGAACTACATGCTTCTGTCACTGCTGTCTAATAGAATTTTATCTTTCATATATTACTATTGAGTATTGAGCTTTTAGAGTACAAATTATAGTTCTAGAAATAGAGACATCCATTGCTGATAAATCCCAACCGTGAAACATGTAAAATGCCTTAAACACCTGGAAGTTTGCAAACATTATTTGCAAGTACAATAAGCATTGCATGACCTATGCAGTAATGTATTGTTTTCTGCTTTTACACCTCTGTTCCAGCCTTCCCTTAATTTGGTGCGTCCAATTATTACACTGTGCACGCTTTGTAGCTAGGACTACATTTCTACCCTGCCTTGAACAATGGGACCTCACCCTTAATTAGACTTTCTAAGTAGTATCACTAATATTGAGGAGTACATATATTGCATAGAGCGTGTAACAGTCCTGATGTTGAAAACAGATGCAATATTTCTGAAGAGTACAAATGTCATATGTCACAATGATGAATGTATAAAAATGTTCTTTACAAACATTATAGTTAGTTCAAGGTCTTCACATGAGGTATAACCTTATAATAAAACCTTAAAAATGAAAGCCAGCAGGGATGGATTAAGAAGAATCCTGCAGATTAGCGATCTGTAAAATCATGAGGCAGAAGCAGAGCAGCAGGCAGCATTTCTGAACACGGCTGATTACTGCTGGCCAACTGCCCATTTTAGAAAGCTTCTCTTCTGCATTTCTGCAGGAGTTAAAGAAACTGCAAAGCTGAAGAATAAGCTTGGACAGGTGCAAAAAGAGGAAGAGTCTTTTGTATAGGTGTCCAGCTTGGAGATAAGAGTTTATGCTATTGAAAATCAAAATGTGTTGAACTGCAGGCTTTGCACAGCTAGGTTAAACCTGGAAATACATACTGAATGGTGTCATTTTACTTTACAGCACAAAACACAGTGATTTTTATGAAAGAAAAAAAACAACCCACAAACTTTGAGAGAAGCATGAATTCTAAAGTGTTTCCTCTATTTCTCAAGTACATTAATAAAAATATCTGCTATGTTACATGTATTATGCTTATCCATCATATCCAATACCTTCTCTGGCCTCACACAGAAAGCTCAGAGGAACTCATAACTAATCTAAATTAAAAATTCATCAACATTGTAAACTAAAAAGCTTGTATTCTGCTTTATTTTACAAATTAACCCAAAACATTATGTCCAGAATTTCACTGCACCAGGTTTTTCTACATGAACAGAGAGTTACCATCAAAATGGTAATTTCATTTTGTTATGATAGAAGGGTTTATGTAGCTATGTCTCTGTTTCATTGGCATGTCTGTGTTGAAAAGCCCTAACCTTTTTTCTCATTTCTAATCTGCCAGCAGTTGCTGTTCTGTCATGTATCAATCCACCACGTCGTCAAACACTATAAATCATTCTGCCCAGGAACAATTTAAATACCTGAGAAGTCTCCTACTTGGATTTGGCGGCCAGTCACAAGCGGTGTCCCCCAGGGCTCAGTGCTAGGGCCGGTCTTGTTTAATATCTTAATATCTTTATCAATGACCTGGACGAGGGGCTCGAGTGTGCCCTCAGTAAATTTGCAGATGACACCAAACTGGGTGGGAGTGTTGATCTGCTCGAGGGGAGGAGGGCTCTGCAGAGGGACCTAGACAGGCTGGATCGATGGGCCGAGGCCAACTGTATGAGGTTCAACAAGGCCAAGTGCCGGGTCCTGCACTTTGGTCACAACAACCCCATGCAACGGTACAGGCTTGGGNCTCTTCTCCCTGGTAACAAGCGATAGGACCAGGGGCAATGGTCTAAAGTTGCGCCAGGGCAGGTTTAGGTTAGACATAAGGAAAAATTTCTTCACAGAAAGGGTTGTCAGGCACTGGAATGGGCTGCCCAGGGAGGTGGCTGAGTCCCCGTCCCTGGAGGTATTTAAAAGAAGGATAGATGAGGTACTTGAGGACATGGTTTAGTGGTGGGATGGCAAGGTTAGGTTAGCGGTTGAACTTGATGATCTTAAAGGTCTTTTCCAACCTAGATGATTCTATGATTCTATGATTCCCAGCTCTTATGCTTTGGTACCTCTTACACATAATACTCTCTTGTAACCTCTAAAAGTCATTTACCAATGGCCTGAAAGGTAGTGTACCCTGCCCACTTCCCATTATGCTGGTTTTACTGCCGGTTGCCTTTCTAAGCAGGACTTTGTGTTAACTAAGCCCGCGATAAATTGCCTAACCTAAGCTGCATGTGCTTTCAAGTTGCACACACTTTGTGTCCCATACCTAGCACAGCACAACCAAATACTTATCTGGGGCCCAGAGGAACATCCAAAGTTCAAGTCACGGGGAGTCAACATATAAATGTCCTATGTCCTGTGACCACTTCTCTGTATCTGCTTCTCACAAGATTCAGGAATGTCACCTTGTTTGATAACTGTATACTGTAAGATGTTTAGGCATTTCAGCCACTTTTAAAAACCACATCACTTGCTATTTAGATTTTTTTTAGAGCAGTACTGGGAAACATACTGCAGACTAAAGGCTTTCTGACAGCTAGCAGTATGCTGAATTAGTCAGAAAGCATTCATAGTATTTGTTCACAGCCTGTGTTTGATTTAGGTTTTTTTAATATGTATAAAGACATATAAATATACATATATATAAATCAAAAGTAAAGGGTATTTCTGACTTAATCTTCATTGTGCTGATTTGAGTTTTTCTTATTTGAATACACCCCCACAAAGAAAAAATTGCTTGTGTAGCATGATGGTGGCCACTAATACCTCACAGAATAAACCTTCATGCAAATCCCAGCTGTAAATATAGGTTAAGTCTTTGTATTGTTAAAAGGGTATCTCCTTAAGTACATATTAGATTCTGTGTGCATCTGCCTGACTAACATAAAACCCTGTCCATATGCTGTTACAAGAACTTTTAACAGAACAATTTTATTGTGGAATTGAGTTAAACAGACAGACTTTAATAGCAGAACTATGGGATATAAGCCATTTTTAATTGAACAGTGCTACTGGCAGCCTACTTAACCCTCTTATATTTAGAACAAAATGACATAGATTAAGATTTTATATTTATTAACAATCCTTTTCCTAGCCATCTTCCTTTTGTAACCATTTAAGTCTTTTGATTCTATCAGATTTTGAAGGGATAATCTACTAATGAATGCAGTTTTATATCTCTATTTCATTTAAACACAGAAATAAGTGAGTAAATAGGAATATAGTTACAGAAATTCCCAAGGAAAATCTTTCTGTGGTTTAACTGCTAATCCATTTTTATTTTGGTATTAATGCTGATAGCATCAAAACATTAAAATAGGACACAAGCTGTATATTCAGTTCTCTTTCAGGTATTCTAGTAAATAATCTTGCAGCTGGAAAAGTAAACACAAAACATTTTCAGGTTGGTGATTTCTTTTGAATTTTTGTATTTGACTATGAAACTTCTCCAACAGCAGTCTTTCTAAAGATTTCTTTAGAATTCCTAAAGTCTAATAACATGAAACTGTATCAGCACTACAAAAATAATTTAAACCTTGTATGAAAGTCCATAAATACTGAAGACTACTCATATAAATTAAACTATACAGAGTATGTATATATGTGTGGCTACAAACCTTTACAGCTTTATATACTTATATCTGATGCATTTCTTATGAAAACTGCTTAAAGAGCAAATCCTCAAGAATGATTTTGCTGATAAAAGGGGAAAGATGATGAAAGCTACTTAGAAGTCTACTCTCTTCAAAATAAATGCTGGATTGAGGCTTTTTCTCTGCACTGATTTCTGAAAAACGCAAAGAAAAGTAACCAAAAATCTCACCACTAAAGATACAACAGTTGGCTTTATGATTACTATTAAAAATTACTGAAAAAATAATTCTAACATGAAAAATATACTTCAGTTAAAAGGCATAGAGAAATCCACTGCATGCAAGTTAACACCAGAATCTGAAAGTCAGAAATGGTTATTTTTATCTTGGTCACTGAGAACAATTAACATTTTATAATCAGAATGGAGGCAGTGCTAATGGTGATGATACGCCAGGTGGAATATATTGCACCTCCGTTCCCTAGAGTGCTGTTGATATTAGAATTCTACAGAGGAGAGAAAAACAGAGAAAAAATAGTTGTCCCTGAAGTTCATGTGTATGACTCAGAATGTGTGCAAGAGACAGATCAGTGGAGTGAGAAGGTGCTGTTTATACACAGCTCCTTTGCAGAGAAGAGATGCTTCAAGATCCTTTTCAATTATAACTATAAAAATAAAATGACTGTAACACTGTGAGAGCAAGAGGCCAAATTTAGCTAACAATTTTGGTCCTCATTGTCCCTTTTGCTTCCTCAAGCTGCAAATGAAGAATTTCCCTTTATCTTTCTGCTTAAATAGCTGTGCATTCATGTGAGTTTCCTCCCTCAGGAACATGCAGTAATACTCCCTAATTATAAATGTGCAAGCATTCAGTGTAATTTGTATGTTTTTAACACACAAAGCCTTTTGTCTAATCTCTTGATCTCTTGGTATCAGGTGCCTGACAACATACTTGAAAGTTATGATGGTAACAGGACATAAATTATAAAGCTGGGTCTTTTTTTGGGACTCCATGATCAGTTTCCCCATAATATTCCCTCTTGAGGGAGCTGTACTGCACTGCTCTTGCTTCCATCTCCACGTGGAAGATCCTTGATACCAATAGTTTGGAGAACTTGGGAAATAATGGTGTAAAAGTAGCTAATCCTATTTTTGCATTGTTTGCAGAATTTCTTAATTGTTTTTAGACGTAATCCATTTTATTAACTAGAAGATAGAGGTAATTAGAAGTTCTAACAGGAGAAAAGAAAAAGAAAATAATCCCTGTAAAATAGTATTCAAAAGGGGGTTGAGTAAACAATTTTTATTTAATAGCAGATTACAATCAATTATTTTGTTTTATTGATAAAAATTGCTTTTATTTCAGAGGTACTCATTAGGCTATACTGTTGATGTCCATGGAACTCTGTTGTATCTAAACTTGGAGGCTAGAAGGGCTTTATTTGCTATTACTGGCCTGCAGTTATATAATTTTCCTCACAGACATTATTTGCCTTTTTGGTTTTCCAAGTTTTTATCATCTGACCTGTGCCAAACAGAAGAATCTGAGCACTAAACAACACTCGACTTGATATATTCAACATCAGACCAAAATTTGGACAGCATAATTTTACCTCTGGAGTACTCACTTGTTGACATCACTACCACACCCAGCACCAGCTCTTGAAACAGAACGAATGTCATTTGTACTAATATTTCCATAAGATGGCCTCCACAGTAATATCTGCGTGTCACCTGCAGATTCATACCACCATGGAGAGTCAACTACTGTAGTAACAGAGATGCTGGGGCACAGAAAGTCAGGCTGTTGTGCTTTGTAAGGGCCACAGCTGGCACACACAGAAAGCCTGCAATGTTTATGTTGAAGTTTCCACACAATTATGTGCACAAACACATCAGGGAGGAGAAGAAAAGGCACCTTGTCCCTTCCTATTCAAAACCAGATTAAGGTAATCTTACAACCAGAGTAAGGTTGCAGGCTTACAGTCTCCTTGTGCTGCAATCCCAGGTCAGCCTACAACAGTGAAAACTCAGGGATTACAAAGCGAGCAGAACACTGTTCTTTGACACATCTGAGAAGCTCTTAGTTCAATTGTTGCATTCAAATATGCGATAAGTGCCTGCAGTAGCAAATTTATTTGGTTTTCCATTCACCATATGTAAGATTTGAAGTTAATCTGAACTTGACAGCTCAAGTGGGTCTGAAGGACTCGTCAATTGTCTGGAGTCTCAGAGGAATACTAAGGTTACTAGGGTGTTAGATACTTAGCAGCCATGACAATATATGGTGGAGATAAACACTGTCATTAGGAGCTATAGATCAGCACTTGCTTCTTTTATTAATTTTCCACCTCTGCTGCTTGCTTCTTTATCATTATTGCCCTTTTTATTGTTGCAAACAAATTCCTAAACCTGTTTTTTTACCTGCTTCTATCTATTGGATTTTCTTTGGCAAGAAGGAAACCAACTTTGCTCAAGAGCTATTCCAAAAATGCCTCATTACAGTAAAGTCCTATTAACTCCAGCACCACACCCAGCACATGATATCTAAAATGGGTTTCAAAAATGCATGAAAAAGCTTCCAAAAAGCATCACAAGGTTTTTTAATCTGTGCCTGACTTTGCACCACAAGACCAGTTAAAGTCCATTTCAAAGTGATGATGACTCATGCTCCAGTTCCCTTATCAAATAAATACTCTGACTGGAACCACAATGAGCTACTGACCATGAGGGCTGGAATACCGTTGGTAAAGGTCTCCCTGTGAAATTTAGGACATATCTGGATTAATGGATCATTCCTGTCCTCTTAGTTATTACTTTTTGCTTTTTTCAAACATTGTTATTCTTTAAAGCACTCTCTCTGATTATTAAAACTAAACCAACTTTTTCCTTACAGAAGAGGCTGGCATCTGTATTCATCAGGGAAGTCTGAGAGCCCGAGTCCTAAACACATGGCTACATCGTCTTTAGCAGAGGGAACTTTCAGTAGATGACACACAAATTCACGATATCAAACCTGATAGATATACTGAGCACCCATTTCCTAAATTTAGCCTTAAGTACATGCTGTGCAGGGAAGAGAAAGTGTTTATGCAGGAAATTTTGAGATGTCTCATTTAAGAAATGTGTTAAAGAAGAAATTTTACCACTATTACAGGGACACACCTAGTACTCAGAAGTTTTTCTTGCAGTGAAACGAACACTGCAAATGAAATGGGATGGATCACTGACTTAATGCATGTGAGTCCCTATATATCCTCCTTTCCTAAGCATTATTTACTTGCTTAGCAGAACATTTTGCAGGCTACCTGGCCAAGAAGATAGATGTGTAGCTTGGAGAGACAGTACTTAAAACATGTTTACCCTACTAAGAATTGCAAAGGGACATTTTGTTAGACTCCCACTCTTTGGTGCTATTTCCATCTCCTCAGCTGAAAGCAGAGCAAATACCTTTGTACAGAAGTCACGGCCACACTCCCCATGTGTTATACAAGTAACTCAATGTTACTTGAACACCAACCACAATGTTGATGCTGAATATCTTTATATAGAGAATATAAAGGTATTAACAACAGTATCTAAATATAATTAGAAGCCTTAGCGCTTTGTGTGTATTATGAATGGTATTAACTAAAGGTTGTATTATGCTCTAAAACCATGCTGCATCCTGCTGTAGCTTTGTACACAGGCATCACTGATTCTGTATTGCAACTTTAGCCTCATTTAACAGATTATTTTTAATATCCAGTTATACCTGCTGCTATGAATGCATGTGAACAGTGGTCGTCTACAACAAATGCCTAACAATGAAAGTGTAAAAGTACTTTCAGAAAAAACAACTATACGCCACAGCTAGCAATTGTAAATACGTGGTTTATAAAGGCAACTTTTAAGAGGAGGCAAGATGTGCAAGTAACAGTGGAGCCAAGTTGTGGCTGTTTAATGCCTGTTTCCCTACAGCTGGTACAGAGTGCCCACTCGCCCATCTGTCTCAGAACAGATATATCCATTTGGGAGATGGAATCTATAAATATAGACAACACCCCTCTAACAGGAAAAGAAATGTCGCAACAGATTTATTAATGTTCTCATGGGTACACTGTTCTAGTCCAGTCCTAATATCGAAGGGTCCTATTCCCTTTTTATATGTAGCCAGAGGCATTCGTGTAATATAAATACATTTTTAATTCTGGTAAATCTGAACAAGGTGGTAACAATGAAGGAAAGAGCGTGGTGGCCAAACTATGCTTACTAAAGTTAATAATGACTACATTCTACCTTAGAACTTCTATGAAGCACTACATATCTTTAGTTTGTTCACATTCTATCCCCAAATAAATGCTGAGGCAAATATTAATAAAGAACATTTATTTGCTTTCATATGTTATTTTAATAAACACATTTCACATGCACTTGTTCCTAGCTATTGTTTTCTTATGAGAGCATATGAAGTAATAGGAAGGCCAATAGTGTATTAATGTTACTGACACTGAAACAGGGGAAATGTCAGAATTATGAGCCTCATCTTTGTCTATATAATAGTATCAGATAAAAGAGATTACATAAATTCATGTCTGTCCTCCCATTGTCTTGACAGTTAAGCTACAGCAACACCTACTTCCTACCAGCTAATTTTACCCACAAATCAAAAATACTGCTTCACAATATGAAGAGGTTTGGAGGCAAGAGTGGGGAATATTATTGGGAAAGGAGGCTGTGTCCAATGATTAAGAACTAGAAATATCCCAAATATAATCTTCTATTAGGAGAAAATGGAATCACTGTAATGAAAACCGAACACTAGTTGTTTAGCATGGAAGCACTGCAGTGTTGTAGAGTGGGATTTACAAGAGTGCCCCTTCATCTTGTAATTCAAGTTGGTTTAGTATATAAAAAAATCAGCTTTAATTTCAATATAGTTGCACCAGGTTAGATTTCTCAGAGATAAATAAGGTCAAAAATACTATGACTTTGAGATAGAAGGAAGCTTGCTGGAGAGCAGCTTGCATTATAACTACACAGTGTCTCTAACATAGTCTCTGGGTAATAGTAGTTCCGTACAACTGTGTTAATCTATTATGCAGGGACAGTGAACACACTCCCTCTCCAATAAAAACTCTCATGACGTAGCCAGAAAATAAGCAACAAAATTGTTATCACTTCATACATGGGCAGAGAAACGTCTGCTTCCCAGCTTTCTCCTGAAATATAATTTGACCTAAATTTAACTGTCCAAATTTCTTAGAACTGTGACCTTATCTCAAAATATATTAAAATAAAAAGAAATTGGGCAGATTATTATATAACTGCGTAAATATTCCATATATGAATAGTTTAAGACAGAATCTATTTTGCAACAGAAAATAAAATCTGACTTTGTGCTTAGCAATTACAAGTTTCCCTGAAAGCCACTGCAGTGGAATCAATTATTCCAAAACCAATTTAAGAGAAATGCACAGAATGAACACGTAGAATGAATTTTATGGTAAGTATTTTCAGATTAAAAAATTAGTTGTTATCCTGAAAATTAAAAAAATTGCTTAGATTAATTGAAAATTTCCCTGTGTCCCTGAACTATCACCATAGCCAATATTTACGATACCTTAGGCATAAAATATATTCATGATTCTGAATAATTAATTTTATGCATAGGTGTAACTGACTCTTAGCAGGCTAAGAAAGTATTAGAATAATATTCTATTATTTCAATACTGAAAATGAGAATACAGGCCCTCCAGGCTTTATATTGTGAAATAATCACAAGCATGTATACCCATGCAGATTTGGGATATTAGGAAGAGCTAATTATGGACTATCTATTTTTATTTGGGAAGAGAAGTTACTGATTTTCTTTGGTCTTGTTACAACAGAAAAAGTATTTAGCTATAGAAAGCTTTTTCTTATTCCTTTATTTTTCTACAACTGGCAATTTCCAATGATACTTTTAATATAGGAGGCAGCATTCATGATTTGGCTTGATCCTAAAAATATCTACTCAAGTTAAACTGCAAACTAGAAAAGTCTTAGCAGTTTATCTTCTACTAGACAACACTGATAAACATATAGGAACAAATAAATTATCTTGTATATGGGGAAGACCAACAGAATAATTAGCATATTAATTGCAGACCTGTAGGTCTGAGTTAGGCAAGGAGATTATTTCATTATTTTGCAGAGAGGTGCCTCACAGAATCTTTTAATCTTTAGCCTCTAGGGAGACTTGACATTAAAACAAAAGCCCAAACCCCCAAAACCTCAAAACCTATTGTTCTAAGAATTAACAGAGTATAAAAGATACTAGAAACTGTCTGTATTAGTGTACCATAACTGAAAAAGCTTCAGGTCAAGTGAATGTATTATTCATTCACTATTATGAGCTATGTGAGCTTTCTAAATGTAAATTATGCTCTGTAATTATTTTTAAGTTTTAAAGAGTATCATTCATAAAGCCAATTAAAATGATGTTGTGATTAAAATAATCAAAATTCCTGTACAACATGCCCGAGGGTAGATGCAATGACATGATAAATTACACAAGTTTAGCAGTTCAAGACTCTATGTAGATTGGAAAGAGGTCATCAACTTCAGAGAGTGGCAGAGCGCAAGACTGCCAGACAGAAAATCAAAACAACTTGTTCACTGATTTTTGGGGTGGGGGAGAATAGCAATGCTGCCTAATCGAGGCATGTAGGTTGGAAGCCAAGCTGCCCCAGCAACATCCCCAGCAGGCAGTGGGCAGGGTGCATTTCTGCTGGGGTGATTTACAGTACACTTTCAAGAGACATATCAAGTGGACATAAGAGTTTACGGGTTCTGAAAGGATAGATCCCATCTCCATATGCTGACCACATGCACCTCTGCAGCTTACTTGACTTCTCTGTGAGATCACTTAATTTAATAAAACCAGAAATTTTTGGGGTGAAAAAAAAACCCCAATCTGCCATGTGGGCGATTTAAATCATCCAGTGAATGTCCTGGCAATACAAAGGGGAGGGCAGAACCTTGAGGCCACAACCTGGAAATGGAAGGAGAGAACAGGGGACCATGCCCCATGGACAGCAGGCAGCTGGTGTGTCAGGTTAGGGGTCTGCATAATCACAGTCTCAGGCCAGGTGGGTCCAAAGTTTGGTCTTGTGGAGGAGCGTCTCTGTCTCCCTTATCAGGAAAGCTACCACAATCACCCAGTGTAAGCAGTGTAAATACCTTCCCCACTATCTCACTGAAACACCAGCAACACAAAACGTTGAGAGAATCAAACCTAAACACCACCACCACCAAAACTGGAGAAGCTCATAGTTCTCTGGTATTTGTGGAAATCGAACTGGCATCAACTTGGTACCTAATTTTCACAGACACAAAATATTCCTAATGAGCTCTGAAATCCCCATCTCAGTTCTAATGCCCTTGACAGAGCGATGGTCAGATTGTGTCTCCATGATCTCAGAAGTAGCCCCTATTTCAGCAATATTTTTGTAAAAGTACTTTGCCAATGATAAATACATTTCAGCTTATGATCTTGCAAGGTTCTCACTGTTATGCCCTTGTTTCAGTAATTTTTATTTTTTTAATTTTTATTTTAGCATTATAGATTATTTTTTTTATTTTAACATAATTGAAAATTTATTCTTAACTCCTATTACACTGTCTGTCCAACTGGTGCAACACAAATTCAAAATTTACATAGCTTCTACTGTCTAAGAAATATTAATTTGAAAGAAGGTCCCACAGTGAAACATCCTTTGAAATAATTCCATCTTTCAAAATGGACTAGAGGAGAACATAGGAAAACAGGGACATCCAAGAGAGTAGCTATCATCTCAGTACACTTGAACACTTTTTTTTTTCTTATCTATGTATCTACCTACCTTCTACCCATCCTCCTACCTGTTTCCAACAGTTAGGTCATATCCTCACACAGGGAAAGTTTTGAGAAAATTACTCACGGTTCATGATTTTGATTTCAGGGAGTTTGCAGTTTTTGCTCTCCTAATAATTACAAGGTTTATAATCTCCCAGATGCTGCATGAAAAAAGCATGAAAACCTCACACAGGATTAAGTACTTATAGGAATGGTTCTCTTAAGCCTACAAAATTATAGGGTTACTCATGAGAGGGTCCACATTTCTGAGCTATACTTTGTGTCATCTTACTGCTTCTGCAGTAGGCATAAGCATAAACACAGCTCTTACCACTCCATTACTGTGTGCCCTTTGTTCCTTTGGAAGAATGAAAAAGTGAATTAACTAAATTCTAGTGCAGCTTTTCATTAGAAATACTGCCAATTCTCTGAGGAAGCATGAGACATTTTACAGCTGCTCCTGAGTTTCAGCTTCGGCTCAATCTGGCATGCCTCCTCCAGACCAACAGACAGCTTCGGTGAGGGTAATATACATGAAACTTTGCTTAGGTAATGCTGAAAGGTCTAAAAATTAAAAAACCCCCAGTGTTATTGGCCAGCATCAGTGTGATTTTTTTAAAAGTCATATTTGATCAAATGAATGTACTCTGCAAAGACATAGGCACTCAAAGCACAGGAATATATTTGTGTATATTCCAATAGTAGAAATTACCTCTCTGAGACAACTGACAGTACCTAAGAAGAATGGTGTTTATAAAGCATTATTTTGGTACTCAGAAGCAATGGGAATGCTCCTCACCTCCTCCTTTTTGAGTAATAATGCAAGATAAGGCTGTCATGCTCATTTTGAAGCAGAACACAGCCCTCATTTCATATTGCAGGGACAGTTCCCATCAAAAGGTAATTTGTTCTTCACAAGGCTCAAAAAAAGCCTTCAAAAACCAAACAAAACCCCCACCACAATTACAGTGAATTAAGTTCTCTTTTGCTTTCTGGACTCTTTGTAAAGCTCACACCTAGCACACAGGTGCATCAGTTGGCAGTAGCACATCTGGAGTCCTGCCAGAACATGTTCTTTCCCTAATTTCAGGATGATATCCAGCTGATAGAAGTTAACAGCTCTAACGTGCATCAAGATACAAAAAAAACCCCAGAGTCATAATCATTCTCCTAATATTCTCTAATTGCAGTGCACTGACAAAATGAAATTAATTTCAGCAAAGAGCTGAGCCCACTGCTTCATAAATTGAGTACCTTTGTCTTTTTCTTTTCTTTTCTTTTTTATACAGAAGCGATTTGTGAAGAGTGAAAACCATTCTCCCCTCTGTGAACTCTATAATGTCAAAATTGCCACAGACATTTTCAACTGTTTCTTCGTTTGATGAAAAGTACATTTTCTTACAGGTGTTCTGCAGAAATAAAGAAGAGCTATAATTACTGGAAATGGTTTGTGTAACCTTCAGTACGGTAATTACCAGGCGGGTTTGGTTAGCTGTGCTACACTGGATCACTGGAGAAAGTGCCATTAGAGGGCAGCCTTGGGTTTCCCCTCCCCATCTGAGCCTACATGCCAACATGAGCGTCCCAGAAGTTCTGGAGGCTGAAAAAAAGGATTTCTGATGGTATATAGCAAAACTCATTTTAACTTCTTAAAATACAATAAAAACTTGCCAGTATATATTTTTGCATTCTGTGAGAAAAAAAAAAAAAAATCCCTTTCAAATTGAGAAATATAGCTGTTTCTGAAGAAGTTAAAACTCTTCAGATATACGCTTATAGTTTGCAACTTCCATCTTGCAGTTTGCTTGAGAAAATATAGTTGAACTTTGGTGAAGAAAAACACTTTTATTAAGAACTTGAATCTATCCCTGTCAAAATTTAAGAACCTCTCTCCAACCAATTTTAGTGTCCAGAATCCCAATGCAACGAAGAGGCAGAGTACGGTTTGTGCAACATTGTAATATATGGGTGGGAGTAGAGTATACTTGTTAAAGGCCTTGAGTACCTTTAAGAATGCATAAGTAACCTTTTTCATTATTAAAAATTTCCATTGGTTGTTCCACCTTAAAGTCTGAATAAAGTTTCACTGCCAGTAAAGTTCTGCAGTAGTACCTGAATACAGGACATTCCATGTGAGTATGTTTACAGTAAATTCCATGTGAATATATTACAAAAAGAGGGGTAAATTAGGATTTCATAATAACTATCTTCCTAAATCTGAGATCAGTTTTACTGTATGAACATACCACTATCTTGATGGTTATTTTAGTTACTTAGGTAATTTAGCAACATTTTTTTTTAATTACAGCTTAATCTAATTATCTAATGGATAAAATCTTGATATTATTTATAATTAAACAGTGGCATTCCAAAGACATTAGGAAAAATTTTGTTTCTTATATGTTTCTCATATGTGACATCTACATTATACTCACAACATTACATTTCAGGTAAAAATCTATGCAAAAATGCCACGCAATTTTTGCTATAACTTTCTTCATGATATTTTGTAACTCTTCAACACTGCATTGCCTTCCAATTACTCAGCTGAAGTACATTCGTCTGAAACATATGTCTAACCTTTTCAGCTATTTGAGGGTTGTTCGGTATGGTAATCTCCATCAGTTTAGTCAACTTAAAAATCCCCACTGATCCCTTCACATAAAAGGTTTAAAGACTTGGAGCTTAGGATCCTCCTCACTGTTAGCAGCAGAAGCTCATTCAAAGCATTCTTTTACTCTAGATGAAGCTAATCCCTTGTCAGAAAGTAAACAAGGAGTTTTGCATTTCATACAACAAAACAAACATGCATGGAATAGTAGCAGGACGCACCAAAACAAAATCATAAATAGCAATCCCAGAGGGCTTCACTCAGATTTCAGCTGAATACATAAGGACTCTGAAAATGCTGAACTGGCCTAGACACACAAAGCAGCGTGACACAAATACAGGGCAAGGCTTAAATAAGAGGCCACGGCTCTCTTGAACACACACATGAAATAATAACCAGGCATAAGGGCTGTATGTCCAGATCTTGGTAATAAAAGCACCATTTGTATTGCATAAACATGTGAGGAAAAAAACTTTAATTCCCTCAGGGATCACAATGGACATCCATTGATCTCTCTTGCTGGACTTAGAATTTCTTAACCTTGTTGCCTAAACTCATGGTCCACCAGCCAACTTTAACCTTTGTCTGTTGGTGCTTTTTCATGTAATTACACAACAGCCTGGCAGCTTTTGGGACTTCAAATAACCTGCCCTAGAGGCAACAACGTGATTGTAGCACTATCATGCTCTCTCCTTGTGCAACATCAACAAGAATGGGAAAAGAAAAAATCAAGCCAAACCACAAAAATTCCTAGATGTCTAGTCAGCTTTTACAGGATTTATTTTTTTAGCTCCTGCTATCAAAGGAACTGTTTAATCCATACATATACCATGGCTGCAGCCTCCTAACCCCTGTAGCACCTGGACCTGTCCAGAAACTAAAATCTCACTCCTCTCCTCAATGCAATGAGGACCTGGGGCAGCATTTACTTAACCTTGAACCAGTCAAATGTCACACTTGACCAACATGTGGGAGCACTTAAGTTTTCAGAATAGCGATTTCTAACTGTTGAGAGGCACCTAAAAACCTTGGTTCTTCTTGGAATTGGTCAAACAAACCAACTGAAGAAAGTGGCCTGAGTTACTGATTTGTACTTAAGCACCAGAAAACAAGCAAACAAAAAAACCCCAGTGAAACTACTCAGCCATTGCAGAGTACAGTGAAAAGCCATGCCATGTGCATCAGTCGAGAAAAAAGTGTTTGTCCACCCTGCAAAAGACAAATATGTCAGAGTGCTCCCAGAAGGAATCGGCATGGAGGACTCGATCTTTTCTTCAAGTAGCCAAATGCCTTTCTTGGGCAAAGGGAACAGACAGTTAATAATACCAAAATCATAGAATCATAGAATGATAGAATGGTTTGGGTTGAAAGGGACCTCAAAGATCATCTAGTTCCAACCCCCCTGCCATGGGCAGGGACACCCTCCACTAGACCAGATTGCGCATCTCTTCCAAACTACCTGGAAACTGATTGCACGTGAGGAAAGAAAAGGTATTCAGGCTTTTCTTTAAAGCACCTCTTTTCTCTTTTTAAGTCAAATCACCTTTCTTCAGTGCTGGGCATTCCTGAAGTCTACAGCATTGCTGCATGAACTATGTAGGTGTTACTCAATGAAGGAACAACATATGGAAGATACTGAGTAATTTATTTTCTTGAGAAATCTGAGAGAAAAATAATTGCAAGTATAGGCTACGTAAGAAATATGTCAATATGCAGTATATGTCAATATATTAATTCTAAAAAGAGATATTACTGTTATTGTTCAAATCATTTTGCTTTAATTTTTCTCATTTAGAAGATACTTTAATTGCTTTAGATTTTGTATTTTATTAAAGAAAGAAAAAACCTCCTATGATACCTGGATCAAAAATACTTAATTTTATCTTGTTTATCTAATGTTTACTATTTCATGAAGGTTAATTTCATTCTCTACCAGTTGCTTTTTTAAATACTTGTTCAAGATGTGTCATTCTTAGTTCTGCCTTACTTTTTATAGGCAGAATTTCTATTCTTCTTAATTAATTGTTTTGTACACTGATAATGAGTTCAACTTGGATAGGCTTTCTGTAAATTATGTGAAGTCAGTTAGATAAATATCTCAGGTTCATTTAGGATATTCTGTGCTTATCAAAAAGTATTATTGCTAAAAATGGAATGCTTTTAACAGCTTCTTGACACACTAGACTTACTCCTCTCTCACTTTTTTTATGGGTGTCAACCTTCAAGGTCTCTGATCTTGCAAATTACTAGACCATGTGCTTAATTTTAAGCACAAGGAATCTCATCAGTTTCAGTAGGTCATCACATTCAAGTAAGGAAGTCTAATACACTTTGACGAACCTAAAGCTTCAATCTTTATAATTCAGTAACAAAACAGTGGCTTCATTTGTCCAATCAAAGCCATGTGTTGATTAATAAATAGTAAATGTGATTTCACTATGTTATTAATTAGCCTGAAAAATATTTCAATATTCTTTACACAGCTGTTTTAGGATTGAAAACCACTAATACAAGCATCATGGAAATATAGCTAACATACAATTATCTTCTCCCAGTACTGTATTTTTTCTCTTTTTGTTACTTTTCCTTTGTCTTCTTCTTCAGTCTTCTTCATTAGCATATTCAGATCAAATAAAACACTGTATGATAAAACTAGATTACTAAAGCCATAAGGAATGTTCAAATTAAATTCAGCAGCAGTAGGTTAGTAAATTGCTTTACAACTGTATTTCTCTTCTTAATCACAGCTGCAGCTGCTTGTAGAGGTGGTTGGGTAGTAACAGCCTCTTCTATTGAGAGATACACCTCAGAGTAAGTGACTCTTACAGACTCTGTGGACCACCAACAAGCTGCGTCTAGGCTAAATATAAATTTTTTAATCTGCCTATATGCAGAAAGTCAGTTAACTCTCTTCTAATTTTTTTGGTAGCATACAGTCTTAGCTCCAGCTATCAGTAGAGATGAATTTTTCCCACAAAAATAAATACTACCTGCATATTCTTTGATTACACAGTTAGCTTCAAGAAAGTTTTCCAGTCCTCACCAACAGGGTACTGTGGGTTGGTAGAGTGTATTACACAGATTTCAGAGAGCTTTCTCAGATGTGAGCCTTCTGGTAGTAGTAATCACTTCTAAATGGCACAAAAAGTCACCATGTTACCTTTGAAAATGAATTGGCATAGGCATCCTTATCTGAAGTACAAACGTCATTTAAAAAAAAAAATCAAAGAAAGAAAAAAAAAGGCAGAACAAACTAACAAAAAGTGGCACTAATTCAGGGAAGCAACCCTATTCACTGGGTGCCTGGGATGGTGCCCCTTTGACCTCTCTGAGCCTGAAACATTTCAGACAGAGCTGATAGCTGTTTTATCAACAAAACAAAACAAAACAAAACAGAATAGAATAGAATAGAATAGATCACTGAGGTTCTAGTATGGGTATAGAAAAGGCACGAACCAGATATAGAAAGGAAAGATGGGCCCAGTGGTTTGCAAAGTAAAAGTTTCTGATTTTTTCCTTTCTTGAGAAGGCACTGATATGGCCCAAAAACTACAACAATAAATATGTGAGCTGCTGAACACACGGACTTCAGCTAAGACAGATGACTGTATTTACTGCCAGTATGAAAACCCACCTTTGATCAGCTATGCCAAGCACTTAGATACTTGCTACAGTGTTTTTTTCTGAAGCATCATCAAGCCAGAGAGAAGATACGAGGATGAGAAGAAGAGATGGGCAAAATGTAAATGCTTAGCTGAGTGATTAAGAACTACGTTGTATGATACAAGATACAGAAACATATTTTCCTAATACAAATATGTAGCTAGACACTTTAACAATATTTCATATATTGCCATTTAAATCTTTCAGTGAAGTAATTTTTTATGAGACAAAAAGTACATGCTTGAGATTGTTTGAAAAAACTATTTAAAGATTACAAGCAATGAAAAGAATGCAACTTTTTATGACTGTAAACTTTTAAAGAGGTAGTTCTATGGCAACCTTCTATAAAAATAATTTTACTGTCATGTCATGGGAAAAATAATGGAAGGAACTGGATTTATTTTTCATTCTAACAGTAACACCAAAAAGTCAGAGATTCAGGTCAATAAAATGATTTGCAAATTTAATTTCATCAGATGACAGATTTTACTAATATTTTTGCTAAATTTTGATGTCTTCAAAATTAATTGGATTTTTATCTCAAAATACTAATTTACATATTGGAAAAAAATCTATGTATTTAACTTTTATGGGACAGTATTTCAAACCTGGAAGTAAAATAAAGTAGCTGTCCAATGAAATACCTAGTTCAACTTAAAACATATTTTATGCTTCCTTTTCAACTTGTTTTTTGGCAAGAAAAAAGGTAAAACCAATTATTCAGTCTTGCGCCGAGTTGAACATTTTCATCTTTATGGTTCACTAAGCCAGTAAGATAAGGAAAGCCTCCTGGGTTTCACATTGTATTCTGTACCAAGAAGTCTGTAGGCTTGGCAGTAGCCCTCTAACACGTCTCCCTCTTCTTTCAAAATTACCTGTTCCCCTGACAGCCAGTCCACGGGTTAGGACTTAAGTGTGTTTTAATTGGTGGCGAAATTTGATTTGGCATCTAAGTTACAAGCAGGAACCCATGCGATGTATTTAATGTTCTTCTCCATAACTCTTTTTTTCTCTCCTCCTGGACATTTTCTTTATCTTCATGATACTTTTGCCCATTGCAGTAGATATCCCTGATTATTTCAAATGTTAAGAGTGCCAGAATAAGAGGTTTGGGGATTGCAGCAAAGGTGTGCATATACAAGACCGTTTAACTGAATTATGTTTGTATATTGTGTGGCTTAAAGAAACAAATAGTCAGATATAAGGGACAAAAATTGACTTTCAAGGCAAAACTGACCTTCAAAGGCTGTATTGGTACAGATCTTAAATTCCCATACCATTCCATTTTGCCTGTTTCCTCACTTACGTGATAGTTTGGGAAGCCTGTCAGGGTACAGTTGAATAATTCTAACATTTGAATGTAGAGTCTTACTTGTTTCCTTTTTAACTTCTGCATGAAATAATGCAATAGTAATATCCTGAAACTATAAATAGACAATCCTCTGAATTTAATAAGTTTTTCAAAACTCAGTGTCAGAGAAGCGGGAGCCAGGCAACAGATACCTAAGATGACTGAGTGAAACTAATCAAAAGACTATCTGAAAAAGGTTGAAGCTATAAAGGAAGACTCCAGTTGTTCAGAATAAGAGAAGAAAAAGTCAGTTGCTGAGAAGAGAATCTGGAGATCCATACTGTAAAAGATGCTGGAGGAAGAAAAGGGAGGAAGGATGTTGAATTTTAAATCATAAGTCTCCAAGTCCAGAGAATGTCTAATTAGCAGTAATTATCTGCTGTGAGAAAATATATCCAACTCTAGTATTTTTCTGCTTAAATCATTATTTTCTTGGGGTAGCAAAAGTTAGAGATGATCAGTGTTGGAATACCCGCATGACATCTGAGTATGTATGCTCAGATAGATGGATGATCGAGCTGGAGTGCCAAAGATCAGACATTTTTGGATGAAGGGGCCATGGGACAGGTGTGGTACCCACCCTGAGGAGGCCGGACCTCTGGGCAAGGGCAAGGGCAAGGGCAAGGGCAAGGGCAAGGGCAAGGGCAAGGAGAGGGCAAGTTGCAGCCCAATCAGCCTGGGGGAGGCTGAATCAAATTCAGGGTAAACAACATAAAACTTGAACCTAGCAGTAAGTGCTGGGTGAATATCCAGGTCAGTCCACTTCAGTAAAACACCTTGCTTTTAAAAGTTATACACAAAGATGGTTTGCTACAGGCACATGGACTCAAAACTAGGAAGCTCAGTAATATTTTTGAGTTTGTTACATCATGGAAGCCTCATTTGCTGTATTGGTAATATCACACTAGTTGTCAAAATGATAAAGCTATTAAGAATGTAGAGGATAAGAAGAGAAGGGTGAATATGAAATAGAAGGTATCAGCTTATTTAAAAATGCTTCATATGTTCTGCAGTAAACAAAGAATAAAAAATAAAACTAAGTACATGGTGCCTTTTAATAGTAATGTATCCTTGAGAAGGTGAACTAAGAGATTCGCTTTGTGAAACATTTCTTTAATGTTCTGATTTTTCAACCTTGATGTACTTTTCCTTAATATGATGAATTCTGATCTATGATCCATGCACAGAGAATCTCAAGACTGAGATTTAATTATTCCTGCATATGAAGAGAATTTATTTACAGGATTTGCCTCTGGACATATTAAAACTACTGATGTATTTGATACAAGTTTCCTCAGTATAAGGAGAGAAACATTTGGGTCTAAAAGGAGTTAAATTGAATCCATTAGTACCTGTAGGTATATTACAGATCTATAACTACTATTTTTCTTGCCAATACTATATTGCAGCAACTAAACCATGTTGTATGAAGCTGTAAGGATTAATTAAGCCTTTACTATTTTTAATTGGATAAGCTCAGTATAAATAGAAACATTTCAAGATCAAATTATACAGTCTTTTGCATAAGTGTTATAGTGGATTATCTAAGTAATGTGCAGTGGAAATTTGAACAGTCTAGGAGAAAAAGACTAGATGAATTTAAAAGTAAAATTCAGGAATAGTCGATGATTTCTCAAAACTACTTGAAGGAAGGAAGAAAGAAAAATTATTATAATTACGAATTGTATTAGGGGATCAAGTCAGTTGTGGAAGACAGAGATGAGGCACATTAAAACCCATTGCTGATAAGGATACGTAGTGTGTAAGCATAGCAAAAAATAAGCTATAACTGGTTTGATACCTCAGATAAATCATTTATGATCAATAAACCCACCCTCAAATTAACCTAATTAAACCAGTCACTGGCCAGGTGCTGTTCTGTTTGGCAGGAGAGAAAGGATCCTCATGCCTGGTTCTTCTCTCCCTCCTCTTAAAAGGGAGTTCAAGATATTTTGTTTTGTTAATACTACACTACCTACATGTTGTTCCTCATTAGCTTCTTCATGCATACAGACAGCACACGATAGGCCTTATCAGAACATGTATTTTTGGCAACACAATGAAGTCATCCCAGTTTTAGTTCACCTAGTCCTGGTTTTGTACCAACAGCAGTTTTGTTTCAATAGGCTGGTGATATCCCCTAAAAATCCTACAAAGCAGTAAAAAGATTCCCCCACAGCTGCAACTATCAGGAAGAACAAATCGGTGAATTAGACCAGAGTACAGTGTGGGTCTGTGTTGGTCTAAGCATACCTGTAGCAAGACTTTGGCAATGTTACAGCTAGTTATGGGAGTGCTTTTAGCTGGGGTAGTAGAAGGAGAGTGAATGTGTATGTGCCAGTTAGTATCATATTTTCCTGCTTCCTCAAAAGACAACAATAAAAGTTGATCTATTCTTATTTAAGTCCCGATCCTGACATTTGCTATGCATGGGTTCACTACTGAATTCATGCACAATAAATTCAGGATCAGAAGTATAATGCATAATTTTTCATTTCTAATCCTGTTATTTCTAGTTATCCATGGTAATTATGTTTCTGTTAGCCACTTAGTATTAGACATGCTTTTCATTTAATTCGACACTGCCAACTCCCTTAGGCCTACAGTGGACTTTGAATTCAATTCCCGTGGTAGCAACGCAATGAGATTTAGTCATGTAATTCTACTGTTTAAAACAATCACCCACCTTAATTATAATAAAATTGCAAGACATGGTCTGCATACATGAGATGCCAAGCAAGCCTGACATCCCTTGATCTACTCAGCTGTTACGCGTACGTGAACTTGATGCTCAAAGACATCTGTTTTCATGATAAAAACTACAAATAACATTTAACAAAGTAGTTCATATTTCAAAATCTGATACACTTTTCTTATAGTATTTTTTAAATGAGTGATTTTTTTTTTAATCACAAGATATAGATCTCTGAAAATGTAATCTAAATACAATCTTATAAAGGAAAAAAATGCCAGATTATCCCACATCATCACGCCCTACTGTTTTTTCTAAATTTAGGTGCCTATACTGTCTCTCTAATGTACCTTAGAATTGACTGTCCCCTAGATATTTGTATCTTTTATTGCATTTCTAAAGCTCAGGCTCTAGAGGCTAGTGTATTTTTCCCAGCATCTATTGATACTGAGTGCAAGATGAGACGTATCTCCAAGTCTGTCCAGAGAATGAGAATATTTTCTTTGATTATTCTTGTGTGCTTCATCCTCAAAATCATCAGCAAAAATGTATCTTCTTTCCAGAAAGTTGGAAAGTGACTTTAAAAATAAGACTGCTGCAGTTCTTTTCCTCTGCTGAGTTTTACCATTCTGTCTCATGTCCCCAGAAGAGCTTATATGGAGGAGCATTTTATTTCAGATCTCTTCGTATATTCTTTTGTACAAGGAAAATGCCTTGTCTATTACTGACCAAGAAGTCACAAATAAATTCCTTGGTAGCATTTCCTAAGGAATCTGTCACAGCACAAGGTGGGCAAAAGCAGTCATTTTACGTGGGATTAGTTTCACCAAAAACTTGAAAAGGAAAAAACCAAGGTTATCAGTTTTAAATGTGACACAGAACGAAGATCACATTTTATAAAATAGTTTTATAGACTTAAAGGATTGATAGCGTCCCTTTGAGAGCCTTAATTACATTGGATTATTTATATCCCTGACTTTACAAGCAGTCCATTAATAAATAGCATTATTATTGTAACTGACCGTGTGATACTTCAGTTTCAGAGGGTACATTGCTGTTATCCTACTTACACAATAGTTTACCTATAATATAAAATGTTATTAAAAACCCCCTCAACACTTCAAATGATATACAAACTCAATACAAACTTGTATTTAAAAATTATGTTGCTATTAAGACAGGAATAAAGTAAAATTGTTCCCTAAAGGATTAATTTCTGCAGAGTGATCCATGTTTCTTTCATTCATCCCATATTGGATTCTTAAACCTGACACTCACTATGGCTATCACCAAATAACTTAGCTGAATTCAGAGCAATCACATTGAAATTTAAAAAATCAATCTATCATATGAGGTCACAGCTTTTACACCTTGTTACATACAGAATTTTTTGGGAAAAAAAATTAATAAAAAATCTCCCTTTACATTTTGCTGGTTAAACCCGCTAGGATACTGCATGATGTGACATGCTCCAAGTAATGGTGAAAGATGAAGTACGTCACATAGCAAGGAGCAAAAACGCGATCTGAACTCTCTGCCTTGAATTTCCTTTATTGCTTAGTATGAAACTTATCTTTAAAAATAAATAACTGCATTTGCAATCCAAATTAGAAAGTCTCCTTAGGCAGCCTCTATTCTGTAGGATTTGATCAAACCAGGTGATTTGATCTTTCTTCATCTACGCCACACCTTGCCTACAGTTTATCTGCGAAGTAGCTTTGATAGGAGTCTTAGGCAGGTGATAAGCTTTGCCTTCCCAGAGGAAATTTGCCAAATCCCTCCACTTTGTTATCATCACCACCATGAAGCTTCCTAAGGAGTTTTAGTAGGCTGATCCTACTGACATTTTCTCATCTTGAGATTTGTATGAGAAATACCACTTCATATGTCAAATCACCTCTGGTTAAATGCTATACTGAAACTTTATTTTTTGTTTTTGTTACTTATGTTTCAAAAGAAATACAAACATTCTCAAGAGAAGCAAAACCTAATACTATTGCTAATGCAGTAATTTTTTCATTAATATATGTAATATAGTATATTATTAGAAAATTATATCAAAAGAAAAAGGAGAAGAATATCTTAAAATTTAAAGGAGTAGCATTTCAAAAGCCAAGAATGGCTTTTGAGGCCAACTTTAATTTGAATGTAGTTTCTTTTCTCTAAAATAGAACACAGGACAGTTCCACAGGTTCTTTTTAACATGTATTTAGTCTTTATTTGGGCAAACTTCTTCTGTCATTAATTATGATGGTACTTAAAGGCCAAATGCGAGGTTAAAGAACCAGTTTTCTTACTGCCATTGAAATAGGTTGTTAGATTGGTAAGAGAGAAAGCACATTTAATTTGCAAGCTATGAGAAGGCTACAGGTATTTCAAAGTAAAGGTCCATGCATTATGAAGAACAATACTTGCTCAACAGCCAACCCACCTTTCTCTTGACTCCAGGTGAAAAGAGTGTCCCCAAAGTCACCAGAACCAGACTATTTGAGATAGTAATTTGGGACCATCAGGTCTTTCTGAAGCAATTTGGCCCTGTCATCAGTCTCTCCCTCCCTCTCTTTCTCATCTTGATGGATATCTAGTTGCAGCAGCTCTGCCAATTGCATCTTTGGTTCTAGTACATGGAGTGGGGCGGGGGGGGATTTCTCAGGAAGGCTAATCACAAGTTGTTTATAAATGAAAATTGTGACATTTAAAGCAATAGAGAAAGTCATGTTGTCAATGCCCTTAGTCCTTTCCCCTTACATCTTCAATGTAAACACATCAATTTGAGTCATGAAGTTAGCCTGTTTAAGAAAAAACATGAAGTTTGACTCTTTACTTAAGATACCTTTGACGCTTTCTCAAAAATATAGAACATTGTACTATATCTGATGTCCCTCAGTTTAGTTTGTGCGCATATTACAACTGAGACCAGCAACAGCAGTAACAGCCAGAAGCTTTGTGCTCTGTACTGTGTTAGAGTTGAGACATACAATTCTGGATCTAAACAGTAAGTTGGGAGTAAGTAATCACCTGAAATAACAATAGTAGTGCCTGATACTTGTCCCAGCAAAGTGATGCTCCCTTTTGAGGCCATCCTCAAGAAGTGGAAAAGGCTAATTTTTTCAAACTACTGCAATAATGGTAGTTTCTGTGGGTGAAAGGAAGGAGTAAATGAGACAACGTTCAGGCTTTGGATAGACAGGAAGGCCTGCTCTTGTGTAACAAACTCATTTTTTCCAGTCAGGCTGTTGAAGTGTAATCGAAAAACCAGAGTGGCTAATGGTGATTTTTCCATAAACATAAACAAGTTTCAGTTTGGGTCAAAGGTGGTGTTTAAGTAAATGTTGATAAAAGCTCTGAAAAGTGGCAAAAGTGCTGGGCAGATTATCCATGGACAGCTGGATGTTTCCAAGGTAACAGAGCTATCTTGTCTTGAAGGGCATTCCTCAAGTCTAACAACGCAAAATAGCATGAATGGAAATCACTGCTGGAAGAGTTCAATGGGACTCCGTGCACACCTCTACGCATAGTTTGTCTAGCATACATAGGTTCTATATTTCTTACACCATGGAGCTTTCTCCCTTCAAACCTTGCATTTCCAGCACAGCACGTTTAATACAGAGGTCCACACTGGACGCCGTATCTTTCTGAAATGCCTCACCAGTTCTCTGCAAGTTCCTTAGCCAAACGATTGAACGGTGCAGAAGAAGGGCAGAGAAGCTGTGAGCTTTCTCCACTTCCCAGCCTGCTGGTAACACAGACAGGGTCAGCCCATGCACATGAGAGAAGCATAAAAGTAGAGTAATTTGTCTGAAGCAGATTCCTGCTTCTAAAAGAGGAAGAGACCAGAATAGGGAGGAAAAGATGGGAAGGAGTGGAACAACTGTGCATCTGAAGTATATTACTTTCTTCCAAAAAAGATTGTTTAGTTAAAATTTTGAAAAAAAAAGAAACAAAGGCAAAAATGCATCATGTGATCTAAATTAGGAAAAAGGAAAAGTAGGAAATCTTTTTTAAAATGGCTTCTATTTTTCTAATCTAATACAAGAAAAGGCTTCCTACCTAGAGCTAGGCTTCCAAATATGGAATAACTTCAGCTTCTTGAAAACATTAGCTTTGTCTCATCAGTCTCATGCCAGCTTAGTTTTAACTTAGCTGTAACATCAATGTCTGGCAATAAAACTTCCTGCTAAGTATATGGTGCCAAAATATTCCCCTGGATAAAAACTTCTAACATTCCCATGCCCTTTCATATTGGGACCCCACTGAAAATGTTTCATTAGATAAGCCTAAAGATAATGTCCTTTCCAAAATATCTGTTCTCAGGAGGGCATATAAGGATTGTAGTGGGAAAAATTGGTAAGGTGAACAGAGAAAGTTTGAGGAGATCTGGATTGCTTTGTACTATTCCCTCAACACAAACCTTATTGAAACTAACATAGTGAAAAGGTTTAGCTTGAGAAGACCTGGTAAATCTTTTTCTTTCCACAAGATTCAAAGTACTCTCACAGATGAAGGTGTTCATTTTTGTGATAAATCTTTTTATTTTTTAATTAGTAGTCTACACATATGCAATGAATTATAATATTCAAGCATAAATTAAAATACAAACAGTGATCAAAACTGAGATGAAATTTTTTACTGATTATTCTGGGCAGCTTGGTTGCATATGCTGAATTATGTGGAAAAAACACACTTGGTGGTGTGCTTTCAAACTTTCCATGTAAATGTTGGAGAGTTTTATTGTATTTAATGTATTAATAATATTGCAATTTGAAAAAAAATTACCTACTTTTTAAAGTCAGGCATATTAGGCTAAGGCGTATTTTCTGTGTGCAATTATAAGTGTATATTTTAACATAAAGAAAAAAAAAATTCTTAACTCTACAGTTACACAATAGTAAGGACTCACAATAATAAGGAAAATACGGAACACAAAGATAAAATATGCACAAGTCAGTTACAGACAGAGAGGGAAAAAGAACAAATACAGTCTTTCTGGGTTGTTCATCTAAAACACTTTTCATAATACAGCCAAAGTGCTGAAGAAAACTGGACAAGTTCTGAGCAGAACAAAACAGCAAGAGAGATATTCAGTAACCAGAAAAATTTCATAGACTTGTTCTGTAGTCCTGTATTATTATTAAATGTATTATGAAAAAATTGGGACTTTGGACTTTGCTTTTTGGGAGATTAATATTGTTTAATATTTTGTTTCGTATTTTTGGGATACAAAACAACAAAACCCTTTCATTGCTCCTGGATCACAAAGGCCACCTAAGAAGTTATCTAGTCGGTAATACTAGCTGCGGCAGACATTATCTTGTATATATGACCATGATTTTTATTTTTTATTTCTTTTTCTATCCATAGGATGCCATCCTTTGACAGAGCGAAAGTGAACGTTGGAAGAGGTAGCTAAGAGAGTCAATAAACCACAGATACATCCTGACTACTTTCTCTTTTTCCCCGACACTAGCCTGCATTTATTCTCCCTCTCCTGGAAAAGGAAAATGAGCTCTTTTGCTTAACAGTTCTAGTAGTCTTCAATTACCAGTAAGGTCCCAACAGTGTTGAAAATGAAGTACAGGTCATAGCTGCTTGTTTATTGTAGTGGCTTTGCTATTTGGTGACAAATAGGAAGTTTATTATCCTTCCTATTTTTATATTCCTGATTTAGTGAAATACTTCTCTAGATTGAACTGCTGACACATTTCTATTAAATGTCAAGTTGGACTGGAATAAAACCCAACAGTGTTTAAAACAGATCTAGCCTTTTCTCAAAACCTTTACAGGTAGTGGTTGCAGTTACACATAATGGCTACATTTCAGCTCACCAGCTCAGCTTGGCTTAAGGAAAAAAATGTCCTTTTTTATGTCTAGTAACACTTGAAAATATTTTCTTCCAAATTTATGAATGGAAGAAAATTATGGTAGGCTCTGGGTTTTTTTCTGTTTTGCTTTTCTTCCTGGATGAAGCATTAAATTGCTAATGTCTTCACTTATATTCTAATAAAGGCCCAGTTTTTATCAATCTTCAAAACAATTTTGAATTTTATTTTATATATACATGTAATTTTTATACATTTTAATATATATTTATATAAATAATTTATATCTATATTTTATATATACATGTAATTATACTGTCTTATTGAGGAGTTCTGGGTGTTTTTTTTTCCACTAAATTGAAGAGTTCAAATAAAGCTTCTCGAACGTGTGTGATAGCAACAGTATTGCTCAATCTGCTGACGAGTGTCAAGCATACTTGTGTTCTTCACAAAGGAGACACACCACACCACATAACAAAGCATTGCTTCCATTTTTCTAGCAGAAATATTCTTAAAAGCTTAGCACATTTCGCTAATACTATGTAGTGTATTCTGAAAGAGACTCTGTTAGTCTTCCTTCTGTAAGTGAATAATACAAAATGTGTTGTGACATTAAATTTTCTTGGAAAAATAATCATTTGAAACATATTTTTGATAAAATTGTGTTTCTGATATAGATCTTAGGGGGAAAAAAAAATCCTGAATGCCTTTGATAAAAGGCAGTATACAAACAGTATAAAAAATTTCATTCTTTTAAATAATATTGTATCAAATATATTTTTATAATATTCAATATAAAGAAAATCTGTGAAAATTATATTTCTTAGCATTTTAACGTCCTGTAGAACTGTAATAGGGAAACTAATTCCAGTGCAGCTTTATTAACTTTTTATTTGGTTTTATTGTCTTAAAATAGCACTATTAAACACATAAAAAAGAGCCTATTTTGGAGCTCTTAGAGAATCAGTTAAGTCTGTTGCAGTTTTTCATCTAGAAAGATTACAGATAGGATATGTAAACTGATACTCAAAGAAATGCACCATGGCAAGGGCAAATAAGAAGGATCATTTCTAATACCTCCAACCCAGTATATGTTTAGTGTTGTAGGAATACTGGAAATGGAGATTCTGCATGATTATGGGGAAAGTTAGAGAAAAATTATTTGTTTTTAATACCATACCTTTAGTATCGCTAATTTTCAACAACTGTAAATAACAGGACAATGGAAATTTTTTAAAGGAAATATATCATAGAAATGAATTAACAGAATGGTATATTTGTGGATCTTTGCAGCTATGGTCTATGTAAGCCAAGGTATCTCACACATTCTATAATTTAGATACAATACTGCCATCAAATTCCAGCATTTTTAAGACTGACAGAGTTAACCCTTAAAGCTTTATAACTTTAAAATAGAAAGATAATGACAGCAGAATACAATATCGATTTTCATAAAAAGCATGGAGATACTATATATTTTAATGTGTATTTGATGAAAATTCAATAACAAATAATTCATAGGATAATAAATCATGGAAATATGGATATGGTTTCATATAAAATTTTATATTAAAAATATTCAGAAGCTGTTGTAAGGCAGTCATTGATCTTGTGTATTTCCATCAGCTTTCCTATAGAGCAATATTTTTTTGTGTAATATGTCACACAGTGAGTAAGCTCCACAAAAGTGGCAAAGCTTTAGGGTCTCACAGTCTTTGAAAACACTGACAATCTGAACAAGACATGCCAGCCTTTGCCATTAATCCTTCCTTTGAGAGATGGAAAAGGCCAGCTCACAAGTTGTTCATTCCGAACTTGCAACAGAGCTACCTTTACGTTGTAGGTGGTAAAACACTCATTATTATTACCACAGCAGGACTTCGAATGGAAATGTTCTTTCTACCCAACAAAGCACAAAAATGTAAAAAAATTTTAGGCTGTGAAGGAAGCTTAAATTTCTTAAAGTATTTTACCGTTCTATCTCTTAAAAAAAAATATGCAAAATTTTAGCTTTTCTTAAGGAAATCAGCACATAGGGTAGGCAGAAGCAAGAAAAGATGAGAGGGAAAGTAGAGAGAGTTATATGCCTTCTTGTCAATGCTCTGAACAAAGAAAGAAAGGCAAACAATAGCTGATACAAAACAAGATTTAATTTGTGTTTAATTAGCAAGTTGAGAAGCACAGAGTTCCATCTGTTTTGCTAGGGGCAGCAATAAATACTGCTTCTTGGATTTGTGGGTCTAAACCCAAAATCTAATTCAATACCTGCTTTGCGAGAACAGATGATTACTTTGTTTTGGAAGCTCCATTCTCCAGCATTATTGTTTTCCACAAAAAAAGCTTCTTTAAATGTTTTCAAAACTACATTAAAGAAAGCAATTTACCTGCTAGGTTGGAAAAAACCCTAGATAATGACAGTGATCAATTTGTCTTTTATCTAATGGCACATTCAGAAGAAACCTTTCACCTACAGCTTTAATGCATGAAACATTTGATATCGTAGCAGATCCTGTTCAGTTTTTAACCATTTTCAAGATGCTTGATTTTTTATATGAGAGTAAACTGTATTTGTGAACTAAGGAGTGTCACAGCTACAAATCTTGCTTCGTGTCTAATTATCCCCTGAAGTGAGTCTTCAAGTGCTGCCACTCCCTGCTGAAGGCAAAGAATATATTTTTACCTACAAAACCCCCTACACTTCCTCCTGTCTTATATGGGTTTCAGACAGTTTTGGCATTAAGCAAGGGAGATTTGGAGCCCACTGATATTTGGAAAGATAAATTCCATAGAATCCCTTTGACAATGAGGTGCATTTTCGGTCCCTCTGGAAGTCATCCTTGGCTAACAGACTGTGGCAGCTTCTGCATCAAATACTCAGTCAGCAGATCCTAAAAAATTCCGTTCAGAGCAGCTCACTTGAAATACAGGACTTTAAAAATATCTGAGATATTGAGAAAAGGTTCAACGTTAATGACCAGTGACAGTCACTTATCAGTTATTCTCTTTCTCGAGAGAAACTCCCTAGCTTCTTTAGTAATCTGTTGTTCCTACATTCAGAAGTCGTTAGACCCTGCAGTTATACAGAGTTAGTTTCTTTAGAGAACAGTCATTGTTTCCTAGACCTGGTAAAATATTTTCCAGACAGCTGCTTATCTAAAGCCATTGCATTTGTTTGTTAGAAACTGCCTAACTACACTACTCTAGAACCAAAACTTTAAAGATTTCAAGAACCTAGTATATCCATACATATATTACAATGCAGGTCATAGCTTTCCTAAGCTGCTGTAGATCAGTGTTATGATCATCACAAACAACTTGAAATAGTGAAAAAGAAAGCTGCAGGTCTTTGGTCTTTCTAGTTCTACTTAAGGAAAAGCTTACTTTTCAGAGCCAGAGGACAAAAGGAAAGTTGCCTCTCAATCTTTTCTGCCTGATGTATGATTTTATTTGATGGATGCACTTGTAGATTTTACTCTCTTCCTCCTATGATGGATTTCAGTATAGAATCACAGGCTGGCAGAAAAGAGCAAATTGGGGTAAATTTTAACTTTCAGACATACTGCATGGTGATATCTACAATTATTTTCACAATTACACTTTAATAAGAGAGATAATGTTCATCTTCCATAATCAAACAGCTCCTTATATGTGTCTATTAAATAGATCATTATTTGAATTCTGTAGAAATATCTCTCTTCATCACTTTAGAAAAGTGAAAAATTTCATTGATTTTCAGCAATAATATGTCTAATTTTTATTCTTAAAACCTCAGTGTATTCCTTTAAGCAAGCAGGAGAGTTTCACTTTACCTGTAGTTGATGTCTGATGTCAAGATTAGAGAAAATGTACAAAAACTGAACAAGTTTTCCCTTAAACACTGACTTCCTAAAATTGACCTCTATAGTTCCTTTGTTTTTATCCAAAAAGGATCATATAGCATTTAAAAGGACTGACAATTTTAATATATGTTTCTTATAAAGCATAGGATTATTTTTTAAGTCAAGATTGATTTCTTGATATGTAAACTTTGACATAATTCATTTTGTTTTGCTCTGTTTCTCAATTCTTGACAGATAGGATTATATCAAAACTATTTTGAATATTAAACAGACAGAAATTGCCTTCAGCAGTATAAGCAAAGTAAACATATTGTAGAGAGAGTATTCAAATCTGAAACCATAGCCCATTCTACTACAAATGTAAATAAACAGTATTTTTAGATGTGTTCTTTACAGAAAGATTGATCTAAAACCCCAACTACATCTGGTATTCATTGGAAAAGCCCAGTCTTGTTATGGTTATATATATAACATTTGATATAAAAATCAGTAACACAAAGTCATTTTTCAATGTCTCTAAAATAATGTTAGATAAGAAAGGATCAGACAACCACACATCAAACCTTGCTATCAGCTTACCTTTATCCAATTTTCAGAACATGATTGGAATACACGTTTTTCATATTCAGATTTGCTTTCCTCCAGGTAAGTATGCAGTGAACACATACATTAAATTTTCAAGAATAACCTACTCCTTAAATTTTCAAAATGTAAAAATATGAGCTAAGTTTAAAAACAAAATGAATATTCGCTCTTAAGCCTGTGGACACTGCAGGTGAGTTTGATTTTACTAAATATCAGCACATAAAATATTGAAGATAACCATCCCCAGATAACCCCAGAATCTTAGAAACAGTTACCTTTCAAGTAGTTTATAACTTTACATAGTACACAGAAAAAAGGTAGGTGAATTGCAAGTAGGTTTAGAAGTCTGGGTAGAGCTGCACAGTACAGATATAGAACATCAAATGAGATGAACCTTGCCCTGAAAGTGAAGGTGAATTTTTTGTATTAGAAACGTGAGTCCTCAGAGGACCCCAAAATAGAGACAAATGGAGGAACTATATTTCCCTTGAATTATAATCCAAATCTGTTCCTGAAAAGAGAAAAAGTAGAATTGTACCTTCACTTAGCAAAAAATGGGTCTTAGCTGTGCTCACCCATTTATAAAAATTGTACCTATCGTGGAATCATTGAATGGTTTGGGTTGGAAGGGACCCCAAAGATCATCTTATTCCAACCCCCCTGCCAAGGGCAGGGACACCCTCCACTAGACCAGGTTGCCCAAAGCCCCATCCAACCTGGCCTTAAGCACTTCCAGCGATGGGGCATCCACAACTTCTCTGGGCAACCTGTTCCAGTGCCTCACCACCCTCACAGTGAAGAATTTTTTTCTTACATTAAATCTAAATCTACCCTCCTTCAGCTTAAAGCCAATCCTCCTTGTTCTATCACTACATGCCCTTGTAAACAGTCCCTCTCCAGATGTCTTGTAGGTACTCCTCTGGACTTGTTCCAACAGTTCAATGTCCTTCTTATGTTGGGGGCCCCAGAGCTGAATGCTCTGAAATTGAAATGATTTTAATTCTCACATATCATACAGAAAGACACATATACACTGTAAATAAAATAATGACAACAACAAGCCTGTTAGCTTTCTCCTGGTCAGATAAATTCACAGTTGAGTTTTCTGAAGAATCTCAAACCTTAGTTTAGGAAAAATCTCCAGAGCTCTTAATTAAACCCTGTCAGGAAGTAATATAACACTGTTATTTGGAAGAAATTAAGTGGAAGAAAATAATGGGTTTGACTTTCTACTCTTACACTGGTTTCATGCAAATGTGAGGTGACAAATCAGAGCTAACATGCCTGGTTTTCCCAAATATGCAGAACATATGGAATGAAAACATTTTTATTATTCTTTTGTAGATTATACCATCCAGTCATACCATACTGTATATTCAGCTGCTAACTGTATGTATATTTTTGTCATGTTCAATGAGATGTTAAAAGAGCTGTAACTATATCAGAACTGTAAGTGGAATAAAAGGAGACTAAATGGTGATAAAGCAGCTGGTACATGAAATGAGTGGGATTTAAATTTGAAAATATCCATATCCTTTTTTGTGTGTGAGAGAAATGCAATCCAATTTGTGATTTGGATCTCACAAGTTGCAGCTGCCATAGGAAAGCTTCCAGCATATTCTCCAACCACACTATGAGTCTTTCTCAGTTAAGCTTCTCAAGATCGAAATGAATACTCATTGTCTCCTTGGTAAAATCCTCTTTAATAAAAAAGAATTCATATCTCTAAATTCTTCCTCTTACAGGAACTGGTGATCTTTAAAAGACCTACCTCTAGCCCTTTGCTCAATTGCAGAAATCTAGGAGATTTTGTTTGCTGAACAGGGAATTACCAGGGATGATTTCATAAATGCTGACTTGCCAAAAGCAAACGTATTTGTTCTTGACATATTTATGGAGTGAACTGTCTTGGCCAACATACTTCATTCCCTTGTTCTGGCTACTTTTGGGGAAAAAAGATAGGGTAAATGTGATTGTCAAGTCTTATAGGTGCTTAATTGTATAGTTAATCCAAATTTTCTCTTTGTTGCTTAATTGCAGGCTTAGACTTAGATAAAATGGCATTCCTACCTTTTGGTGAACCAAAATGAGGGTCATGCCAATATCTACTTGTGCATATGGCCCTTGGCTCCTCATCTCACAGCTCTGAAATCATTCTTCATTGATAGGTGAACAACTAATAGATTTTTTCCCTGAAACTGAAATCAAGTTTTCAAAAGCAGTTGTCTGAAATCCAGCATTCTATGAATGAATCACAAAACATGCAAACATGTGGCAACTATCAGCTTCTACTATAGGCTGATTTTCCCCAGCTTCCTTAAGGCCAGGAGTCTCCAAGAAGTAAAAGTCTTAAGGTGAAGTTTGCTTCATTTAGATAATGAGAATGATGAGAAACAATTGCCTGGACAGTCTTTTCTGGAGAAATAGAAGGTAAGCTCTCTCTCTGTTGACCAGTTTTCTATACAGCCTTACCCAGTGACGTTCTAAAAGCAGTCAAAAAGCTGAGGAATAAAAAAGTTCTATTTACAGAGCTCCCAACTAGTCACACAGCATGGAAAGCAGATCCTGAACTGTGCAAGCAATTCACATATATCATATTCCTACCCACAGGATTGGGGGTATGATAGAGTCCAGCATACAGGACTAAGCTCCCATCCTGGACTCTATTCCAGTGACATATCAGACACTTCAGTTGCACTTCCACCAGGACATTAGAATTTTATTAGTGTACAATTTTACTCAGAGGCTACACAATAACCTTTTTACTGATTGCACCTATGAAAAGCAAGACTAGATTGCCATATCCTCAAATTTATCTGGAAAAACACAAAGTTTTCATTAATAGAGTCAGCAATTAAATAATACTCAACACCATGTTTAAGTGGTCTGTGTCAGCTAATGACAGCTGCATAGCTGTAAAAGCTCATGCTTTCTCAGAGATATTTTTAAACTCTGACTGCTGAAATCCCTCAAAATTACCAAAACCCCCCTAGTCTTAAGAATTCTTTCAGTGCTCCAAAGATTTCTGATGTCCTGCCATTTATATCAGCTTCCAAAGTGCTATTTTTTCATAGTGATATATATACATTTTTGCACATATGCACGTATTAAAATTCATGTGTATATATTTAGTTTATATATAATTACTGGGGAAAAATATTCCAGTGAAAAAGTGACTGCATAAGTACTGCCATAAGAAAGATTTCTCAAGTGCATTTTGCAAATTTTGCAGGTTAAAGCTTTAACAGAATAAATGTTAGAAAAAAATAAATCTTCTATAATATCAACCCACAAACATGCTGGGAATACAGAACTACTTCATGTGGTTTACCTTAAAATACAAAATATGTATTATTTTAAAAAGTCAACGCTCTTGAAGACATAAATGGATTAATTTACCATTGACCTAGAAAGTGCTCCAAAGCACTTGGTGTTGAAGTTTCACATCTTTATGGCACTTCAGGGAAAAAAACCCCAAACAATTAAAATAGCAGACAAGCCCTGCAATGAAAGCTGGAACTATTTGAGAGCAGCAATGTTTCATTATGCTGCTAAGCACAGTGACTATGTAAACTGAGCTACAGGTACACATGCAAGCACCGCTTCTCTAAAAAAGTATCTGAGAATTGGTGAAATAACAATCTTCCTGATTTCACTTAGCTTGGCATATCATTTTTAGGATAACCTAGATAGACAGCAAATTTACAAGGCAGACAGGCTTTGGTTCTATGAAGATACACAGATGCTTACAGTCACGGATTAGGAATAACTCCCTTGAAATCAATGGTCTGTGATACAGAAAGAGGAGATTTATATTCTTTTACATTTTTTTGCAGAGTTAAGATCTTTATTAAGTTAGTATAACAATTGATTTTACAACAGAAATGGACAGCTAACTCCTTTAAACTTTCATTTTAAAGGACTGATAAGAGTATGGATTTTCTTATAAGCGTTTCCTTTGAACTTCTGAATTTCCTTTTCTCCTTAAATGCTTACAATACACCAGATATACTATTACTCTAATAAAGCCCACCACTGCTACTCTAGAGACAGTCACAGACCACGCTGGAGTCATGATAATTGAATTTAGTGATTCTGATTGACTAGAAGAGTTCAAACTGCTCTTTCTCCAGAAAGTAATAGTTGTCTGAAGAGATAAAAATCACATTCATTTTAGTTTAGAGATAAGAATTAACCTAAAGGTGTAACCATTAGACCTAATGCCGCCTATTTTCAGGGTCATGCCATCACATTTCCTTAGCATAGCTTTTAAATTAAAGATGCCCATGACCACAAATCAGGGGACTCTGGGTCCAGAGCTGTTTAGAAAAGCTCTCGGTATATTCCAATGAATATCAATGAGACTCAAATAGGACCAGGAGCTGGTGTTAGAAGATTTCAATGCACATCAGATTTCTCTGTTTATACAAGAAAGCAAACAGCTGATGCAAATTGCAGCAAAACATAGACTAAAGGGGGGAATATATTTGTTTCCTTTATTTTCCACTTCTAGCAATCAAATTTAAAAATTCTTACAGATAAGCATTACATTTAACTAGAAGACACCTACATTAAGAGGGAAGGGCATTTAAAATTAGATAATCTAATGAAATTCTCCACTTGTTGAGTAAGAAAGATTGACTAGTCTCTTAGTTATTGTTTTACAAAGATTAGAGACTAAATTTGACACAGATACATTACTGGCACTTTCATGCTTCCAGAGGACTTAGCTTCCCTCTATAAATAGCCTATGAATATTAAAAAAAACATGTGTAATGGAAGGAGAACTCCAATGAAGTTGTGCTGCTCAGAACAGGGAAATAAGATGCAGTCTGTGAAGTGCTGCCATATATTGCTGTTACTGGAAGAGTAAGAAAGGAATTGGGGAACTCTGAGAAAATTCTGACAATAGTTTTGTTGTTGGTTGGTTTTGGTTTTGGTTTGGTTGGTTTGTTTTTTCCTCATGGTCCCTGGTGATTTACTCTGACCTTAAGAATGTAATTCTTCATAAAGGCTATTTGGCCTATCTGCTGTCTAACTCCCAAAGTCATACTTGACAACTACATACTAATAACTGACCAGAAGTATGTGGCTTTAAAATGTAACTTGAAATTATGAAAAGTCTATGACAAGAAAATGCCCTATAAGAGAGGAGGCAAAAAATTACAGTGATCGGGGAACTTCGCCACAAAGCTTGGTGTTTTTAGAAAATCACATAATAGAAGTGTTGAAAATGAATAAGAACTATATAAAGAATCCGATTAAAGGTATTTTTAACAGGCAGCAAAAACAGACTAGGAGTTTTTTAATATTGGGCTAAATGTAAAAAGTATATCTATTTATTTAATATTTAAACAGCTAAAATACATTACCGTTCTAGTATACCTGGGACATTACCCTGAGGAGCTCTAATTCCACAAACGTCAAAGGTGCTGAGCACTACGTAGTGTCCTGCTGGGTCTGAAATGTTGGTAGTGAGAGGGTAAAAGCAAAATGCAGTGAAAATTACAAACTTTGCCTTGTCCGGAGAAAACAAAGGTTGATTTATTTTAAAAACTGCCAGACTCATTTGCTACACATAACCTGAATGAATTCTGTTACTTGATCAAGGCAGATTTTTGTGTCAGTTTGCATCTATTTATTTTATAGAGCCATTGAAAGGTAAGATTTCTAAAGTTTTTTTTGTCTGGAAAACTGGAATTAACACTAGTAAATAGTGAATATTGACAAAGATGAGACTTGTTATTGACTTCAGGTATGACTTCTTTAGCAGCAGAGCTCTGCAGAAGAGTTCCTTCAGAGTACATGCAAATTGGGACAGGCTTTCATATTAGTTATGGTAAGTATTTTCTGTCTTCTAGTCACTCAAGATGTGCTGTGCTGTGGTAGAGCACAGTATTTGAAGAAAAGATACTTGTTTCTACTGCATTCAGTAGCAGCTGTATTCTGTATATTATTCACTGACTCACCCTTAGAAAAAAGGAACACAGTAGAAAATATTTCAACATAACTTTTACATTTTGTTTTCTTACTATTCAAAAGGTTGCAACAATAAATAGTGACTTCTAAGAGAGAAAAGAAAAAAAAAGAAGCCGTATCGAGTACTAAACATGATTATACTATGGTAAATGCAAAATCCAATTAAGCTTTAACTAAAAACCATGACTGATGCTTCCAAAATTACTTTGATTAAAAGAGGATAGCTATTCAACTACTTGCCAGCAATCTAACTCCAAGAAGCAATTCAAAGCACCACTCCTCCATAATGAATCCCTTACAGCTTCCCATCATACCTCTAGGAATTCTTATAAGTGTCTTACAAATGAAGAGAGAAGCTGTAGAGAAGCTTTGTGTGTGCTTGGAAAGATATCATGTTTAAAATAGAAGCAATGTTTCTTGAGGGACAATCTATGTAGAATTGACAGATTCTTTAGGTTAATGAGTAACTTTGAGTTTGGTGTTCATGCTCCCTACTGTCCTGAAATTTTCCTTGGCTCCTTGATTAATAGTTTGGTTAAATGCATTGAGTTTTATACCATTATCTGAAATTAAAAAACAAGCAAACAACATACTATTTCCGATCATCTCTCTGAGATTGTTCCAAGACTGCTCATTCTTTCTTCATTCACTTCTATTTGCATGTGAGCTGTGTTAGTTTTACGTATGTGAGAAACATGATGGTGACTGTTATATTTGCTGAGAGAGGATTGTTCTCTAAACTGGAAGGTGATGAAGAATTCCAAGTTTGGTTTTAATATCACTCCTTGGTGTATTCAAACTTAAAAATCTTTTTGTCTCTCTTACTAACCAGATGAAAATTCACAGACCATCTCAAGCAAGGTACAATGTTCCCAGGCTGAGGAGAGGAACACACACACTACTGTCATCAGATCTTTATTTGAAGCACAAAGGTTGATGTTGACAGCTTTACTTCAAGCAATAGATGTGTGTATATGTGTGGTTAGTGTAAGTTACTAATTTCATTCTTTTGCTGAGCACATCTTAGCAGATATTTAGCTTTATGCTCCACTGTTCCTTACAGTGCTAGCCAAGCCATCCAAGGCTTCAGGCCAACAGAGGCCGTATATGTTTTCAGACCTTATGAAAGACATCAAATCTGTCTCCAGAGCCAATCTGGAATTCAGGTTCCCAACTACATGAAACTGAGACTCAATTACTAACCTGAAATAATTTTCTGTCTGCATACTACTAATATAAAAGTATGGTAAAGAAAATAGCTTTCAATAACAATGTCAAAAAATCTTTTTCTTTGCTTCATCAAAACTGTACATTAATACTTTTTTGCCTGCTCAGACATGTAACATCCTAGTAATAATTTTCTCCACATAATATTTACTTTAGTAATAGAGTCCTTGGAAAATTATAAAACACATTGCAAATAGTATGCCTTGAAAAGACTGATCTGAAGTGACTGTATGGGATTAGAGAGTCAACATAGTCTTTATCAATATAGTTATATTGACAAAGATTAGCTCAACATAAGGAGGCTTATTTTCTGGACTCCTTCAGATGAATATGCTCTCCCAAAATACAATTTGGGACTCTCAGAACTCAGCCCTTATTCCGAAATGCTGTTTATCAGAGCCTGCCATTACAGAAATCAATGTAATTGATTAGTGTTTTAGTTTGCATCAGGAGATTTGAAGCAAATTTCTCCATTGTCTCAACTTGCTTTGGTTTGCACCATGAAGTGATTTCAGTGTGCCTGAACTGGATCCCTCCTGGACAAAATGAAATTGAAAGATAATCTCTGAGAGTGCATCTACTGCTTTCCACATTCCTGGATGTTCAGCCAATGGGACCTCACTAGACCTATTCCAAAGCAAGCTACCTGGCCCCCAGACATGGATGACACAGGCATCAGATCCTCCTCTTTTGCTCTAGAGCTTAATTTTTATTCTGCCACACTGCTTACTAATGGAGACATAAGCACAGGAATCCAGATCAAGTAGTTTCCCTTACACCTCGGTTAGGCTTATAGCACAACCGCACCGCTACATGTAATCACACTGTCAATGCAATTTCAGTGCCACTGGCATCTCCTCACCACTCTGGCTTTGCTCAGCACCAACAAGTTATGGTTGATCATTTAGACAAAGTCATTCCTCACACTGTGCCACCACCATGCATGCAGTATTAGAATACTTAATTTAAAACAAAACAAAACAACCCACAAAAAAAAAACAAAAACAAAAAACCCACCCCAAACCAAACCACAAATGCTTTGTTAGAACTATCACTAGCAATAACACATTTCATAGGAACGAGGACTCTTAGTCGTGTGAAACTGTATAATTCCTCCTAGTGAAAAAATATAAACAGATCACTTAAATTTCAATGAATTAGTAATTCTAATTCTTTCAGTGGAAATACTGAATCCATTTTTTTCTCATTTGTTTACATATTTGAGTGAAACACAATATTAACTGAATTATGTCAGCTGTCATTTCAAAATAATCCTAGCCTTACACTCCTCCATAACTGTTATGCCAAGTATAACTGCCAACTGAATATTAAACTAGACGGGAATAGCTGAGGTGAAATAAAATTTATTTACTGAAATCACTACTAAGAAATTTAGTATTAAAAATCTCATGATGTATATTAATGCTACTCCATTCAAAATAAGAATACAATGTATGAATAAAGGTAAAACTGGGATATTTACTTTAATGCTTCTATCAGAGTAATTTACCCAAACCAGACATATCTATAGGCTAATAAGTGCCTCAGCAAAAAAAGTTTATTCGCATCTCAACTTATTTAAAATCATTTAAATCATGCATTTTTTTGCTTGCCTTCAATCACAGGACAGTTCAATATGCCAAGTATTTTGCGCTGTCTGTCTTCACCTGCTTTTTTCCTTGCCTTAAGACAGATGTAATAAAAAGAAATTTGCAGGTTGATCACCCGCCTCTCAACATCATCAGCTGATGCTGTCGGTAATGAAGACTATATGACTAAATGTTACATAAATAACAGGCAATCCTCTAGCCTTACAAATTTATGAACAACAATGTACAAAAAACCTGTGAGGAGAAAATGCTTTATATAAAATAAAGTGAATACTGTGCTAGCTTAGTAATGATACTAATTCCATTTATTTATTCTTTTCCAAGTCTAATAAGTTGTTTCTGTACAACTGTATCTTTGTCTAGACTATATCTTTCTCCAAAAGAAAAACATTTTTAAAGTGCTGATATACAGTATTTCCAGCTCTTGAAGGATATCTAATTAGCATAGGCTTATCAGCTGATGTAGAGGGCTACATTCACGTTCTTATAGCTGACAAATTCAGGCTTTCAGACAGTAGAAGCTATACTGAGAAGAATTTTGAAGTTATACAGAGTACTAAAAGCTAGTCAATACAGCACTAAAAAATTCCAGACAAAACATCCTCTTTTACTAAATACCAGGTAGTGGTACGGTCCTCTACTTGGTCCAGTGTTTAGCAAATCAAGAAGGAAGCAGTATGATCTAGATTCGAGAGAACTACTAGGATTATGCCTGAAATGGTCAATGAAACCAGCAAATTACTTACACTCTCCTCCCAGGCAGGAGGAGAAGTAAGGGAAAGCTTCAGCAGTGCTTCTTAATATTCACCAAGGGAAAAGCCATGCCAGTTTCAATAATCATCACAATTTATACAGGGTGTTCAGAAGACCCATCTACAGAGACACAATCTGTGCTCTCAGAACAGGCTATGCCTATATTGTTCTATTTTTTCCTATAAGGAAAGCTTATTATCCACGTATTCTGCTATCTCACTCTATACAGCTTGTGTTCAGTTCAGAAAATGGAGCAAGTATCAAACCAACACACCTTGTTGTGTAATAATCCTTAGTATTCTTACTACTCTGGAAAACACCAGTACATTTCCTCCTCTAGTTTTATTTTCTATGCAAATTATGGTAAAAGAAGTCCAGGTTCAGAATCTAACAGTGAAGGCACTTCTGAAATCGAGCCAGAAACGTGGTTTCTAGCTATGATTCAGAAACCGTACCATGATCCTACTTCTGGAATAGGAGGAAAGCACTCCTATTGCTATTCCTCCTACTAGTCCCTTGCTTTTATTGGTCACATCCACTCAGCTGGAAAAGAAACAGCAGCTCTGTTTTAGCCTTGGTGCTTCTGGCAGAAAAAGGAAAGGTACTTCCTGACTTTTTACTCCATTGCTTTGCAACACTCTGAATGACAGGAATTCAGCATGGGAAAGGTGCATTGACTGCTCTTACTTGGTTACTGTTCAGCTTCAACACCCGAAAAAATGCTAATATGTGGACAAAATATTTTTGTATCATAGGCAAAAGAAAACCTTACATGAATATTGCCTTAGACACAAAGCCTTTAAGCTCTTTCTATTTTGTTTTAGGTATGTATTTTAAGGTCCTATATTCTTTGCTCATTCTAGTTATTCTAGTTTTGGAGTAAGCAACATGATTTACTAAGTCTCTACAACTGAAAAATACTATAGACACAATGTTTCTATGCTTGATTATTTTCTTAGGGCTTTTTTTTTTGGAAAGCATGTGTCTGTATGTGTGCATAAGTTTAGTTTCATCTCATGGCTTTTGGGGAGAAGTATTAGTTTTCCTGGTTTCCACTATGAATTTCATGGTAATGAGGCTTATCTTAGAACCGTAAGGTTTCTCATTTCTTCCTTAAGCAACGTGTGCTTCCACCCAGAGGAGGATGCAAATGTATCTATAGATCAAACAGTCAGTTACTACTCAGTCAAGTCACCCTTCCCAGTTCACTGCATGCAGAACAGTGTATTTATAAAAACTATCAGACCATTTTATTGACTGCCTGGGAAAAAAAAAAACGAACAACAAAACAGAACCAAAAACCCACAACAAAACAACAGCTATGGAACATGTGGGGCCATGCAGTGATTTTTAAACAGGAAAAGGGTATGTGGTGGCAGCTGGGGTAACTCTCAGAAAGATTCCAGCTAAAACTCAGAAGCTAACCGGAGAAGAAGTAGCTTGTCAGAGATACTCCCCGTGTCATGGGTGTGGACAGGATTGCTGGTGGTGAGAACATTGTCTTTCACGAGCTCCGATGGCCACAAATTCCAATTCTCTGGCACAACAGAATTACGCAAAAAAAACCCCAACCCTTGTGAAAAAAAATATTTCTCTGGATACTTAAGGCACATTACATTAAATACTTCACAGTAACACTGTTTTAGGGCTTTTTAGCCAAACACTTAGATGATGTTCTTATTTTCCTGTCAGCCTGAATAATTCTGTTCCATTTTTGGAGTCCAAGTGCCACATTCTCACCAACTCAGTAAAGTGATTAAACCTCCTAGTTGTCAGTATAGCTGGACTGATTAACAAATGCTCACAGTCTTTTCCATTTAAAAAAAAAAATAAAAAAATAACAGCACTACTAGATGAAACTGATTGAAAGTTTATTTGGTATAACATATTCTGATGTATAAAATTTTAAAATATTTCTCCTTCAAAATATTATAATTTTTTAATATAGAAAACATTAATATTTTGGGGTACGTTCAGATTAACACTGCATTAACATACCTGTATTTGAGCAGAAAAGTTTTAAGTTTGTCCTTTGCAAAACAGGCAATAAAAATACATATCACAGAATAATAATAGTAAATAAGAATAAATAACACTCCATTGTAATGTAAGACCAGCCTTCATTGTCATTTATTTCAGACCAAAAGAGCCTGTAAGTGTATTCCTCACACTATTTCTCCAAAGTTCCTAAATTCCAAAGTTATGTGAAACCCACTTATAGGGCTATAAATATTTCTAAGCTATTTGCAATGCAAATCACTTTATTATTGTCTCCTGCCTTTGACAGTGCCCAGATTTTTTAATGTTTTTTTGCTTGTTTGTTTGGTTTGGTTTTTGTTTTTTGCTACAGGGTAAAGCATTGGTCCAGCATTACTACTTTCTGTCACTGTTACGATGTCAGAAGTCTTCAAAAACATCTCACTGTCAGCCTTTCTGCCACTGTTATTTATATTCACTAACACATCTTCCATACCTTCTTGAAGTCTCCAACAACCTACATGATCTGTACCACAACTTTTTGCACACAAAACTAATTATTCAGTTGACTCCTGTTGTAGTTGGCCTTTTAGTGATGTTTACCATCATTACTGATACAAGTTACCGATCGGCCATGGACTTGCAGCTTTTACAAAGGAAGATGCCTCTAGTACTTTTACATGGTGTTTGTAAAAAAACGCGGTGTGCCGGTGCGTTAAGTAAGAAGAGAAAAAAATCTTTAAGCAAAATTAAGGGAGAAATCCCCTGTCTGGCAGAGGGTTGCTGGGAGATGCTGCCCACGTGCTTGGCCAGCTGAAGGGTTCGAGATCAGGTCAGATCCCACAACTCTTCTGTGGACCTGGTGACACAGCACTGAAAATACACACAAACTTTTGACCCCATTCAGAATGTTATATATGATATATTTTTACATGTGCAATTAAGTCTTCATCGAGTAGGAACAGAGTTATCAAATATACATTTTCCAAGAATTTTGCAGTGGTATGAGTGATCACATCAGATACAAGGTGACTAATAATCCACCTCCATCGCCACAATTTTTTTTTTCATAGCACTGGGCATTTCTGCAAAGAAACTCAAAAGCTGTCGTCTTTGATATCAAGTTATATGGCATAGAAAATAGTCAACAAATAGTCAACAAAATAGTCAAAAAAGAAACATTAAGGCCTACTAAACAGAGTAGCATGGCATACCTGCCCAAAGCATAATCTAAGGATAAATGTAACAAGTGCAATTATAAATTTTAACAAGATACTTTCTCTTATAGGTGAGGCTTTTTGTTTCATTTACTATTTCCATATAAGAAGATGCATGAAAGAATAATAGGATTACTGAAACACTAAAACTACAAGACAGTATAAAACAGAAGTTCTAGGTAAGTATACCGTTCATTTAAACTATTAATATATGAATTAATAGGAAAATTATTGAGTGAATCTAGTATTTCTTACAGAATATGCTTTTTTTCACACCTCAAAGCATATTCTGTACCAGAAAGTAACATTTTTGTTTGCATTCTGTTGTTAATTCACTATTACTGGAGTGTAACATTTAGTTGCTAAGAAATAAAAACCAGTAGTAATCAGTATCATGGTGTTAGATATGTTTTATGTATAGAAATGTTTCCTAGTAACCCAGTTTCAAACCTTTGATCAGCAATGCAGTTTTACAGAAGTTCATAGTGTATTTACATTCTTACGCCATATGACTACTTTAGGATTTCTCTGCAGGTTTTGTAAGAAAGTCATTTTATTTCTTTATAGACCTGATTGTGTGACAACTTTAAAAAATTGCTTTAACCTCCCAAGGTTTCAGAAAAGACCAGCCCTTACTTCACTACTTGTTAGCAAAAAGGAGTGTACTCTAGCTGTCCTAAGAGTTCATTTATAAACCACAAATTTAGTCTGACTATAAAATGGGCTAGTATAGCTTCCAAATATTGGAAAGTTTGTGTCTAACATTTCAGGAAACTGTTACTACATACTGCTGATTTCAAAGCTGAAGATGCAGCCGGATCCATGAGACCCTGTGTGCTGCCACAATTTCAGCATTTGCCTCTACTGCACATGTCTCGTTCCTCAGTTCTGGCTATTGGCAACTACTTTTAGTCTGCATTTAGGTCTGTGCTTAGTTCTCTGTGTTAGATGTGTGCCTAGCTTAATAACTGAAAGTTACAAGAGTTAAAAATACTGTTCCTAGAAATATTTCAGGGTTTTTTTTTTCGTTTGCAAAGACGCTGAAACAGAAAAAAGTCTCTTTCAGTTTCAAATTCTGTTGGAATAAACATTGTGTACAATGCAAAGATATTCTGAATGTTTAGAAGTTGTGCAAGTTAGTATTTACATGTATTAGTATAGAGAACCAATTTAAGAAAAGATAAAATATTTACTGGATATAATAAACACCACCATAAACTTAAGTTGCTTTTAAATGATCAAAGCAGTATTACACAACTTTCAAAAATACAATCTGAAATCTCAAAATTAAAATCCTTTGTGCTATGTTTTCATAAAAAAGGAAACACCCTCAAGTTCTCTATAAGCCATCTTGATTAAAAAATGTTTTTTCAGTGCATTAATGTTTCCCATTTCATGACCGATAACTAAGTTAAAATATCTCCTTTCTAATCCAAACTTTTCCAGCTGTGTCATTATTTTATGCAAATAACTGCTAAATACAGTGAAATACAAGACCAACCAGAGAGCAACGCAATGGTACTACTTGGACTTTGATGTTTACAGCGGTCATGCAAGATACATGCTCACTGTGGGATTGCTGGCAAACTAATTTATCCACAGAGAGTAGCAGAAATCTTTTTATTGAGCTTGAAGACAAAAAGAAAGAAAATCACTGCTTTCTGTTATACAGCTGCAGAAGACTGCTAAGGATGGCACAAGTAAATTGAGATGAAACAGAGATATTGAAATACAAAGAACTAAACTTTGGTATTGCCTTGGTTATTATAAAAGCAAACCTTGTTCATAGTAGAGTTACAACTCCTTCCTTTCATACAGTATATAACTTCTTTATACGACCTCCTCTCATATAGCTTTCGATTTTAATTGCTTTAATCAAGCATAGTCTAGGGATCAAAGCTTAAGCTTATTTTAATTATAGCAGGTGGTTCAGCAAATATACTGAATCAAATCACGCTTTTAACATTTGCAGAATTTCAGGACACATTTTCTGAGCAGAACAAAGGCACTAGGAATTTCAGAGCTTTCAGATAGTCACAGATACTGCTGTAATTTTCAAATTCAGTACTCTTCCCAAACACTAGGTGTCCTGGAGACCAAAGAAGTTAATAAAACACAACAAAGTGGGACAGAAAGGGGAAGTGAAAAAAACTGTTTATTCATCCTGTGTCACTGCAGGTGAAAATATAATTTTAAATGCTACAATTAGTTGTCGAGAAATTCCTTGTTGATTTCACCTACTAAAAATAAAGTTCATCAGGCAAGAAAATCTCTGAATTTGAAAATTAATGGCAGACTTCTAATTTCAAAGTGAACACACTTTATAAAGTTGATTTTAAAGCATATTATTCAAAGCATTTGATTAAGATCTTAATAAATGCTCAAAAACTTGTAGAGATACCCACTAATTACGATTCTCCCCAGCCCAAGTGCTCTGGTAGATCCCTGTAAGGCCAGTCTGATTCCTTGGCCAGTAGAGGCCAATTTGGTCTCACTTCCTAAGAACATCCGTGAAATGCCAATAATGAAGTTACAACTTGCACACATGCTCTGCCCTTCTTTCATTACCATTTTTGTTGCTGAAAGAATTAAAATGTTGCATTTCTTAATCAATGTACAATTAATTCAGCTGTTCAATCATTACATCCATGTACCTTTAATTCAGTAGCTTAATCACTCATTACCCTCCATCAGTCGGAGTTCAGGCCCTCATCTCACAATTTTTGTATTTGTTCAGTTTTAAACATGCTAGACATTGCCTTTTCTAAGAATATTTTCACACATTTAGGTTAAATACCAGCACATATATTTCAAATTAAGAACCATTGAGCCGTCTCATAACTTTGCAAGCTAATGAAAGAGATTCTCTGTCTCAAAGAGATTACAACCTAACATATAGAAACAATAGAATAGGTAAGAAAGCAAAAGGTGAAATTAGTTTAAAACAGATCAAAACAATTAACAAGAGTCACATGAAGTCCTTCTCAGCAATTACTACATTTGTAAGCAGAGACTGAGGTAACTCAAGAGGGAAGGAGAAGATACCACAAACATGGTGGTCAAAAGCCAGGAAGCAAGGAATGACAAAGGAAGTTTGGTCAAGAACTGGAAAGTTGCTTCACATATCTTTCTTTATACTGCACATATGTAAACAAATAAACAGAAAAAATAATTTTAAAAGGGCATCACAGGAAAATGTAGGCTTTCTTTGGCCATTTTTTTTTAATTTTTCAGGGATTCTTTTGGAACCACTAACATCAGGCCGTTCTAGAACACAAACACAGACTGTCCTGAATTAGCAGCTTTACATTCCAAGGTCATTTAACCCTACATTGCTCATTGAAGTATCTGGAACGCAACAGGAAATTCAGTTATATTTCCCTTTTATTTACTGTCCCCTCAGCTTAAAAATCAGTGGAAAAAATACTTTTTAAAAGAGAAAATTTTGTATGTGGCATAATGTCTACAGTAATCACAGAGATTGCTAGCAGCAACAATACATACTGAAAAAAATTATATCCTTCATTGTTAGCGCTTACTTTCATAAAGCACCACATAATAAAATAGTCAATTTGGTATCACAACCAAGGATCCTAATTTTAGTGACTTTTTCAACTCTACACACTCAGAAAGAATACCTGACGTCAGGAACTGTGTTTAAGAGCATAGCTACATGAGGCTGTACAGAATATTTAGATGTCAGTGTGTGAAAAAAGTAGTCGTGCTGTAGAGGAACAGGCCTGGGGCATCCATGTCTCTGAATCACTGCCAGGATCAGCAGATCGTCACTGTTAGGAGGATGCTACTCTTTCTGCACAGCCCTCAACTATCATTTGACATCACTGTAAGAAGGGCAAGACAGTACAATTAAAAACAATGGATTAAAAGAAGACAAGAATGAAATGCAGTTATTGGACCCGAAGAATGAGGCACCTGTATTTTGTGAAAGAAGTTTGCCAGGCATTTTATGATCAACTTTTAATTGCCTCGGATTGTTTGCTCTGGTAGCATACACAGGATTTATTACACATTAAAGACATCACTCTACAATAGCATAAAGTAACCAAACAGACAAAACCATTATACGATCAGGAACGGGAAGGTTATTTAAATGTTACCTGTGTCAGAGGCTGAGCTGAAAAAGCTATTGCCACTTTAAGTAGTGGAGTGTTTGAATTGCCCTGCAGGGCTATAAGGAGCAGCTGGGGCAGGGGGGGAGGCTGTCATTATTGTTAAATCTTCATGTAGGATTACATAGTTTTCCAGAGCCAAGGCACTGAAGATTTCTTTTAATTAAATGCTACTGAAAAATGGTTGTAATTAGACTGGATTGCACATTAGATTTAGAGTATATAATAAATTCTTACCTTTAGCTAAGCACACAAGCTTATTTACCTGAATGAGCCAAACTTGGCTTAAAACTGAGAAAGAACCTTAATAATCCTAACAATAGATTCTGCTATTCTATCAACTGCACATGTATGATTACTACCCACATGAATCAAATTAAGCATCAGATACCATTAAACTACATTCAGGATTAATATAAAAAAATCCAGACAGGTACGACATACAAAGTTTTCAATTATTTTTTTCTTCTTCTTTTTTTGGTATAATATGAATTTGGATTTTCTGATAGTGCCAACACAGTGCTTATCTGAACTAAACAGAAAGACAGCGTGGGTCCATCTAAGGAACTATACATCTAATGAATCGTAAAATGATAATATTATTGGGAAAGACAATCAATACCAAAATCATTGTGAATGCAATGTCATGTTTGTTTAGGAACAATTTACATGCTGGGTTTTTTTAAGGCAGCAAACTTACTGAGAAGATATTGATTTCTTACATATTTTCTCCTACCAATACAAAACTAATTAACACATAAGCTTCTTAACCTATTAGCTACTCTTACTGAAAGTTTACCTATCGTTTAAGTACCAAGAAAAATCCTTCCAGTTTTATTAAAGTTCACTTACCTGAAAAGTATAAAACCGGGTCCCATTAGGAGGATGCACTTTAGGAGAGGCAGAGACAGTGTTCATATCCGAGAATATCATTTCTGGTCACACACACAATACAATCCACAGAGAGCTACAGATGCAGAGTAGAGTGCTAAGCTCAGAGATAAATCCTTTCATACATTTAGGGAGGCAATTGTAGAAAATGCAGTCTGCCCCATCCGTTCAGACGTATAGTGACAGCGCGTTGATTTCCCCACTCCTACATCTGTGAGCTAAACTGTAAGGTCATTGCTCCCTGACCTCTAACTCAGCTAGCCCTTCAAAATATGCACAGTGAATAAAAATCAGAAAAGCCGAAGAAAAGAGAGCTAGAACCTACAGTACATGGAGCTTGTGCAGAATCTGGCAACGCTTTGGACCTGCCCATCTGTTCTCAGTGATAATCACCTCCCTCCACCACAGCCTTGCAAAGTGATTATGCTAAGCATCCCAGTTAACCAATAACACACAGTTTCATTTCAAGCAAGCATGCACAGTGAAAAACAGAGGACCTCTTCTGACTAACCTGGAGCATGCTTTGTGTTCAGTTTATAGCTGTATTTGATAACAATGATAATTTTATCATTTCAGTTGCTGACAGCTATGTTAACATACCGACTTGCTTTAAATAACACCAAGGTGGAGTTTTTTTGTTCTGACTGTCTTGCCTAGATGAAAGAAAGTGTATTGCTCTCCAAATTAATATTTTTTATATTTCTTAATTTTTTGGTGCTACTACAGACTGCAAATAGCGGGAAATAAATTTTTGTGAGATTGTTCACAGAGCTACAGTCAGTTTAAATATAATACACATTATAAGTCTTTCTTTCTCATTCTTTTCTAATTCTTTTTTCTCATCTTCAGTTTGAATCTCTCTTTAGGAAAGGATTACCAAACATTAGTAAGTATAAGGCTGAAATTTTATTCTGAGCCTGACTGTGCTTCACAAAACTATAGACCTACAGCTTAGTTCATTAGCTATACACAATATCTTTTTTAAAAGTTATTTTTAAGGTTGGTAATACTTGTGAACACCTGCACGGAACATCCAAAAAGCATTCATTTTTTCTTCACACACAGATTGTTTGAACTACATGAAGACATTAAAGAAAGCAATATTCAAAAACTTGACACCTTTTTAGCCACAAAAATAAGCGCTCCATTTACAAAAAATGAAAAGTAAGGTGTCAGTAAAGGGTAAAAAATGTAAAGTGGTTGTAAAACTAACTTTACATGTTCTGTCAAGCACTTTGTATTTTATTCATAAGGTTTAAAAGAGACACAGAGAAACCACTTAACAAATGGTACCTTCAAAATGAAACTTGTCAAAAATCTAAAAGCCTACTGAGTTGCCAGGCTGCCTCTGTTTTTATTCTGTTTTATCTTAATGCTTTTAGCAACTGTAGATAACACAGCTTCTAAAGTAAAATGACTATGAAAGGACTTGGGATAGATGCAGAGATGTCTGTCTGTTTAAATGTGTATGCCAGTGTGGCATATACCACAATAATCATATTTTGTAAGCTAAAGAGAAAAAATCCTCTTAGATCCTAATCGTGTCTAACCATTTCTTATAATTACCATGATATTGCTTCTATAACATTTACTGAATCAAAGCAAAACTACTGTCTGGAACATTTTCTTGAGAGCTAGATTTGAGATTACAAATTATTCTTCCCTCTGAATTCTCTTCCAGAAGATCTAGATGCTGGTATTAGCAAAGGGGTCCCTCAACTGGTCAAAGGAAAGATACCAGATTGTTGGTAATCACAGTATAGAACCCTTTATTCTGAGCTGGTACTTTCTCCTTTATAATCTACCTACCGAATGTGTGCTATTTCCCTGCAGTGCAATGAATAAAGTTTCTTTTATGGACACTTAAGATTGTTTGCCCTGAATGATGACAGAAATTTACCTCTTAGTTTCCTCACCAAGTGCATAATTTGAAGAATTCATGTGCAAAATCCTACATACATTTCTACAACAGACAACTACTTTCAGTACTAAATAACTGTACCTATTAGTTTGAACTTCCCTCGTTTCAACTGTCACAAATTTGTAATGCTTGTTTCTATCCAGGGATACAGGAAACTCAATTTATCTTCCCATAGTGGCATTTGCTAAACCTTAAACTAGTTCATTCCTAAAAAAATATTGTCAACATCTTTAAGAAATGGTCAATACCGAAGTTAAACATAACTGCTCTAGTGAGTCTCAACAGTGCCTTCCACGATCATAACACTATTGCTGTATTTTGACTTGCTAGTTCCTTAGTTGTTCCTCAAGGGCTGCACATCATCTTCTAGCTGCACCCTTCCACTGGGACCTCTTATTGGGATCACTGTCCACCATGACTTAGCTGCCTATTATTTTGAAAAAAATCATTGCTTTACAAAATACTACTCCTGATCTTTTATCTGTTGTTGCTTTGGCTTTTCTGCTTAGGTGACAGAATTTGCACTCAAAAAACCCCACCAGCACCAAAAAACCACAACAACCCTCCTCCCCCTGCATTTAAGTTCCAATAAACACATGTCCCTAGCTAATCAGTATAGATCTGGAGAGAACATATGACATGATAACTGTTGTTCTATCACTCCATTAACTTTTACCTCACGTGAAAGTGCTCCCAGTAATGACTATGAATTTTCTTTTAGCACACTGCAAAACAGTCCAACACCACATTCTTGCAGGACCCTTGTGGAATCAGAACGCAATTTTGATGTAACACTCAAACAGCTTGAAAACACTTGGGTAAAACTGTTTTTCTGAAAAACGTGAAACCAGCCTGCTCTCAGGAATTGGTCAGAGTATAGGTAAATTCAGTAAAGTATGAACTGATGCATGGCAGAAGGCGTGTTCACAATTACAGAGAGACACAGTCACATTTCAGAAAAACCAGCAGCTTCAAAGCTGGGATTCAGCAATCTCCTCGGAACGAGGAGCTGAAACCAGGTCTCCCATGTCTAATTGAATGCCACAACCACTAAGCTGGGTATCAAGCAACACGGCCTGAAAGCAAGCAGAAAGTGGAACAGAATAAAGGAAACTGAACAGACCCAACAGGACAAATAGAGAAACAGACCTACAGAGCATGACTACAGCTCAATGGTAGCACTGCTCACAGAGGATGTAATCCCAATTCAAATACTTGCTCCAATGACTCTTCCAAGGAATGATTTAATTATTCCATGAAGTGAAATAGTTGTAGTGGAGGAAAAAAAAAAATCTCCTGTAAGAAAAGAAATCCTACATCTTTAACAGTATGAGATGTCGCAATGCTCCTGAGATGGCTTTAGCGTATGAGTTACCAAGCTCTAAATCTATATTATATGTGTTATGTTGACTTTGCATTTTAATTAGATACCCCTCTCCAAAACTTTCAGTGTGGTATATATAATTTAAAAAAAAAAAAAAAAAAAGTATTTTTTTGATGTGTAGCCTATTGATTTTATAGTAGATACAAGAATGTAGATATATGTTGATACATGTAGATATGTGTATATATATATGTAGATATGCGTGTGTGTATATATATTTATTTAAAACCCAGTAAATTATACATCAAAAAAGAACCAGATCACTATGTGAAGTATTTTGAAAATTCAGGGACAATAACACAAAACCTTGTGTCTCTGACTGCATAGCCAAGATGCACTTTTTTAAATTGACAAACACACTTAGTTTTGTAATATGCTAGTGCTTGTGTGATATACTTTCTCCTCAGAATATGTAGTGCAATAGAAAAGCAGATGTTTTGAGTTAAGATTTAAATCACCAGCTCTTATTAAATTAGGTGAGTAATTATCCAGAAACGTGGACTTTATATCACATACTGTTCTCATTTCTGTCTCTGTCAGGGAAACCACGTTAAAGAAACATGCCTTCCTCCAGCAGCAGTGAGAGTGTGTGATTTTCAGAACATTAGAAAGCTTTCACATTAAACCTAGACCACATCACGTTTACTTCACAGACTCACTGAAACCCTAGTAAGCTTCCAAAATCTACAATACTGTACTTGAATTAATGTATCTTTAATATCTGTTGTTGTAGACATCAATATAGAAGGAGTATCATATGATACATTACTCATCTGACTAAAATTCCCTGAAATTGCTTTAAACTGGAAACTGTTAATGTTTAAAGAGTTCTGATCTCCAACTATTAACAGCTAAGAAGATGTTAAACCTTTACCACAATTCAGACAAAAGATATTCAAATTGCATACCAAATTGCAATTAATATCTTCATAGAGTCACACGTCACATCTAATTGTTCTCCATATCCAAATTAATTTACAATTCCTTTTAGCTCATTTAATGAAGTTCTACACCAAAAGTATTTCCATTTTTTTTCCATCAAAACAGCAACAAACCCCCATATTATCTGACAAATGAATATGCTTTAAAGAATGTATAAAACTCATTCATATCAAGTTTCAGAAACTAACCTTTCCCAGCTGGTATAGCTCCCAGAAGGTGAAGTGGGAGGGAGAATTAAGGAAAATGAAACATAGTACAAGGAAGTTTTTGCTCCCTTTCAGCCTTCTGGTACAAATAGAAAATCCTTTTAGAATGGAATATTTGTAGAAATAGATCAGCTTATCTTATTGATAAGTAAAGCCTATTATTCATCCCGTTTCTGTAATTAAGAGATGATTATCAACAGTTTCCATCACTGTTCTTTGTTGCTTTGTATCTTGAATATACAAATAGCTGTGCTTGTACAGGGAAGCATGTCTTACAAGAGCAAATGCTAGTACAAAGTCAGTATGCACTTCCGAGCACTATTTTAACCTCAAACATAAGGATTTGTGTAACCTATGAAGGCAAGTACACTGCAGAACAAAATAGCTACTTTTAGCTGTATAAACTCAATGTCAGCAATAGTAAAGGATAAAACATGTCCCAACAGGTATATTCTGTGTGATGGCTTCCCTTTCAAGCACAAGAACAATGACTGAAGCTTTCAGAGGAAATGCAAATAAGCATGTAATTCCTTTCTGAAGTGCCATTGCTTTCTTGTATATACTGGGACATTTTGCCAAGTATTGCAATTATTTTGAAAAAACAGAGTCAATGTCAACTAATCAACTTCAAACTTTCATAACCATTTCTCTTTTAAAAGGCAAACTTCCAAATTCATTTTTCTAACACTATCTCTATGCTATAAAAGGTCAATAAAATTAAAATCACTGATTCAATAGCTAAGTGAATTTATGAATACAGGAGCTAATCTGGAATACATTTTCTACAATTTACCAAGCATGCAGTCCATAATCAACAATCACCAAATGCAACCACAACGCAAACAAGTCCAAAAGACACAATGCCTGATTTTGCAATTTGTTTACTTGGGCAGAAGCAAAATTTCCCTTCCTTTTGTACATTCTGGACCGGCAATTGTTGACCACAGCTAGGACTCTTGTGCTGAAGTGGCCTACAATATTCTGGTTATCACAGGCATGAGAAATTAATTCTCACACTCTCAGGACTTATTGATTAAATAATTCTGTATCTGACTCCCTTTCCTCATGGCTCAACAAAGCTAGGATGAAATATCTAAAGTACCATTTGTTTTTTCTTGAAACACTTCAACTCCTCAGCACTGCATCTGTGTTTCCTCCATGTAACTTGACCATCAGTAAATCAAGATTGTACACAGAAGCTTAAGTAACTGAAATGAAACTGATATAACCACTGGTTTTATCTATTTTTAAGTTATGTGTTGATGACAGTGACTCACTCAGTGCATCTAAAAAAGAAACTGAATGAAAATATAATGCTCAGCTATAGAGAAGTGTTCTGGACATTGAGCATAATGTGAGAGTTAAAGGAGGAGAGGACAGCAGAGTTGCAAGAATGTGTAATGAAACAAAACAACAAAAAATTGAGGGAAGATTTATCTCTGTTCCACTAAGATGCATCTTACCTGATTTGAAGAGATACACACTCTTCTTTTCTCCACAACTCTTGGGCTTCAACTGCCAAAAGCACAGATACTAAGCTATATTTAGTACACAACCTGTGTCCTCTGCCATTCACTTTTGATGCCAGGAATGACTGCATTTCTGTTTCGTGGCATGACTACATATTTCATGAAACAGTCTAGAGGGTCTTTGAAATTAAAGACACTTTTTAGTGTAGAATCATAGCAGTGACTGCATTTATGAGTATTTTTCATAAAATTCCAGTCAAATCTAAAATTAACTCTTGATGAATCAAGACCAAAACCTCCAAAATAACGTGATCCCAGATGGTAGCAAAGAAGTGATGAAAACAGTCAGCTTGTTATTTCACCCTGCATCATATCACTTAGGTATCACTTTCGTTATTTACATCCTTTAAGTTGTTTATATTGTAACATTATACGCAGTGGTATTACTGTACTTGGCAAAATAAGAGGCGTTTCTTACGAGTAAATGCAGAATCTAAATCACGTAAATTACTGCAAAGGATCACAGTACATTAAGGATGAGAGAAATTATGAAAGAACATAAGAGATGATAATCATTGCCTATGTATCATCCTCAGGAGAGAGGCTTTTTCTTTTTAAGTGAACATCTTACATTGTATGCCTCATCATGAGGTTAAAAATAGGATGAGGGCCTATAATGGAAAAACAAAAGAAGATAGAAATTTGAGATAACGTGTTCAAGCACTACAACTTAGCACAGCTCACTATGGATAGATATCTTCTCTAACCCGCCACTCACTCCTCCTTCCAAAAAATATTTTTTTCTTCCCAATGATATTATTTTATTAATTTTCATTGTATTAATGTATTTTATACCAATTCTGGAATCTTTACAGATGCTGAGATGTATCCCACTCCATAAATATAAAAACTATTCAGAAAGTAAACTACTCATGAAAGTGAGTAGCAGAATTATAGCTAAAGATACAGGCTCTCAGGAAAGCTTGTGCCAAGGCAATTGTCATTTATTTCTATTTCTGCTCCATCTGGAAAATATCTTTTGTCTTAATGAGTGATACAAGCGGTCCTTTGAGTAAGAACTTAAAGAACTGAATCAAAAGCTAAAATTCACAACTGATTAGTCCCATATTGTACATGGGAACTGGGAATACTCACTTGAGTAAGGATTGTGGATATCAGTGGTCCTTTGCAAAAGAAGGTCTGCTTGTTTTCTTTCTCAGTTAAAATTTCATAATTTTTCATCGTATCAGTGAACATATTTCTGAATGAAATGCACATAAACTAGAGAAATATGAATAACCAGAATGAAACCCATAAAACTGCATAATCATACCTTCCTTTCACATTGTGTAAGAATTTAAATATTACTGATGCTCTAATAAAATTCCCAAAAGTAGATTTGCCCAGTAGCTTTTCTGTCCTGAAGCTAACTAAAGCAACAATTCTGAATGGGATCACAACCATTGGAACTGGAATGGGCTAAATGACTGTTAATGGGAACAATATTTACAGTCATACTTCCAAAAGCAATAATTAATTCGTTTGTTTAACTGAAGACATCTTTCATCTAATTTTCAAGGATGCTCAGTCTTTGAATTGCCTCTCTAAGTCACTTCAGCCCTGCTGATGCTGTTATATGCCATTTTGAGCGTTAGCTCTCACTGTTGTACACAGAACAGGCCAGGTACTTGGAGTGACTGGGCAAGTTTGAAAATGTCAGACCTGTTGCTCCAACACAGAATTCAGTCTTCTACAGATGATGCAAAATTCCCATTTATAGCTAAAGACAAGCAATCAAACCTTCTAATTTCTTTTTTTTTTTTTCTTTAAGTACATACCACAAATCAGTAATAACATTTTAGCTTGAAAAGACTTCAAGACTTTACTACAGTGCACATCACTTCATTGTCATGCATATAGCCTTATACAGGTAAGTGGTCATGGTAGAAAGCAGAAACAGTGTCTCTTCTAAAAATTTATCGTATTTCTTCTGCACTTGTCCTTCACCTCTTGATGCCATTTTCCCTTTCGAAAGTGCAGTGGGAATGTTTGTGTACTGACACTGTCTAAAGTCATCTCTTCAACACAGAAAAGATATGGGATTATAAAACAAACCAGTCAATACTGTCCTGAGGGCAAATGGCTGTTCCAGCTCTTGACTCAGCAGACTTTCATTTCCCCTCACAAGCTATTATAAAAATATAGAAGGATCCAGTAATGGCATACATATTAAGTAGATGCAAGCATTGCATTTTTCTGGGAAGAAAATTATGATATACAAATACAGTGGAAAGATACTTTTCCAGTGCTAGGAAATTTGAATTCAAATAAAAATAAATATTTTTGATTTTTTATTTCCTTCAAAATTCAAACTTGGGCAATCACAGAATATGCTGTGCTAATTAATGCTGATTTAATGTTGATTTTTAATTATCCTATTTATCTTCCTGAAAATTCTGAAAAAAAAGTTAAAAGGCAACAATATAAACCCACCATTTTCCTAACCTTTGGGCTGAAAGGCTTCAAAACATGCTGAAACCTGAAAAACGACTAAGTATTAATCTTCACAATGGCCACCTTTATTTGTTAAACATGTTTTGAAAAAAAAAAAAAGTAGGATAGGTTATTAAGTAAGTAAGATAGTATTATAGGACATAGGAAAAATAAAAGTATTTTTTATTTCCTTTCTGCATTCAGTCTGGATGACATAAAAAGGGAAAAAATTTTCCTTCAATATTCATCATGCAAGTGACTAAGCAGCATTATTCACTATTTATCTTGCCATGCATCTAAAAAGTGCCACAAACTTATAAGCAGCATAATATATATGTTCTTAACATTCTTAAGGCTTAATCTAGATCTTTAGATAGAAAATCGAGATGAAGATGGATCGATAATTAACAAATGTGTGTGCGTGCCAATATTAACTGAAGAAAGAACTGTTGTTATTAAAGATCATGGTCTACAAGCACACACGTGTACTGGACAGTCAGGAAAAATAGCAACTTGACAAACGCATAAAAATGTAGTCAAACCTAAATTAAACACTGTGATACTGACACAATACCGCTCTCATCTTTAAACAAAATCTTGTCCCTTCTGCATGGTGGCAGATGACTACTGCCTGGTGTTCTGCACTCATGGCTCATTCTGAAAATGCTGAAAGCTCAGTGATAAGACTATGAAGATGCTAGATCGAAAGAAGAGTATTATTCATGGGCAGAGAGCCTCAGGTAGAGTGATACCAGGTGGGAAGCTGAGAATTATGTGGCTGCTGTTGAGCAAGGGCTACATCCTCACGTTGAAAGCTCCTCACCAATGTATGTAAGGTAGCTTTTCCATTTCTTTCTTTCAAGAAACAATGGCAGGAATGAACATCAGCGTCTTCTGGTGGCCTTTATTTACAGTGTAAGTGCCAGTGTCTGTGTGTTACCACAGGCTCCCTTTAAAGCCAATAAAGACAGGCACTTTCAAGGGGCACTGCTTCTGACCTATTTTAGATGTCTATTTTAGTGTGAGATGAATCACACCACCGAGGTGGGAGGCAGTAAAGACAGAAATGCCTACGCTGTAGATGTCTGAAGTTAGGTGCAGTGAATCCTACCCTGGGAGCCTGAACTGAATGTTAAACAAGTCATCAAAATATGACAAGAAAACATTATAATCGAGAACAAAAGAAGCCCACCGCTGATTAAGTACACTTGAGGGAAATTTACTATTAGAAATAACTATTCCTATAACTATGTGAAACAAAACCAACACCACACAAACGTGTAAATGGCTTTTCGCACTTTCCCAAAACAAATTATGTGAAAAGGAACATCCTCAGCAACAAATTCAGAGTCACATCCAGATTCAGTCTGCTCTTATAATCACATGCAAGATTAGCATCCCAGACTAAGATACTGAACATTATGGAGCACAGCAAAATTTAACTGCAAAGTTACTCACCTTTTGTAAAAGGAGATGTTGTGACACAAACAAGTTAAATCTTATCTACAAGATTAAATGACATAGCAACAGGCCACACAGTTCCTTAGTACTATATCTGTGCTTATTTCATGTTCACTGAAGCATGAACATGTCTCTTATGTACATTAAATGGATACAATATACATTTATGGTGATTCAAAGCTCAGAATTTTGTTTAGAATTTTACATAGTATCAAGCAGCTTTAAATTTTGATAAGCGTCGAGTAGTGGCAGTGTTAATATGTTCTTAAGGTGGCATAGGAAATCCTTAAAAAAATGTAGAGCACCAGATATATAATGAACTTAAGATGTATATAAAATACATGCACCTATGGCTAATAAAATAGTAAAATCACAGTATGTGTAGATTTTCATGTGTAGATTTTCCTAACTGAAGTGCATTAGGAAGACTTTTCATTTGGAAAGAAAAAATGGCACAAGCCAATCACAGATTTAACCTGCATTATCCATATAAAAGTTTCCTTTCCTGAGTCTCATGCAGTATGTATTCTCAGCTATACCTTATGGGAAAGATACTCATAGAAAAATTATACACAGAATATAATTTGTTTGACTTCATCAGTTTTAATTTTTTCTATTTTCAACTTCACCCACTGGCCTCTCTTCTGTTAAGAAAATAAATAGATATATTTGGGCTAGCTCCTCTATAGCAGTTACATAAATATGTCATGGTTTATTTCTCCTTTAACCAAACAGTGCTAATCCTGACGGCCTCTCTTCACTTAAAATTTCCTTCTTACCCCTAATCATTTTCACTAGCTGTCTCTACATCTCCAGATAGCAGCTTACCATGACAGAATATGTCTTGCTCCTTCTCTGCACATCCAGATGGAAATCAAAAGGAAACATTTTATCTTACTCCTACTCCTGTCCATTTACCAAGACTCCAAACCTTCTAGCTGGCGCATGGAAAACGGCACTGAAATTGCAGTTAACTGTGGTTTTCTAAGATTGAACCACATTACACCTCAGAATAAACAGGTGGCATATGAACCAATTTAGACAAGCACAAACACAAATTGTAACTCAAAGCTTTCGGACACTGACCAGGAAAGAAATTTCGTTAAATATAAGAACGGTTTTCTGTATTTGCGCTCTCTGTTTAACTGAAAAAACGAAGATGACCATGGACGTGGTTTGACAGACAAGCAAGATGGAACAGTTGGGAAAATAAATCACAGATGAGTCAACAATTTAAATAAAACTTGTGATTTTATTTTTTAAAAATTACAAATGACTCATTTATGATTATCTCCCCATAATTTTTCATTACATACACTCTGCCTCGTAATATCTGAACAGATGAACTTGGTTTCTGTTCAAGCTAAACAAGATATTTTATTGTTTCATATGTCTTTGAACTGTTCACATATTAAATTAACCAGAGAACTCTTCATTTGATTTACAAGAACCTTGAAAAATTCTTCCTAATTTCTGCAATTTCATTTTTACAATTAATGCATCTAAAAGGTAAAATAGTAAACAGTTATTAGAGACAAAAATGTCTGTTGTGGAAGGCTGAATGCTATAGTTAGATTTAAAATTACATGTTAGATCAAACTCCATGGTTAAAAATCTTTCCTTTTCATGAGGGCTAAAAATAAGCGTTTACTATTATCAATAACTTTCAACAAGCACAAATGTGTTTCACAAACCCTTTCACAGACTCTTTTTCAGCTCAGTTGTTTCTTGTTTCAGCTTAGACAAAGATCATCCTCCTAAGCAATCCCATCCCAAACATGACTGTGTTTCACAGTTACTGCCCACCTCTGGAGCTGCTATCCGAGTTGCTGGAGCCATTAGCGGAGCAAGAAAGAGGTATGCATAACTTGTCAAAGCTAAAACAGAAGAGGTAGCAGAGTTGGCATGGAGGCTGTGACACCATTAGAGGGGAAAGGAAAGCTATATTTAGAGGAGTAAACTAAATGTGCTTGGGAAAGTTCCCAAGCGTTGCGGCCAACTGGCACAGAAGAGGACACAAATACACTAGTCAACACTGAAGTCTCCAAAGAGGCTGCATGCAAATTGCTTATTGGGAATGGTCCCTGCAACAGTCCTATTCCCACACCACACTTAGGAATTGCCTGGAAAAAGTGTAAATTAGTGTGAATGAAAAGTGTGCCAGGGTCTGAGCCAACAGATTACTACTACAGATGATTGTATTTGACCATCCAGGAATATTTCCCAGAACTGTTTGATTTACTAGCATATAAACATGCCAAGCCTTTCCAGAAAGTTTAAAGTTATGGCACATAATAAAAGATTTCATGCACTTCCAGTCTTGCTGTTGAAAATCATTAGGAGTTTAGGGTAATATTTAAAGATACATAAGAATCACCAATGTTAATCAACTTTTTCTAAAACTTCCATCAAGATAAAACATACTGGATGATGTGCAGTAGTTGCATTTTTGACTGAAAGAAAACAACATTGTAATTGGGGAGAGAATGCAGATTGATACCACATAGATGGTGGATACCTTTAATTCATTTCAGTCAGTTATCCCTAGCTGTTGATGTAAACCAGCATGTGCTCTGCTTGTATTGTCTATAGATCACTGATTCCTGGAAGCTGTGCTGCCAAGTCTTCAAGGCTCTTTATATGCAAGTAATCTAGAACAAACTTGGCACAAGTTATATTATCTAGACATATTGCAATCTTATCTCCTGAATACAGAGTGCACATAGTCTGAAATAAAGCCTGAGAGGATGGGGAGACCTAAGTTGTCAAAACTTTACCATTTGTGATACCTTTATCCATGTAGAATATTACTAATGAAACAGCATGTGAAAGGTGACTCAAGATTCAGGCACAAGCTTACCACAAGCAGCAAACATGGAGAAATGCACACAGAGGTCTCAAACTAAAGCACAAAGCACATAATGTGTACAGCACAGTTAAAAAACACATGTCAAACATCACAGAAATACAAAAAATGCAGAGACAAAACCCAGCAGACTGGCAGGAGAAAAAAACAAGGCAAAACAATACAATGCAAGTTATATAGGAGCTTTCAAGAGCATAAAATTATCTTGTATTTCAAGCAAATACTTAGAACCTAATATATCCCACTAATCTTCAAAAATTAGAAGATAAAGCAGGAAAGGATGCAAATTAAAAATATATCAGAAGATGTTTTTTCCTGTTAAAGGGAAAACCTGTTTGCAAAGAACCCACAAGAAGAGCCAAATGTAAAAAGATGCAAACAAAACATTGCATAAGGTTCACATATGTCTTGTCATCAGATGTCAGAAGTCAAGTGAATACAGTTAATGATACAGAAATAGAATTGGCCAAAGGAAGTATACATCTTAACAGTATCTTGAAGTTAGATGCAAGTTTCAGTCCTAGAATAGGAGAACAGTAGTTCAGTGTGGAAAATAACTGTTCTTGGAGAACATTTAACTTTTGTAATGTAAATTACATGTAATTTATACAACAATGTGCGTGGTCTAGCCAAAAGGGATCACGTCATAAGCAGACATTCCTAGAAAAGCATAAGACTTAGCAATATTAATAGAAGAGGACATAAAGCTGTTGAAACATGAGAACATGATAAAAATTAAAAAGGAAAAAAAATAGCTGAAAACTATTCCATGGTAGTCGCATAAGGTCCTAAAGACATAGCTGAAAAATGTGTCAGGGGAAGACAACATTTGGATCATGTCATAGCCAAGCCAAAGAGCAACACAGCATATTTGTTCGGCTGCTAGTGATGGTGGTGGGGGATTGTTTTATTTTTAAGGTGTTGGGCTTAGTTTTAAAATATTTGACCTTATTCTTAAGGAATTAGAGTTTTCTTGAAATATAGGAGTCAAATTACTAGATGTGATCAAGACGTTTCATATCTTTTCTCAGGCTAAGAAGGGAAAAGATGTTTCTATTCAAGGCGTCCTTCAACAACTACTAATTCTTTCAGAATATATTTGAGTCAAGAAATACCACTTTTTGCAACACCCTAGACAGTAGAAATAGTTCTTCAGAAACTAAAGTCTATTTCAATGCTTGCAGAAGAAAACAAATGTACATATGAACCAAAATGTGAATTCCAGTTTTGCTACCCTCTTCCATAAAAGATTCCATATAGAATCATAGAATCATTTAGATTGGAAAGACCCTTAAGATTGAGTCCAACCATAAATCTAACACTGCCAAGTCCACCGCTAAACCATGTCCCTAAGCACCACATCAACATGCCTTTTAAATACCTCCAGGGATGGTGACTCAACCACNTGCCTCACATGTGCCAACTACAGAGGAATGATTACTTCCCTTGTCCTGCTGGCCACACTGTTTGTGATACAAGCCAGGATGCTGTTGGCCTTCTTGGCCACCTGGGCACACTGCTGGCTCATATTCAGCTGCCTGTCGACCAACACTCCCAGGTCCTTGTCTGCCAGGCAGCTTTCCAGCCACTCTTCCCCAAGCCTGTAGGGCTGCCTGGGGTTGTTGTGACCCAAGTGCAGGACCAGGCACTGACTCTTACCGAACCTCATACAACTGGCCTCGGCACATTGATCCACCCTGTCCATGTTTTCCTTCTGATAATTTTTATCCTTTTACATATACTATTCTAAGCATTAAATCCATGTGGTATGGAGGTGTTTCTTATATTATGGAAATAAGCAAGCAGCAGTTGCATAGTACTTTTAGGTTGGGTTGTTTACTTGATTTGGTAGGACAGATCTGTGAGAAAAGTTTCTGAATTGAATATATTTCCAGACTTCTTTTAAATGTCCAGAAATTCAGCACAATGAGCTAGTCTGCACAGTGACAGTCTTTCTGGTCTGATATCTTTTATTTTCTCCCAATAGGGTTTTAAAAATATTTTTGACATTCTGATGTTACTCTCTAAATAAGAAAGTATTCAATTACTTAAGACCTGGCCTTACAATTAGTTTAGTCTTGCTAACGCCCACTCAGAAAAATACATATTTCTCTATCCCAGGGATTAAAAGTCTCATTTCCTTTGTGCAACTTGGTATCAGGCTGCTTTTTACTTTCCAGTATATATCAGTAATTCAGACTGAGTGACATTGGCAAACTGCAGACAAAAGCATCAGTTAATTTTACATCCAACATGAAGTACTTTATAGAATGTTTTTCAGCTAACTCAATCTTATTTGACCAAAGAAATTTTCTCATTCTTACTGGGAGTGCTTGAGATCTGCAAACCGTAAATGGTCTCAAGAGTTAAGAACGGAGATCACGTGCAAGACCAACTCTTGATTGTCTGTTAAGATTTACGTTTTTGTGCCTTGACCAAAATCATACAAGTAGTCTGTAGCAGAGGCAGCACAGCATGCTTCAGAGAATCATTCAACTGCTTTAGCCAGAAGACAGGCTTTTCCTTTTTCTGCTCTCTTGACACACTCCAACATCTTAATAGCTGTAATGAGTGGCACAGCAGAGTCCAAAAGACAACAATCCTCCTTCACTAAGTGTTCCTGATTTAATCACCAGAGTACAGATCATATTGAATCTTGCAGACAAAGTACTGCATAAAACTGTAGTCACCTCTGCTTGTAAAAGTTGAGTGGGTTTTGACTTAATTTTTTTTCAGTCTGCTTGTTTCACAAACGATTTCACCCTTCAGCAATATGCATCTACAAGCAGCTGACTCCAGAGAAGCAATTTTTAATTAAAACCTGTCGTCCTCCCCCCTCTTTCTTTTTCAGTTAATGATTGTCAGGAGGTATTGCTAACCACAGGCCCTTTCCAATATATACTGAGCATCCTATCACCTTCCACAGAAATGATGGGTGCTCAACATCTATGATAAGTGAGATATTTCTCTGGCAGTTGAGCTGTGATAAATGAAAAGTACTCACTGATAAGTTCTTATTTTGTAATCAGGTCTTCATGAAAAGAAATTACCTCTGGTAGTCAATAATACTCCCCGAAAAATCTAGAAGTACAGAACAAAAAGTTCTGTATCCATTATAATGGTAAATAACTTTTGACAGGATGTTCATGATTTAACAGTTTTTGGTGTTTGCCAAATCAACTCCTAAAGCTGTAATATATATACATTCATAATGTATACTTCATGATTGGTTGGGGGTTTAGGACCTAAGTTTGAGCTAGGATCATGTACCTAAATTCAGAGCACTGAACTTTTTTGCTCATTCATTCTTTTAAGAAAAGAGTGATTAGTTACAATGTATTTAAAAATGCTGCTGTCAAAACTACACTGGACATTTTCCATCAGAATAGTTATTTTCAACATTAATGCTTTTGTTCTAAAGCAAACAGGTAGGTTATACAATGAAAGTTGTCTGGTTTACGCATTGATAAACCTGTGGTTTCCTCCTCTTGTTTATTGGCTTCTTCAGAAATTTGGTGAGCTAGATTTCATAAAAACAATTAACAAAATGTTGCTTTCATTAAAACCTAGTTGGCTCAGACCTCATTTGATGTTTTGTTCTGAAGATGGCAGAACACAGAAGTTGTGTCTATGGCTGTTCAGGCATGTTACTATCCACAGAAAAGTCTAAAATGGTGCAACCCTGTGCAGCCCTTTCTGCTCTGTAGACTGCAATGCATCAGCCCTGGAAGCATACACGGAGAAAAGAAAGTACTTTTACTCCCTTCCTCCAGCTGATGCAGAAAATACCACTGACCTAAACCCTACACCAAATGCACATGCTATGAACACTGCAACTACCAACTGCATCCCCTAATGCTTTACAATAAACTGCTAGGCTAGTTAAAACAAATGTTATACTACATGAGTAGGTTTCCAAACTGTTACAAAGCAAAGGCTGCCTCACAGAACACTGTTTCTGCTGACACAGAATATTGCTGCAGATACTGCAAAGATGACATAGGGAAAAAAAATGGCTGAGATTGGAAGATGGGAAGCTTTTTCCATGAAACTAGGCTACATAAACAAAAGGATAAGGGAATAACAGTGGACTGGTTACACAATTACCAGCAAAAAAAAGACTCCAAGGGAGGACTTATCCTTCTTGCATTGAGTTTTCCTTGTAGTTCAGCATACAGGCATCTTAATGTACATGTAGTTGTTCAAAGGAATTGTCTAGCACAATGAATACTAAGCTATATCTTTTTCAGCTTCAGAAGCGGTAGCAGAGCCAGTCTTTTCCTGTACTATTCAATCAGCATAGGGAGGGGTTTGTGAGCAGCACGAGTGCAACAGAGCTGTGCAGGGTGAACAGCAGCCCCTCCAAAGGTCCCAGCCAAAAACCTGAATACTTTTTGGTTTCTTGTTGCTGAAAGATGACATCATTGGAAGAGAAAGCTTTAGGTTTGGGCTTCTGTGCTGATGTAGAATTTATATCACACTCCTACACATATTTAAATATTACTCTGTCCCCTATGTCTTGCACTGGGTTTCTATCACTTGAAGCATTTTAAAAATCAGCCTTCTCTGTTGATTATGCAGTGTTAGGAATGTCTTCAGAAAGATGAGGATGTTTCTTCAGAAAGAAAGAAAGGAAAACAAAGCCAAAAAACAAGTCAAAAGGAAGATACTTTAAAGGAATTCACCTTATGTGAAAGATGCAGCATTCCCACTGCATTGTGGTTGCTTCTAAAACAAAACTAATTATGCCCATATGACTTGCAATTGCAGATACAAAGAGAACAAATGTGGGTATCAAACTATTCATGTAAAAATAATCTGTGACTCATCCTACCAAAGGTCACATCGAAGTTGCATACTGGCTTTTAAATAAAGGTTTTAGAAAAATGCCTAGGGAAGCTGCTGATAAGACTTAAAAAGAAGAAAAAAAACCCACTCTATGGTTCAAGAAATTATTTAAAAATGTTTATCGTCATACAGGTAATTTATTGCAGCATGTACAAGTTCACTGCCCACTAATCTCTGCTCACTATCATGGTTTTCCATATATAGTAAATAGGCAGAGCATGCTATGTATCTGAGATTAGAAAGTGGCCCCTCAGTCACTAAGTAGGCTTGTCTTTAAGTATATGCATATCCTATTTAAAACGTAAGGGCCCACTTTCTAATCTCTGTCAAGCAGGATGCAGTTAACGAACATCTACAAACATTCAGTATTACGATACATGTGACTCAGGTGATTTCTTAGCTATGCAGTGATATATGTCACAAATGGCCTTAGGCGCTAAATCTTTAGGGTAAGAATAGCCAGTTGACACTGATGCTCTAGAGGCCTGTTTTCATTTTAACGGACATGGAAGTGAGGATTTATGTGCACGATTCATTTTATTCCTAGCAAGAGTTATTTGTTAAATGACGCGAGGAAAACAGGTATATCTTCCTAGCAAAATATAACATCTTATGCAGGCTTTAAGCCTGAAACGACCATCGATAAAGTGTAAGATACAAAGGCGCTTTAAGGCATTATTTCTAGCTGAAGATACCATACTGAAGCAGGAGAACAAGGACCCGTTCTCAGGTCTGCGAAGCCGCAAGTCTGTTTCTCTGAACCGAGCCGAAACCCCTCTCCCTGCCCGCCCGGGTTCTCGGTTTGCGTAACACCCCCAGGCACCAGCCAAACAAATGACGCCAGCCGAGCCCTCGCCCGATCCCCTTCCACCGAGTGCCACCTGCTGTCGGGCCGGTCCCGCTGCCTGCAACCGCGGCCCCGCTGCCTGCCGCACGCGCTGCCTGCCGCACGCGCTGCCAGCCCGGGCTGCGGCTGCCGGGGGTGCTGCTCCTGCTGCGGGATGGACACCACCCCCCCCGGCCAAAGCTTCTTCCACAGCGGGTGAGGATCCTTTAAGGGTGTTCTTTCAGATCATCAGTGAATGAAAAGGGGGTCGCAAGAGATGGAGACCGACAGTAGTTTTGGGGAGATGTAAAGTCTTTCGTTGGAACGGGGATAATGTTGGAAAAAATGACGTGTGCTGGGGCTTCTCCACCACAGTCGTCATTCCTCTGCAAAGCGCTGGCTTCTTGGAAGATCTATGAACAGCTGAGATACAGATGGGCGCTTGTTATAGAATGCAGATTACTCAATCCATAATTGTTGGTGGAGATCAGAGAAAAACAGGAAAACGTGAAGAATATGTTTCCCCACCCACTAGTGTCAGCATGGCAGCTTTATATTAACTATTAACGTTTTAACCCACTCACTGGTCCATTACTGTTTCTTTATTATTTTGATGGAGAGGTGATAAATACAAACTACATACAAACCTAAACTTTTCCACAAGCTGTATCTTTATTTCTTTTTGTCAAAAAGACATGCCAACATTTAATCAATTCAAATTTATAGTCCGTCTATAGCTAATGCACACAGTTATAATAATTTTAGAAACCCGCAGTGTTACGTATTGTTTAAAATTAGCGATAAACAGTTCTAATGGAAGCAGAAGGCAATTACAGAGGAAGTAAATCAGAGGTCCTTTGAAGTGTTATTATGGCTGTTATCAAAATTAAATAGGTTTGTTTCCTCATTCAAGAGAAAAGGCATTAAGGTGAATTGTAAATTATTTTAAATAGATACATAAAATGTTTAATCTGGAAAAATATGGGACATAATTTTGGAGTATTGTTTTCTTAATTTCTGGATATTTTCTAGTTTGGCAAAAAGGCCAGACATCAACTCATTATAATTCTTTATAGTTCCAGTCCTGCAAACATTTATGCACATACGCAACTTTTCTCAGCAGTAGTACATGGGTAAAATATGTAGTACATATTTTAGGTAAAGGTTTAAGATGAGCCTTCAGAATCATTGATAGCTAGGAGTACCAAATACTTTTCATTAATTTTTTCTCAGTTTGTTGTTAGACTACTGAACTCATTTACACAGCAAATATAAATTACAGTCTTACTGGAATGACTCTTAAAGCTCACGAGTGGGACAATGATTTGTATCCCTTGTGAAAAATTTTTACAGAACTCTATACACTTCTGTTTCCTGCAAGATAAACAGTACAAAATACATAAATCACGTCTGTTCTCTAGAGGTAGTACCGTGTTACTTGTATATGACATTTGTAACAACAATGCTATGAAGTGCAATGAGGCTGAAATTTTCTCAGAGTTGTCCCTGCGTTAGGACTACGTTTCAAAATTTTCTAACTCTTTGCAGGAAAAAGTCAGTGCTTACACTTCTTGTTGAATTTATTACTGTGAAATTATTCAACACAGAGTATCAAAACACACAGACTCTGCCATGTGTTGCCAGCAATCTTGATTCATGATGCGTCCCTACAGTTACCTTAAGCAAAATGATGGACTGACTATCTGGGAGAACAAGTTTTCTCCTTCTCTGCAAGTGGGTGGCAAAATGCAAAGACAACACATGACAAGGAAAGCAAATGCTGGTGGGAATCACCTCTTCTCTGAGACATGGAATCACACAGAGCACCGTCAGCTTGGCGCTGGCAGGGGATCCACCACAGCACCCGACCAGGCCAAAGAGAACTGAACAAACCTACAGCAACCAAAAAGAAACCCAAAAATCCCCTCACAAGAATGGCAAAAAACCTGAAGCAGTATTATCTCTGAAACCGGGAAATTTGTATCAGGTGCAGAGTTTCCCTACACTTCTGGCTGTGCTGGAGCCAGAATTAATCAACTTACACATAAAGCATGTATAGATGTGGTGTATTCTACACATATTCTTAAAGCTTTCAAAAGCCCAGCTGCAAACACAGACTGCCTGCAGAAGTGAAATCAAGGAAAAGGACTTGTGGACACCACTGAAAAGCCAATGGATCTCAGAACTAATTGTAGATTTTAAAAAATTGGGCAAAGATTGCTCTAAACAAAACCGAACTTGGGCAAACTGAAACTTACTGACTCAGGGCTCTAACAAGGAGAAGCAGTAGGCACCAGCACCAGGGACCGTGCTAGCTAGGGCTGGAGTGAATCTACAGAATTTTATCAGAGATAACACACAGTATAGTAGGGAAATTGTGGTTTGTTGGCCACACAAAGACTATGACTTAAATTTAAGTAGTTGATGACTGCATTTTTTTTTGTTCACCCAATAACAGATAACACCTTAACGGTCACCTCATCAAAACATGCCAGAAAGTTTTACCCAGCTTTTGGCAAGGAAATATTTCCTTATGAACATACGAAACAGTAAGTGCTTCATGTAGAATATTTAAACATAGTTTTCCTGTCAGCTTGCATGTAATTGTTTTAACAGTCTCTTTGGATGAGTATGAATCCTGACAAATTACATAATACAGGGCCGGAGTCTTGAAATGACTTTGATACATATAATAAAATGGAAATTAACAACTACTCCTGCTAGAAATGCACATCTCACATTCTTTTACACATTTGAGTAAGTCTACAAAGCCAGGATCATTAGAGAAACTAGAATTTCTTATATTTGGGGAGGGAGAGGAACGAAGAGGTTTTTCCTGATTTTTTTTTAATATATTTGCTGTGCAAGTTGAAATCTCAATATTATGCAACAACTGGAGAATATATAAAAGAAAAAGAGAGAGCACAACAAAACAAACCTTCAGGCAGTCTTCTAAATAAGAAATAATGAGGCATGGGAGAAAAAGCCCTCAGACAAAACAAAGATAAAATTACATCGCCTTCCTTATGTCTCCAGTAGAGCTGTGGCTGCTAGATTCCAGGCAGATGTATTTAGACATGTGATTTCAGAAGGAGGCACCCATCACATATACAACCAAAAGAGGAAAAGCTGTTCCTAACACTAAGAAACTTTTCACACATCTTAAACATGAACAGACGTGAGTAAAGGCAATGGTTTTCTTAAACTATAGAAAATGTATATATATCCATTTATAGTATTCTGCCTTTTCCATGAACGGAGATTCACTCACACACATTACACTTTGTAGGCTGCAACATTAGCTCAAACTACTACTACTAATGGTTTGTACTGCTGCACCGGATTGTGATTTGCAGTGGCTGATATGAAAGTGCATCTTCATTTATTTCAAAACATGAGATAACCCAGACCAAAGGTAGGCATCTCTCACCAAGTAGAGAGGTGACAATATCTGAAGCTGCTGTAGGCATTCGTTTCAGAACATGTTCTTGTTAATTTTTTGAGCAAAGTAAAAGATACCAAATTCTCCCCCAAACTGCAAAGTGGCAGAACTTAAGAGGGAAGGGTAACAAATGTCAAATTCATTAGAATAGTAATTCAAAGTGAGAGAATTTAGAATATGTACAGCCTATTTCTGTGAGTTTTCACTTCCAACACACAGTAGGTTTCAAGTTAAAGAATGATCATCTACCTACATGCACAGAATATTTAGAATTCTAAGATAAAATACATTTTAAAAACCCTGGAAAAAATCAGAGCTTACCCAAGTGCAAGATGCTAGATTCTATCTTTAATTCAGAGTTTTAAAACAAAACAGTAACTCTCCAGAAAAAGCCACCAATAAAAAGGCAATTTCTATTGTTAATGGATAGTCAAAATGTCCTTTAAAATTTCTTACATTTTTTGTGGAAGTATGTATCCCTGAACGTGGTTCAAGGGCATACCAGAAACTGTTAGATCTCCAGTCTCCTCTACTTGGCAGCACCTGTGTTTTTCTATCATACTTGGTCAAAACTTCTCACTCACTGATCTCTCAGATGTGAGCGTAATATATAGCTTGTGGTCGTTCTGATCTGTGTTCACTGGAGTTAGACATTTCAAACTTTAAGGCTTTAATACATGCTTTTAGCCTAAATACACGCACGGCCATTACCACAGCACAGACAAAATACACTTACCAGGATAGGAACAAAGGTATCACTGTGATCAGTCGTGTTAGCCTACCTTTCAACAACAGTAAGAACAAGCTGCTTGCTAAAAAGAAAACTACAGTTTGAAGTTTTTCAGGAAGCCATCAGAAATAATCTGACTCCTCCAAAAGCTTAAGTGGAAATTTTCAGGAAATTTTCTGCTTAAAGAGCAATTCCTATATCAAAGCATGTGTTTTGGTCTGATTTAGGACTTGCTTTAAACACGCACAATTTGATATGAAATAACAGTAGCAATCAATGTCTATGTAGGATGGCTAGGAGACATTTAATGGGAATATAAAAATTATTTTCATGGCTATGAAGTCCACTCTGGTAATACAAAAGGGACTTGTAAGTACTTTTGCAAGTCATTAAGTTATACACATTTTGAACTGCATTTCCACCAGCAGAACAGTTTTTGCAAGGTAGTCATATGTTGGAAAGAGATATAAAAACGTAAATCTGTTCACTTATTCATTGAATCAACTTTTGGAAATTATTCTGCAGAGATGTATATATATATATGAAAATATACATCTGTATTACATAGATATTTATGTATGCATATATCTAAAATGTTATTATCAGTGCAACAGAATATGTGTTATAGGAGAATCTCTTCTGCTGCTAAAAGAAGGCAAAAGAAATTCTGTATTTACTTTTGAAGTAAGATACTTTCATTTTATTTGTGATATACCAAATGATGAATGGCAGTGTGATGCCATTGCCTAGTGGATGACGGTATTCTTGCTGGGACAATTGTGCAGACTTGATCTCAGGCACACCATATCAGGCCTGATTTCAACAGCTACTCTATGTTCACAGTTCTATGTTAAGAGCCATAGCAGCTACACTGGAGGATCTGAGAGAGCCACATACGTATGAAAATAAACTGCAGTAAAAATGAAAATTTGGAGTGCTGATTTTATGTAAATAAGTGATAACTTGAGTAAACTGATTAGCTTATATAAATAGAGTCAATTTCTCATCTCATTTCCATTTAATGAAGCAGTTCTATTTGACACTTTTATCCTTAATGACTCTGGAAAACAAAGCATGAAACCAGCCAGACAGTACAGAGAGGTACAGAGAAATGTCAAAGATAACAGAAGGTCTAAGAAGATTGCACTTCACCTACAGCATAAAAACATCTACTACAAAAGTGACTGCTTTCCAATGAATGCACTATAGGCTTTAATCCAGGCTCTAATAGCTGGCTTCACTGCAAAGGACAGTGCTATGCCTTCTCTTTCAAGGCCATTGCCTTGCTTTAGCAAACAATTATATGAAAGTGTATAGCCTAAACTTACAGTCTAAAATAATTTCTGTGCAGGAATCGTAAACCGCAGGTAAAAAGTTCATGTTCTCAGGAATTAGCCTCAAATCTAGCTTTGTCACTTTGTCATCCTCGAGTATGTATAGAAGTATTTAATCTTAAAGTTTATCTTCTTCAATAAGATCTGAAATTATTTTTATGCTTCCAAATTAGTCTTAATGAATCCTTATGATATTACAAAAGAAATACGTTGCCTCATCTTTTCTTACTTCCTTAATCCTCAGCTGAAAAACTGTCACTATAAAGACTACTGATGCCGAAACTGGGAATGCCCAAGTGACTGCGTGGCGTTCATCAGCGCGTCGGGCGCTCAGCGGACTCAGGACCTACTGCCGCAAGATGGTGCTCTTCCTTAACAAATCCTGCCTGAATGCGGCCCGCAAGTTTAAATGCCAAGAAACTCTAAGAGATTAAACTCCATTTTACCTATGCAAGTATTTGCAATGGTAAGACGCTGAAGCCTGCGTAATAAAACGTTTTGACTGGTAAACAATGAAGAAAAACACTCCAAGGAGCTTAATTTGCTTGTGAAAATGGGATTTAAAGCACTGTAATCTCTGGCCAGTGACGCCGTGGCAATCCAGCTGAGGTCACATAGAAGGTGTCTTGTCCCTCATGTCCCGAGCCGATGTGCACCAGGGCAAAGCTGTGGGAAGCAGAGGGAGCGTGACTGAGGTCCCACAGCAGTGGCCGTGGGTGTCGGGCGCGGCGTGCTGGGTGTGCGGCTGCCTGCCGGGGCGAGGCAGGGGAGCAGCCGTGGGCTGCAGGCCGGCAGGCACAGCTCCGCAGCTCCACGGCTCCTGCGTGTCCTGGGGAGTCTCACCCCGCACCTCTGATGGGCGACACAGTCGCCTACAGAGCTGTGGCATGGCAAAAAGTCGCTGGTTTCAAAGTATCAGACTCGGTGTTGGGAGCCTGGAGTTCATTTCCTATTGCTGGTTTTGAACCCATCACTAAGTAGCTGGCGTAGATGGGTTCCAGAAGGATTTAGATCATACCCTTCAAGCCTGTAATGGCTGTGATTTGCTCCACGAAAAAGCAGCAACAGGGTTATTCCCAGTCAGGAACCCCACAGGGTAAGTGGAATTGTCAAAACTGGGATTTTGATATCTCTTCATTTTGTTTCATCACTTGGGAAATGTAAGATGGTTACACGTCTGAATCTTGTGCCAATGAGGTTAGCACAAATCCAATAAAGCTGGGAGTTACTCATAGGGACATATAAATAACAAAAACGCACATAGCAAAATAAAATATTAACAGACAGGTGAAGTTCTGGTTTTGATGAAAAAGACAGGCTTCGGTGGGAATTGCACAGATGTCTCTGAAACCTGAACCTCTGGTCCAATGAGGGATATGTCATATTTATTGATTTCAGCTCATTTTCATTAACTTAACAATATTTGCAGATGTTGACTTTTTTTTTATTGGAAAAAAAAATCTTCCTCTTGTGATCTAAACTGCCCTTAGCTATATGAAAAATTCTTTTACCAATAAATAAACTTGAACTGTAATTGGTAGCAGAGATACCGTAGCAATCGTATCTTCACAGCAGAAAGCCTACTTTTTTGTTAAAGTGCTATGAAAAGGCTGCTTAAACAGCAAATAATGTTGTGTGACAGTGGAAGTAGGTACTGGGCAGAATTAAAAGACACTTTAAGACTTCTTAGCTACATGGGTAAAATAGGAGTAGGAAGTAGAAGTAGGCTAGATAGGTAGTGGGGAAGCTAGAGAGACTGGGAGACAAGTGTGCTTTCAGGAGTAATCTTTCCATTCAAAACCACTCCTCCCTCATCCATCTTTCCCCATGTTATCCTCTTTCCTTACTAACACAGGGCACCCAACTTCTCCCCTTGGGCTGGCAGGAAGGGTTCATCACAGGACCATCTCCTTCTCCTAGGGCTGATAAGCAGCTGCAAGGATAGAGATTGGGAGTCAGCATAAATTCCAGAGACCAATGTCTTCCACTTCTGATGCTGCCGAGGATCAGCCACGCGTCTCTTCACAGCATCTCCAGCGCCAAGAGCAGCAGGAATGCGTGCAGTCTGCTGGAACGAGCAGGGTTGCATCCTTTCTCCCCAGGCACGCTGGGCAAACAGTTTCCTCTAACCAGGCTTGTACCATTCTCTTTGGTCACCTCATACTCATTAAAAATAAAGCTATAGAGATTCACTTGCATCGATGGGCTGAGAAATCAAGAACAAAAATAAAACAGAGGAAAGCCTCTTTCTACTTCCTTTTTATTGCAGTGGCTGTAACTTGCATCAGCTTAGAGAAAACACTCAATCTGATCCCTGTATCGGTAGACCCAGCCTAAGGAGAAATACAGATTAAGTGAATTTCACAGGAAACTGCTCCAGGATGCTCTATCCATTGTGCATACCATTTTCTCTACCTGTCCCCTCTCCCTCCAAAGAAAGTATCTGAAAGATGCCAGCATGTGAAGGGATTATCACCTCTCTCCAGCCTTACAAATGCGCACTTGAACACGGAGCAACACCCACCCCTCCATGCCCTCAGGAGAGCAGTTTTGCCCCAAGGGCCTGCCAGTTCCTGAGAGCGGTCAACTGCCGCCGGTGCCACAGGATGCTATCGGCAGTTTTGCTCTCCCTCCTGCTGGTGAGGGAATCGTGCTTAGGTGGCTTGGCCTTTCTTTTTGGAAGAAATCAGATGTCAGGGAAGCTTACTACAACAACTTTTTCTGATCAATAATGTTCAGGATGACTAATGAGTTGCAGTGTCTCAAATTTCAGCTAACTTAAAGTCTTTGTTAGTTCCAAGTTGGCTGGTTCAGTCAACAGAATGACCCAATAATTATTTGAAATTACAGCATTGATGTGGGCCAGGAAGCTAAGGAAGTTTTCCGAGTAGCTGTAAATGTCTTAATAATTAATGCTGCAGGTGGCTGGTTTCCTGTAGCTCTCTCAATTCCAGTACCAAGAGAGCTCAACTGGCCTGTGACTTTCCAACATTGTAGCTACAGTTTGCAGAAATACTGGGGGAAAGAAATGAGACTTTATAACCCTACCAACCCCATCAACCTGCTGACGCTGCACGGACCATGCGGGTCCCTCCAGGTCCTTCAGCCTGGGTCCCAGATTTAACAGGATACAGAGAAATCATACAACCCTTTTGTAAACATGAGTGCTGCCAGCTTGGTGAGAGCATGTTATAGGAATTAGGAGGGGAACTCAAGTTGAGCTGAAGTTTCATACTAAAGGGTCACCCCCACCACAAGGTCTGTGCTCGTTTCCCCCATTCACATGAGAGCTGTTTCCAACTCTATCTACAGATGATCAGCATCAAAATGCTGAATGAGATTGTAATTTCAATTAATTTTGATTCCTAGTAGGTGTAAGCAATTAAATGGGAATTAACCAATGGATAAATGATTAAATCTTCCTGAAAATAAGAATTCAAAGTTCCACTCTGAGGTGGAGAGATTCAGACTTAAGGGTTTAGTCCCATGTCTTCACATGACATAGGTACTGTGGAGCTGAGCTGTTTTGCAGTACTGAATTGCAAAGATTAATCACAGAAATAATAATTAGCTGTCACTTCCTGCCTTAATCTATGACAGTTTATATAGTTAAATTTTGCTAGTATGCTGGTGACCAGATTTTCCCCAAAGATTATTATACTGTCTGCAATGAGCATTGCTGATGTTTGAGAAATATGTTTATTGATAAGCAAAGCCTTGAAGTAAGAATGTTTTGGGTATTTTTTCACTTTCAATTAAATATAATAGAAATAAGAAAGCTTTACACAAGCACACAGGACCTTACTGCCTCTCAATAAATTTTAGCAAACAAATTCTATGAAATCAAGTTAAATTCATTTCTCTTGAAATATACCATCAATAAAAGTATCAATAGTGGAAATAGCTTTGTCTAACAAACATTTTAAATGTAATTTCTTTTAGCATGGATCACAGAATCTCCCAATATGATTATAATTTCAATTTTCTTCAATGAAAATGGTTTGGCTCAGCCAGAAAACCCCTCTGGCAATATGTTAAGACACTCTCTCTGCAACTTTGCTGCAGATATGCAGCAGAAGTTGTTTTTAAGAAGCAAATAGGGTTTTATGGCAATCTTTTAAAGGAAATAACTGATTAAGTTTTGAGAAAAGCTCTTGTCTCATTTATTTAGTTTCAATATACTGCTACTGTCTGTATCCTGATTGTGCTATGCTTTAGGCACATATAAGCACAATATGTATCATCATTCAGACAGGATAGAGGGGGAAACAGAATAAATGTCAACATGATACGCTCCCTCATCCTTGTTTTCTTGCTTTTCCACATGTAGGCACAGCAAGAGGAAAAAACGAAAATCCCAGCTCCTAATGTTCTCCGAGATTTGTCAATGACATTTTGCTGTGGCTCACACGCAAAGCGGAGCAGCAGAGGAGACAACTGCAGAGAGCAAATCAGGAGTGTGAAGCTGCAGAGAGCAAAGCCACGGGGACAGAACAATCTCTAAGCAGCTGGGGAGGAGAAGAGGAAACCAATTAAACAGGCAGCAAGGAGAGGGAGTAGGAAGCTACAAGAAGGTAGAACAAGCCATTTTTTTCCCTTATTTTTGATGAACAATGGAAACATCTTTTTTTTTTTTTTTAATTGCAATAATATGGAGTAGCCTGAAGCTGTACCACCAAATAAAAATATCTTTTTATTAGCAAATTATACTCTTCAAATCAAACACAAGTCCATGTTTAAAGTTAAGGTTCTAATTTTATATATTTTTTTCTGGAGGCTTGGAAAATAGAAAAAATAGAAGTTATTTTTCTACTGCTGAAAGTAAAAGTTCCATGAACCATTCTCCTTCACTCACACATCTTCTTGCTTTCCTTCCTCCTCAGACTGGAAGTGCCTTTTACAAGGATAAAGTCATTGGATAGATCTATTCCTGCAGGGCTGGTGGGGGGTGCATGGATTGCTGTATGCCGTGATGCACAGGAAATTTTTAATCCTTAAACATCACTTGGGATGCTGTTTTGCATATGATGCAATGAGAAGTTACACTGCTTCTAACCATGATGTTTGGTTACAAGATATCTCAAGACAGCCTGATGCAGAATTCGATCCTTTTAAGTCTCACACTACTAGTATAAATTTTATCGTGTGAGGTATTGTGAACAGCTGTTTGGGACAAAAGCCAGAGAGGATAAGGGATATCCTACAATAACCATACAGGGAAAATGACAATACACCTCCCTGACTTTAGGGTGGCCCTTGCTCTGGAAGAGATAGTAAAAAGATATGTCTCCACAAAGCCTTAGCTATGTTTAGTTAATTTTTCCTAATGATTCTTTCCAAGTCTTTGCCTAATTAAGGACTTTTATTTGATGAGCAGATGGAAAAGTTAATCCAAATTCAAGGTCCAAACATTCTGAGACAGCTATTATTAGCAATAGTAATTACTGCAGCAGGGTGACTAATACACAATGAACAATTATTCACTCACGATATCTCTATTGTTGATTTTGAAATCTGTGAAAATAAGTTTTTTCAGTATTTATTTAATATTGGGTGGGGTTCTAATTATGCTTTTCTGAAAATGGATGAGTATTCTCATCTGACATCCCTTGATTTAAATGGACATATTTAAATCTTCTGTATATAACATAAATTAATTTCTGATGCCATCATTCACAATTACAATTACAAAATTCACTTTGCGTAACTCATAAAATTCCTCGTATCACTGAACATTCCTAATAAACTCATTTATTAAAAGTCTGTGAAAAGCAAACATGGCCTAGGAAATTTCTATATATTCTCCAGCAAAAATTCAGGGAAAACTAATTTCAGCACTACTTCCAGAAGTTAAAAGCAACATATTCAAAGTGGAAATATTATGCAAAGATTTGAGTGTGCTTGTTATGTGCTGCTGGCAGCATGTGGCAATTTCCTTTACAGAATTTTTGGGTATATGCCAGTGGCAGTCATAATTGATGCCTTTAAAAAGTTACGTGTTTTCATTTTGTTCTTATTGTACTGTGGAGTTGCAACAACATTAGATAAAACTGTGACTTTTATAGGGTAGATCCTTCACTTAATAAAGAAAACATTACAGGAATGGTATCTAAAATGAGATACTGGGAAAGCAATATTTTATGTATTTCTTAAAATGGGATGACTGGAAATGGGGGTGTTCTCACAAAGTGTTTAATGCATCACCAAAAAGGAACAGATTAGAGGATTCCCAAAAGCACCTCCATTAGAGCCAGGTATGGACTTCAAAAGCATAGCTTTTTAAATTCAGCCAGAGAGGCAGGCAAAGACGCCTCGGCTTCCCTTTGTATCACAGGCAAGATCCTCACAGCTGAAGTGCCTCAGAGCTCTGCCCTGCTTCTGTCTTCTCTATCATTTCCTCCTGCTCATCATCTCTTCTCTAGCACTCCGTTTCATTTTGGTTTATTTTCTGCGCAGAAGCAGCTTTGTTCCAAAAGCTAGTGAAATAATGTGTCTTTGTGAACTCAAGCTAGGACAACTTTGAAAATGTATATGAAATTTAACTAAGTTCTTTGTTAATTCCGGTTGTGAGGAACAAAAAAAAAAAAAAA